>MU399611.1:0-217165 GCA_022578875.1 Hypoxylon crocopeplum | reverse complement strand
GGCTAGTGGGTGGCTATTCTGCGCTTTCACGTTTTGGGGCAGGTCAATTATGATTTTTCGATTTTGGCACAGAGTCAACAACGGGCCACCGTAACGACGGCGGCAGCAGCAGCCGTAAGATGTGAGGAAAGGTGGCTGATACGCCCCCAATCCGCTCGGGGAGCCCCTACGCCCACGCCAATGGACATGAGAGGTCAGAGCGGTGTTCGACGGGATAAAGGATCTGAAAATCTAGGCCTCGCACGTCTCTTGTGATACATCACATGGGGATATCTCGGTTTCCTGAAAGGTGGAGCGACGCGCTGTGTCGTATGATACAAAACTTACGTATGAATGTGTTTGTTAGCAGGTAATGATGCGGAAATATCGACGTCACTCTCTGGTGTGCATGGTCTTCGACGGGACAAACGGGACAACGCGGGATGCGCCCGGGGATAGGTAGGAAAGCTTCGGTTTGAAGACGTAGAGCGATAGTTGGCTGCTGCGTTGGCACGCGCCTGGGAGTGGCTTCCCGAGGAACTCACGGGTTAGAGGAGCCAGTCTTACTGTCGTTTCCAACGTCAATATATCGACTGATGTAGTTAGTACTTAGGTGCGGTGTATCCTGACGGGATCCTACTCGAGGTCGGATGTGACATGTCTATTTACACCGGCTGACCGGTTCTCGGGTTCCCCATTTGACGCAGCATACAAGAAAACATGCTTAGCGCATTGTATATGCGACCCTCGCTTCACCTCTGCTCTGCCTTGTCAACTGGGTTAGGTAACCTTGATAATAGATTCACAATCTGTTCCATATTGCGAGCATCATACTACTGCTGTAATTGTAAGACGCTCGAACATATTAATCTCAACAAATCGAAAACGGTGCGGGAAACGGAAGAGGTGACGGCGTTCGGGAGGATGAGCTAGACAATCAGATGGAGAAAAGGGGTAGACCATGGTGAAGGGGATGATAAGATGTATGCAGTATATGCAGCTTGCGTGGATCGAACGTACGACTCAGACTCCTATCTGAGGGTGTCCTTGGCACAATTCCCCCTGAATTGACCCCCGCGAATCTAGCTCGTAAGCAAACTATAGCCTATCACCACACCGAAGAGCCATCTCACGGCGTGACACTACGTTACTTACATGGCAGTGGGATCAGGGTATGAAAGACGCCCCAATCCAATATGTCTAGGGCTGGTTAGGATAGTTTGCCGCTGCTAGTTCTCGTCACTAGATCTTGCTCTATGCGGGGGAGACGGTTGGGAACTTGGTCAACAGCAATGCTGAATGGCTAGAAACCATGGTTCTGCACGTCGAAACGGCAAGAAATCCCATACTCGGGAAACGCGGAGACAGCCGACCGGTGTGCATGCGGTAAATCATTTCCAATATGGTTGAGGTGCTTTGAAAGTAGCAACCAACATCGGTCGATTGGGCCGTGCCTAGGGGCGGCGAATAACGAAAGCATTCGACGAGACCAGACGTGCCAGTCTAGCCGATGGGAATAGTTGACTTTCATAACTCTCAAGAGGAACTCTTTGGGCACGTTCCGTCCGTGCTCGGTCCAGCTACCGCACCGCCTGGCGTACAATGTACGTTGTAGATGCTGCCTCTCCCATCCGCTTCTTCATTTCCAACCACCAAGTGTTGAAGAGCTGAAATAGGTATAACTTGATTGGTTTAAAGACGGTACCGATTATTAAGATTATTATTTCAGATGGCGCATTTCAGTCTAAGCGCGCTAAGCGCACGAGTCCGTTCGTCTTGATAGGCCGGGCAGTGTCGGTTGGCGGCGCTTGCCCAGCATTGTCCTCGTCCCAGCACACTGGCAGCCGACTGGGCGTGGGGCATTGGACGTGGGGCATCTTGGCACAGACGCCACGCCTTCCCCAATAAGTCCCGATAAGCCACCTGAGACAAGCCAACTAAAAGAAGGTTCTAATTCTCAGCCTTGTCAGCCTTTAACGGTCAGCTGGTGGTCTGCCCCGCCAACTTCAACCCCTGCAAGTGCAAGTGCGTACCTACATCATCGATGCTTCATCCTGTCAGCCTTGTTTCCCTCTCTCAAACACGACATCCTTACCACCAGTTGTAAGGTTACTTGCCTTGCCTAATAGAACCTACTCATCTGACCAGTCATGGTTGTCTAGGTAATACTCTAATAAAATATTCGAGCGCTATTGTGACCCGACTTCTACGTCTACGTTCTCTCAGCTCATCTAGCACAGCATGGTAACGTGACCTGCCACTCACGATAACGACGCAGCTATGGAACCCAACATTCAACGTCTCCTCAATGACAAGTTGTATGATAAGAGGAAGACCGGTGCCCTCGAGTATGCTTCTTGAAACTAAGTCTCGCCCCTATAGCATGCTCTATCAATCTAATCAACTCGTTTAGGCTCGAACGCTCTATTCGAGAGTTAGCAGTAGCCAAAGACTACAAGAGGGTTCAAGACATCCTTGAGCAGCTATGCAACGAATACGCTTATGCTGTTCACCAGCCTCACGCTCGTAATGGAGGGTTGATAGGTCTGGCCGCTGCTGCTATTGCTCTCGGTCAAGTATGTCTCCTCTCTGCCGCCCCTTGTCTACGCGGCCCCCTCTCGACAGTGTATTCTAACCCGGCTCCAGGAACTACCAAGATATCTTGAGATTATCGTCCCGCCTGTTCTGGCATGTTTTACTGACCAAGACGCCCGTGTCCGATATTACGCTTGCGAGTCTATGTATAATATCGCCAAGGTCGCTAAGGGTGAAATCTTGAAATATTTTAATCATATTTTTGACGCTCTATGCAAGGTACTCCCACTCGCCTGCTCGTCTGTCGTCTCACCCAGTCTAATATCCGTCCCTCCACTGCAGCTAGGCGCAGACTCCGAACTGTCTGTGAAGAATGGCGCCGAGCTTCTCGATCGTCTAATCAAGGATATCGTCTCTGAGTCCGCTGCTACTTACGTGTCCGTACTCGAGGCTGACCCCCCCCCGCCCTATGAGGCGAAGGACTCCGAGAATGACTCTTCGTCACACCCAAACCCGCCAACCGCTTTCTCTCTCCCGGACTTCATACCCCTCCTAAAGGAGCGCATATGGGTCATGAACCCCTTTACTAGGACCTTCCTCGTTGGTTGGATCACTCTACTTGACTCGATCCCCGATCTCGAGCTAGTTACGTACCTGCCCGAATTTCTAGGAGGCTTACTTAAGTTCCTCAGTGGTAACAATGCCGACGTCCATGCTGCTACGCAGGCGTGTTTGGATAAGTTCCTGAACGAGATTAAGAGAATCGCCCGCGTAAAGAAAGGGATCGCAGAGAGCAGAAAGTCCAAGGGTGATGGCAAGAGAAAGCGGGAGGACTCCGTTGACAGCGGTAGTATGCGTCTGGCGCCGGACGATGCCGAGGAAGCAGGATCTACGACCGCCAACGAGGACGAGGACGAAGTTAGCAGCGAGGATGACTGGATTCCCGGGCAGGATGTTCAGATCAACTACAAGGCCATCCTCGAGATCTTGACCGCAACTCTCGATTCGCCTCTAGGTAAGTGGTCTTAGCCAATATCACTAGAGCAAATTCTAATGCCGCACAGAGGAAGATAGTCTCCTAGAGAGTTTGCGTTGGGTAGTATCGTTTCTAGACATCTGCCCCGAAGAAGTCCTACCGTTTACCCCTAAAATCTTAGCTCATCTCCTCCCTGCAATGGCTAGCGGAGTTGAACCTATTCGTCAAGCTGCAGCGAGGGTGAATAGTTCTCTGATGGACTACGTCGTTTCTCTGACAGACGAAACCGAAGCACCACCGGGACAACCACCTTCTCGGCTTTCCGCACCTATCGCTGCAGACCGCCCTGAAGGAGCGTCTAGTACACGTGCTTCTCTGTCGAGTGGCCGCGAAATCGACCAGCGAAGTCCCACGCCAGCTCAAAACCGTAGAGCACCCACCCCTACCCAATCCATCCAACCTCAACCAGACCTAGATTATGCCGCAGCAGTCAACTCCCTCACCTTGCTATTCTTGAACGACCACGAGGCAACGCGCGTTGCCGCACTAACCTGGCTCATCATGTTGCATCGCAAAGCGCCAAGGAAAATCGTCGCGTTTAATGACGGGACATTCCCTGCCCTCCTCAAGACTCTTTCGGATCCGGCAGAAGCTGTTGTCACCAAAGATCTACAGTTGCTATCTCAGATTTCGAGGAACAGCGAAGACGACTACTTCTCTAACTTTATGGTCAGCCTTCTGCAGCTTTTCTCCACCGATAGAAAACTGTTGGAGACTCGCGGAAATTTGATCATCCGCCAGCTATGCATGACCCTAAGCCCCGAGAGGATATATCGTACATTGGCCGAGACGATTGAGAAGGAAGAAGACGTCGAGTTCGCTAGCATCATGGTGCAGAATCTCAACAACAACCTCATCACGGCGCCGGAGCTGGCTGACCTGAGGAAGCGGCTGCGAAACCTAGAGACGAAGGTAACATCGTCTGGTCCCTTCCTGGCGTGATTTGCACTCTGCTCACTAGTTTTATAGGATGGCCAAACGTTCTTCGTCGCGTTGTTCCGCTCGTGGTGTTACAATGCAGTCGCCACATTCTCTCTGTGTTTACTCGCGCAAGCATACGAGGCTGCATACAACCTCTTGCAGATCTTGTGAGTGTCAACCCATATATGTCTTGGGGAGCCAACACATTGCTAACAAGTACCAGTGCGGAGCTTGAGATGACGGTGAATATCCTCATCCAGATCGACAAACTTGTTCAGCTTATCGAGTCGCCCGTTTTCACCTGTTGAGTCATCCCACCGCGATCTCCCACCCGTTTAGATATATTAACGTTAGTCTACCAGACCTTCGACTTCAGCTTCTCGAACCCGAGAAGTACCCTTACCTTTACAAGTGTCTGTACGGACTTTTGATGCTTTTGCCGCAATCCTCTGCTTTTGCCGCCCTCAAGAACAGGTTGAATAGTGTAAGCTCGATAGGCTACTTGCAAATTGGGCCTCGACCGTATGTACCAACTTTCACTGTCCCTCCACCCCTCACAAATTCCCGGCGAGGTTCTGTAGCCGAAGCTGTCTCTTCTTTACAAAGCCACACCCGTTCCAATAGCGTTCATGACACTCATGCTTCATCTGTTAGTTCTGTTACTACACCTGGCACATCAAGTTATGATCGACCAAATAGACTGGGCAAGGGTCGGGAGGACGGAATCCTCCGATGGGAGCAGCTTCTGGAAAAGTTCAGAAGCGTGCAGGAGAGAGCGAGACGAGCACAGAGGATGATGGACGGCGGCCTCGACGACGGACCCGACTTTAGCGGGCTACGCATTACGGAGAAGGAACCGCCACGACCTGCGCCTGGGCCGGCCGTGCCTCCTAAAGATTCGACGCCCGCCGCGGCGCCGCCGAAGCGTTCGGGATTAGGGAGGCAGTTTGGGAGACTAGGCGCGTCAGTTTCTGGAAGGGGAAAACGATCGCAACAATAGCTTGGAAGTTGGCAGTTTTAGTGTCAAGACAACCCGAGGAGGCAGCCATTTGTTTGAGTTATGCCGAACTAGAAGGATCAAATTTTGTAACGCAAGGGGGACCGACTAAGATAGCCATACAAGAGCAAGGTTGGTGTGATTTTGTTTTGTACCAAGCATCGTCAACCGTACAGCGGGAAATACCCCAGTATAAAGAAGTAAGAATATTAATCATCAGGCGTCTATACTGCAAAGCTCTCCTTTTTCACGGCCTTCTCCTGCTCTTGACAGGGCTCTCTCGTTCTACTAGCTTCTCAAAGTTCTCATCCCTCTGCTCGGTCGCATTCCGTAGTTCGGCGCGGAGAGCCTCTAGCTCGGTCCGCGCAGCCTCGACGTCCGGGGATAGGCCGGCGAACGCCTTGACCTGCGCATCGAGGTCCTTCTTCCGCGCCAGCAGCTCGAGGTACGCCTCCTCGTCCCTCCGGACGTCCTCGACGGTGAGGCCTGGCAGCCCAATCGCCTTCTCAAGCGAGACGACCTGCTGCTGCAGCTCGGGTAGCTTCGCGGTGGTGCCCTTGATCTGGCGCTGCAGCTCTAAGTTCTGCTTGGCTAGGTCCGGCGCCAGCTGGTACGACTCGCCGTGCCGCAGGTCCGAGAGGAAGGCCTCCATGCGCGCGGATTCGCGGTCGAGATACCGCTGTAGTAAGTTCACGCGCTCCAGGCTGTCCTCGAGTTCGAGCGCCTGGCCTTGTAGCTCGACGAATCGTGCCCCGAGCCCTTCCGGGGTCGAGTAAGCTACGCCGAGGTCTACGGCCATGCTGGCCATGGCGTCTAGTGCCGTCTTGCCTTCTTTGCTCAGACCGTCTTCGATGGCGGCGAGCAGGTCGTGGGCAAGTAGCTCCCCATTCGGCACCGCGGATGCAGGCGCAGCTTCTTCTGCCCTCTGCCTCTTAGCCTCGAGTTCCCGTTCCGCGACGCGTAGCTCGTCTAGGGCGGCCTCCTCGATGCGGGCGAGCTGGTCGCGCTCCTCGTCGGCGGCCTCGTTGGCGGCGGCGAGGGCGAGAAGGGCCTTGAGGGTGTCCGGGTTGCGCTCGAAGGACGGGACCTTGGGTTTGCGGCTGCTGCCCGACGATGACGAGGCGAATTTGCTCCGCAGCCAGCTGTCGATGTATGACCAGTCCTTGGCTGTGGAGGCGACGGCACGGGCGACCGAGGGCGAGAAGATGGCTGCTTGGGAGGGAGCTAGGTGGGCCATTGTGTGTATTTACATGTGTGTGATGGTCCTTGACTATGTGCCCGGGATTAAAAGTGATTGTTACAGAAACCTCGTTTGCGAGGTTAGTTGGTCCCTCTGTCCCTGAAATTGGTAAATTGAAGATGTTGAAGGTAATAGTGGACGATGTTGAATTCACGTCGAATACACGCGACTAACAGGGATCTTAGGCATAGTGGGGTACGGTTGTGGCCCGCCGTCGGCAAGTCGGGTTCTAGAGCCCCTCTTACCCTTTTAGGAAACGGTCGACTCTGGCGCATTCCCGAGATTTTAAGTTCGGATTCGAAGTGGCCAGGTTGTCAATGCAGGGGTAAACTTGTTTAGCAAATACATTTAGGCTCTCACTAATCTAGCCTTTGTTTAAGGTACTATACTAACAGATAATTCCTAGATACGTGAATGAGCCACTTGTTGTTAACCTTCTTGACCTTCCCCAGATTCTCTGCATTCGTTCTCCTTTAAAGTCTTTAACTCGAGTTGGCCAATCCTGACCCTTAGTTTTCCAAAAACACTTCACTTCTCTACCCTCTTTTCCGTCTCTCGCAATACTAATTTGCCTCCTTTGACCTACTAAACCCTGAAGGCGTGCGCGCCAACGGGCAAACTCGTCTAGTCTCTGTATCCTCTATCGCGCTATCATGATTGTCCCTCTATCAGCGCTGGCTCTCGCAGCCACGGCGCTGTCCTCTGCCGGCCTTGTTTGCGCCCTCTCTGCTTCCGAAATACCTGCCGATACTCCTATCTCGACGCTTCTCACCTCGGCGCAATCACATCTAACTAAAGGAGAGACGGGCGAGGCGTTGATGTACTATGATGCCGCCGTCGCTCGCGATCCCAACGACTACCTAACTTTCTTCAAGCGCGCCACCACCTACCTCTCGCTCGGCCGCACATCGCAAGCTACTTCGGATTTCAACAAGGTCTTAGAACTCAGGCCAGATTTTGAGGGTGCCCATCTTCAGCTTGGCAAACTCAAGGCCAAGGGCGCCGACTGGACTGCCGCCAAAGAACATTATCTTTTGGCCAAGCAGAAACCAGGGTCATCCGACTTCGATAAACTCATCGAAGCGCAGGGCGCTGCTACATTAGCAGAGGCGGCTGCGCAGAAGGGAAACTGGGACGAATGCATAAGTCAGGCAGGCGAGGCTATCTTTGTCGCAAATCGAGCTCCCAACCTCCGCGAACTACGCGTCAAGTGTCGGTTTGAGAAAGGCGAAGTCGAAGAGGGGATGAGCGACTTACATCACATCCTGCAGATGAGAGCTGGCAATACTACACCGCATCTGCAGATCTCAGCTACTACCTTCTTCGGCTTAGGAGACATTGAACAAGGCCTGGCGCAGATCAAGAAGTGTCTGCACTCCGATCCCGAGTCTAAATCGTGCAAAAAGTTATTAAGACAAGAGAAGAGCATCGACAAGACGTTGGCCAAAGTCAACAAGGCCTTAGAGAGGAACCAGCCAATGACCGGTGTTAAGCTGTTGGTACCATCCGGCGACGAACCAGGCTTAATCAACGAGGTTGAGGAGCAGGTTAAGGAGTTTAAACAAAGTGCCATAATTCCAGAACGCGCGCCAAATGCTTTGCTGGCCAGATTAGTCGAGACTGCTTGCCAAGCTTACTACGAGGTATTCTACTTCACAATATTGTCCTTTTGGCAATATACTAATATTCTATAGGCAAATGGCAAGAAGGCGAGCATATATTGTCCGAAGTCTCTAGAGCTGGATGAGAATTCCTTCTATGGGCTTATGTATAAAGCCAAGACACAATTAGACGCGGAAGACTTCGAGCCCTGCATTGCAACGCTGAAGAAGGTCTCGGAGCTCAGACCCGACAAGAACAATGTCATCAGCCCTCTGATGCAGAAGGCCCAAGTTGCTCTCAAGCGCAGCAAGACAAAGGATTATTACAAGGTCCTCGGTGTCTCTCACGACGCGGACGAGCGGCAGATCAAGGCGGCGTACCGGAAACTAACCAAGATACACCACCCCGACAAAGCAGCGAAGCAAGGCTTGACCAAGGAGGACGCGGAGAAGAAGATGGCGAGCATCAACGAGGCGTATGAGGTGCTGAGCAACCCCGAGCTGCGTGCGAGGTTTGACAGGGGCGACGACCCCAACTCCCACGAGCAGCAAAACCCGTTCCAGCAGGGTGGCCCATTCGGCGGCGGAGGAGGTCCGTTCATGTACCAGCAAGGCGGCGGCCAGCAATTCCAGTTCAAGTTTGGATCCGGAGGCGGTGGCTTCCCGGGTGGTTTCCCTTTCGGTTAAGACGCTTTCGGAGAGAAAGAAGGCATATTGCATGGCAATGGATGGCTGGAGTTGGTGGAGTTCTTGATAGTGCATGGTGATACACATCTATTTAATTGATAACGTTTTGGAGATTGATAACACTTTTCTCCTGCCTATAGCTAGCGATGAACCCGTCATTTGAACTACTTAGGATTTGATAGGCTAACATCGAAGAGGTTATCGATCCGTCCCTATCCTTATTATTCGTCCGATGATACTCCCAACTTCAAGTCGGGCGTCATTGTCAATACTTAGCTATCAAGCCGGGCGGACGATGTGTTACCTATGCATGCATTTGCTTTTTCATCCCGTGTCTTTGCCAATATACGTACCTATGCATATACCTTATCATCCAGCGTATATCATAGGTATCCGAGCAGGCAACCGGAGTAATAATCTCTCATTCACGCGCGTACGCCGCCAACATACTTCGAATCTGAGGGGGTGGATATAACCGAGATAGGTACACAGCCTTACATCATCTACCTGTAATAGACAATCATAAAGGTCACACAGTAAGTCAGTTACTCGGTCAGTCAGAAGAAGAGCGGTTTGAAAAGCTTCGGAGTTGAACTATCAAGCATCGATATGCCAAGTGTAAATCAACGCTCTCTCCCCGTTCGATGCGCCAGCCGTGCCGCAGGACCACATATTTATAACTGTACACTGGTATTTTAAAAACCAAACGGATGAGAATCCTTTCCTCGTAGGCCTCGTGCAGTCCCCACACCCTGTCTACACATCAACCACCATACATAGTCATGAGCGACTGAAGTATTTGAAAAAAACAAAACAATAGAAGTCAAACGCCGTTTTCTCCTTCTTCGGAATAGATCCAGCCATTATTCATTGAGTCCCATCATCATCTCCAACCTGGTTAGGTATAGGTGACGCCGGAGGGAGATGGTACGAAAAAAGCACGCGAATTCTTATGTACACCGGTGTATAGCCAGACACCCAACCGTTTTTAGAATTTTCACTCCACTTCTTCCCGATTGCTCGTGAATATGTATCTTTACATACATCGCCCGAAAAGCGAGGGACTCGGAAATCCACGGAAGCCCCACGCAGGTAGCAGATAGTGCCTTAGTATCCAGGAAACCTACCTCCACATCAGACTTCCCGGGGTGACCTGCGTGCGGAAGGTTCGGTGAATCTCAGAAAGTGGCACAGTTTTCGTAGTGCTACGGGGCACGTAAGCCAACGCCATGGTCTACCACCAAAAGCGGTATGTAGATGCTCGCTCGTAGTCTTCGGGCTCGGTCCTGGGTCCTCGGAGATATGTTGGTGACGGGGAGATCGGCAAGAAAGGGTACCGACATGTGGAGCCTTCATGGATACCCCAAGAAAACGGACACAACTTGCGCTCCACGAGACTCTCACGATGATGCCGTGTTGTTACGGATGAAGTAGGCCCTAATAGTCAAATTGTGAGTCTATACGACCTCGATGCAGGCGGGATCCAATATGCACTTACTTTGAGGCCTCGTAAGCCGACCAGCAAATCGCTGTACTCGGCATTGTAGTCACCACTCTCGGCCGAACCCCCTTGAAGAATCCACGTAGACCCTCTCGCCGATACATCAGCCTGCACCCTGCTGTGAATCCGTTGACCGACCTAAGCTCCGGGTCGGTGGCAGTGCCTCGGGTCTGTAGCATCGTCTTGATCACATCCATCGGCGTCGTCAAAGCCGCTGCAAACCCGCCAGCTACAGCCCCTGCCATGCAATGCGTAAAGGGGTCGTAGACTTTGGAGGGATTCATTGCCGTGGATATAGACTCGTAGGCGAGGAACTGGAGGGCGGTGAAGGGGACGGTCATGGATAGGGTGGTGGGGTAGGAGACGTAGAATGCTGAGAGTCCCTCCGTTTTGTAGACGTATCGGGCGCAATCGGTCATGGATCGGTACATTTTGCTAGAATGTTGGATCTGCATGCGTTGCTTGATGACTATGATCGCAGTTAGAAATAGAGCCACGTAGTAGCCCAGGAGTTGTAATTGGCATCCAGCATACCGTCGAAGGGGTTCATGAGCGCATCGCTAGCTATCGTCGCACAAGCTCCGCTCGTGGCTAGAAAGGAGAGAAAGGTTAGACACCTAGCACCGTAAATCAGACCGAGGCGGGGGTATTTGTTGCTTACCGGCCGCGAGAGGATGGTGAACTCCAGCCCTGTTGCCGCCCATCAGGTGCTTTACTGCCTCATACGTCGCAAAGTAGACAGCATGCGCAGGTCCTAATAGTCGAGAAGGTGAGAGAGTGAACCGGATAGAGCTCCTTCGGATGACATACCAGCACCGACGACAACACTCGACATCCCGCGCCATAGCTTCAAGACGCCTTCTCCACTTGCTATGCTCAAGGTACTCTGAATCATGCCTTTATACGCGGCATTCGCGGAGGGGTTGAGGATCTGCATTCGCGTCTAAATTACACCAGGTCAGTATCGGGCCGGACGGCCGGTTCGGATCAAATGTCGCGCACCTTGATCGCGTCAATCGGATACATGACGGTGTGTTCCTATCATTCCTGTGAGCACCCACAGTGACCTCAAAATCTAGCAAGAGTGATCGAGACATACGGCGATACCAGCGAAGGCCCCGGCAATCATGTTCTGGGAGAGGGAGAAGTTGGGAGGCAGACTCTCGTAGCTAGCAAACCAATCCGGATTAGCAATCTGTACGACCAACCATGTAGGCCCAGTTTGGGCAGCAAGGCGAGAAATATGAAGTAGAAAAAAACGTACTCATAATCCTCGACGGGCTCGACCGTAGGCTGGGCCATTTTGGCCACAGCTGCAGAGCCTTCGCCGAAGGCTTTCGGTTGAAGAGCCAGGGCTGCGTCGGCGGTGACTCGGGTGTAGTGGTCGCGCAAGGTGCAGCTCAGAGAGGCTGGCCGTTGGTGTCGGCGTTGCTCGCGAAAGGATAGGATGAAAGGGTAGTTTGGCGCAAATGCGAGATATTAGGTTTTAGAAACCAGTAAGCTTGCAACGGTGTGGCTATGAAGGGACAAAGCAATTCATAAACGGTGAGAAGCGCAAAGATAGGAAGTGTTGTTTGGGTATGGGAAGCGCATTGATTGTGATGATGAAAGAGTTCAGGTTGTGATTGTGGAAAATATTCCAGACTGAAATACGTAGTGGTGGTACAGACGAATATGTTAGCTTGCACCTGCAATGTCAACTTTTTTCACACATGCATTTGGGCAATTGCAATGAAATCAGCGCTTTTCGGAGGAAGGAGTGGCAGGGGGTCCTCGGGTCCGCCCCACGTCCCTGGGTAACGTCTCTGCGTCTTCTCTGCCTCGATTGGGGTAAGTGCAGGGCACGAGCCCCATGAGGCTGAGGCTGATGTTTTACTGTGTGGCTTGTACGTCAATAAAATACCTAAATTGGCTGTATTCCGTCGTGTCTTTCTATTCCCTCAGCTCTGTTTTCCCTAAACAAGATAAATTCTATATACGCATTCGGCAATGAAGCTCACTAGCTCAAGTTAACGTACAATGACCCTTAGATACCCTGCCTAATGGTTACGTTTGTCTATTCGTTTGCTTATACGCGATTGTTACCTGCTTGCGTGCGATCCAGCGCCGTAATATTATACTACCTTATACTACCTCATGAGGCTTACCCCTATAGCTTCTAGAACCTTTCCATGTCGACAATCCCGTCTGTCTCAGATCATGACCCGACGGTAAGGTAAATCTTACATCTCTGCACAATGCGGCCCTGAAATCTGGGGTACCTGGTTATATCCCCGTTCGATCGGTCCACCATCGTACGATAATATATACTATCTAATTCGGGTTATCCGAGTTCATCTATTAAAACTCTCATCGCCCGCTCGCTGCTAGAATAGATATAGCGGACCTTCTTAAACTGCGTAGGCGTCTATGTAAGGTACATATAAGTATAACGTCTTCTCCGTTTCCCGAATATCGTGAATGCCCGATATCCCCGAACGCCGAATACCCGGCCCGGAATGGACCATGGATCTTGTTAGCTCAACCGCCGTTATTACTTCCTGTTCCAGATATCCCGAGGACCTACAGCTCTCGGCCCTTCCCTCCGAGTGGCTCAAGACAGCGGTTACGCCGGAAGTGCCAATACCAGTCATGTCAAGTTTGTCCAAGAGAGAGATCATACGAAATACAATTTTACCAAGAGACTAAATGAGATAGCTCTTTTCGAATAGAGGCACCATTTCCTCCTCGGCTTGCTTATGATAAGGGTCACAGCTAGGACTCTTGAAGTGAAGCTCTTCTTCGAAGACGTCTCAACGCTTTTCCTCCGTCGACAAATTAGTTTCGATCCCAATACCGTTCAATTATGCAATCATCAATGTCGCAGTTGAGCTACATAATCTTACCTTTGCGGTGATCATTCTGTTAGCAAATAAGTAAGAGAGCCTCACCTAGATACTAGACATATGCAACTCCGGGTACGTATAGAACGTTTCCTAGCCAGATCACGAAGTTCCCACGGAATCCAGAGGCAAGTGTCGATAGGTATAGATTACCTAGCAAGGGGGCCCATCGTATTCATAATCTTATCATGTTTGCCTAGTCCAGGGCCCAACCATGTCTAAGAGGGAGTTTTTATCGCTAATAATGGAATCGAAATGTTCTATGATCGATGGGCATATGTTATGAGCTGATATAACTATGCTGTGGGATGTGGTATTCTATCGTTTGCTTGTTTGTCTGGCTACCAATACTGTGATAGGTAGCGTCGCCTTGGGAATAAAAGTAATGGCTGATATCGTGAGAAATATGATTCAGACAAAGGTACTTGAGTTTGACAATATGTTGCTATGTATACCTACCTAGGTAGGTATACTCATGAGCAAAATATTGTACTTCACAGTGAACCCTGTAGACGTTTTGCAAACACTCATCGATTCAAGCAAATGAGCACATTCAACGAGATGCCGCATTGAAATTCATTCGCATTTAAAACTAGGATTGAAATGGCATCAATTTCTCTCGTTGTTGGTAGACCTCATGATAGAAAAGAGAAGCTGGTTGGTACTCACGAGGGGTTTGCCGGCTACTGTGGCGTATCGGTTTCCTAGATCTACCTAGGTAACATCGGAGGGTGATTGTTTAACTACAATTCTTTGATATTACAATGCAAAATTTTCTTTTGTTCTCATTGGCTAGTTTCGACGGTCGGTTACTTATTACGGTATCTACATCTTAGATCCCTCCTCGGATCTTATGCAACCTAAGCGGATTCATTTCTTAGAATGCCGTCGTTGGAGTGCAAGTCAACCTAGGGACAGAATTTGCTACTTCTATTACAGACTACACAACATCAACTATGTAGCATAGAAGATTGTTAGATATATATATATATATATATTGTTAAAGACCGAGCCCTATAAGATATCTATTATAAGCAAAGATCACCCCTCCTTATTTCCTTCAGGCCCCAGATATCCCGGAAATACATACCGCATAGGAGCCCTAGTGCTTTGCCACTACGTTTCTAGCACCCGAGGAGGTATCACTCATAATTCCCTAAGAACAAGTAGACATATCGCCTTCGGAGGAATGAGTGGAGCTAAAGGGCTGGATTGACATCGGACTTAGCCGCCTTGCGATCACAAGGGCCGAAAAGACCGGGATTACAGATCTTCTACATGCGGAAGCTCGTTGACTTGAATGGGACTAGGGAGAAATTGGCCTCTATCTCCATAGGGTTATCGGCAGATTGGGTTATTCGCATATCCAGGTTGGTTGGTGGGGCTGCATTCGCTTATGCATTAATCCAGATTTAATGCAGGGGAGACCTGAGGGACGGGTCTCAATGAGGGGTTGATGATTGGTCAATTCGAGTTCTCGATACGTCACTACTCACTAGCCTGAATGACATTGCAGGGATTTAAATGGACAGGCCTCACGTGATAGCCCCGCGGAAGACCAACATTGGTAACTTGGTAGTACCCTGAACTGGGGTACCGACGATCGGCCAACGTGGGGTACTGTACAGTCACAGTCGCCTGTGATTCATTGCATTTCCAACTAGAATTTTCTTCCTCTACATACACGAAAAAAAGGAGAGGCAACCAAAATTTTCCCAACTTTTCTTCTCTTCCTCAACTATACCAGACGAAAGATGTGTGGAACAAACGGATCTGAGGCCAGCAATGTATGTTGTTCAATCCTGAATTCTATGCTAAGCTGACATGTGCTTTTTCTCTAGGGCACGAACGGCACCGCCAATGGCACAAATGGCACCAATGGCACATCTGCGATACGCCGTTCCAACCCGTACCAATCCAACCCGGGAGAGTTCCTGTCCAACTTAGGCAGATTCAAGATCATCGAGTCAACTCTTCGCGGTCAGTCTTCCTTGTTCGCCTCGAGTTTGTCTTAACTCCTACTAACAACAAATCTAGAAGGAGAACAATTCGCCAATGCTTATTTTGACACGCAAACCAAGATCAACATGTAAGTCGTCTTACGTCGCTTCTTTGCGCTGAGCTAACACCACTTTTATAGTGCCAAGGGTATGCGAAGACTCTCAAATCCCGACTCGTGTAGTTAATTGCTGAACAATGACTACTCACAGCTCTCGACGCCTTTGGTGTTGATTATATCGAACTTACATCCCCCGCCGCTTCGGAACAATCGCGCTTGGACTGCATCGAAATCTGCAAGCTTGGCCTTAAGGTGTGCTCTCTACCACGTATTTGTCGAAATCTTTTAGCTAACATTTTCTCGAGGCCAAAATCTTAACACGTGAGTCATCTAGCAAATGGCGTGGTAAATCCCTTACCTAACTGTGACTCATAGACGTCCGTTGCGATATGCGAGATGTCCAAATGGCCATCGATACCGGTGTGGATGGATTAGATATTGTCATCGGCACGTCAAGCTTCCTCCGGGAGCACAGCCACGGCAAAGACATGACCTTCATTACCAAGGCCGCGTTAGAAGTCGTGCAATACGTCAAGTCCAAGGGCATCGAGGTCCGATGTATGTTGGCAATTCTTCCTAGCTACGAGGCGCAGCTACTAACACGCCATAGTTTCGAGCGAGGACTCGTTCCGATCAGATCTCGTTGATTTGTTATCACTTTACAATGCCGTTGACAAGGTCGGCGTCAACCGCGTCGGCATTGCCGATACTGTTGGCTGTGCTAGCCCGCGCCAGGTCTACGAGGTACGAGGTTCAATTATTTCCGTAGTTTTAATCTCGCTAACCGCAGACTTAGCTTGTTCGGACGTTGAGAGGTGTAGTTTGTGAGTTACCGCAATACCTCCTCTTAAACTATGCCTACTAACTCCCTTACCAGCTTGCGACATCGAGACTCACTTCCACAATGACACAGGATGTGCTATTGCCAACGCGTAGGTGTTGCTTTAGAACACATATTGGGCTTCACGTTGCTAATCTGGTTTTAGTTTCTGTGCTCTTGAGGCTGGCGCAACCCACGTTGATACCAGTGTTCTTGGAAGTGAGTATTACTTATCAAATGATGCTTTTACCAATAATTTCGGTCGCTGACACATCATAGTCGGAGAGCGTAATGGTATCACTCCTCTCGGTGGCTTCCTAGCACGTATGGTGGTCACAAGCCCCGATTATGTCAAGAGCAAGTACAAGCTCAATATGATCAAGGAGGTAAGTTCGGTTCATGTGTTTTTGTAGAGGTACAGAGGCTGATTCGTTCTAGATTGAGGATATGGTTGCTGAGGCGGTAGAAATCAACACACCCTTCAACAACCCCATCACTGGCTTCTGTGCTTTTACCCACAAGGCTGGCATCCAGTAAGCGGACTTTTTCTAAGAGCTATTCCCTCGAAAAACGGCCTATCGCATATTTTCTGCTAAGAAGAGAAATACTAACACCAAATACCACAGTGCCAAAGCTATCCTCAACAACCCTTCCACATACGAGATCCTGAACCCAGAGGATTTCGGCTTGACGCGCTACGTCCACTTTGCTTCCCGATTAACGGGTTGGAATGCCGTTAAGACCCGAGTCCAACAGCTTGGTTTAACGATGACGGACGAACAGGTCAAGGAAGTGTATGCACCAATTTGAATCCGAATTAATGAGACTGTATCTAACAGACTGTTTGCAGGACCGCCAAGATCAAGGCATTGGCTGATGTAAGGCCGATAGCCATCGATGATGCTGATTCCATCATTCGCAGTTTCCATCTGAATCTGCAAAACGTCGAGAATGGCAGCTAGGCGGCACCGACGAAGGGTTGGGTAGAAAAAGCAGTCATTTCCAACACAGATCCGATCTCAAAAGGGGCAGCATCAACAAAAAGGTCAAAAGGCTAAAATCTGGTGTGCATTACTTCGGTTCGGAAAAAGATCTCTAGATCTGGGGCAAGGCTACGGCATAGGCCATCTAGTCTCGTTTGTCTACAACTTGGGCGGTTGGGGACAAAAGTTATTAATTGCATTATCTTTCTGGACTTTCGATGATGTTATACCTGAAGTGCTTGGCTCATTTAGTAATTATCTCCTGTATATGTGACTTGATCTTGGTGGTTTTAGGGAAGAAATAGTCCCAGACTGAGTCTTTTGGAGTTCCAAGGCTGAACACTAATAGGGGGGTGAGTTCACTCTCCTTAGGGGAACTAGCTACGGAGTACTACTGTCAATAGACACCTCGACGTTGGGTGTTCCATCCACAAACGGGGTACGAACTCATCCAAACACTAAGCGAATCAATACGATCAAATTGATATTCATGTATTCGGCTATTCTTAGTCCTAAACATGGTATTTCTGCTATGCTAAACCAGGCAATATCAACGCCGCCCGTAACCACCTAAACTCCATTCCATTCCCTTTCCGGTATCGTGCATGCTCTGCTGTGGTCCGCTCTGTCTGAACAGTCAAAATAATCTAACCGAGTCCCTCACTTCCAAAGCTCATTCACATAACGCCCCGCCGATCCATATGTGCCTGCTGGAACTGCTTCAGCATGGCCACGACGCCAGGTCCATCGTCACCACCACCGTCCATGTTAGTGGCGGCACTGCTCTCCCTGCTCAGGCCGCGGCGCGGCGAACCCTCCCACGTCGATTCGCCGAGACGCGCCACGCTCTCCTCGACGTCGCCGTCATCCGTGTACGCCGTGTCCTGCCGCCTTATGACGCTTCTAGACGGGCCGCCGTCTTCTAGCGACTCCTCGATGATGTCCGTGTCCGCCTGGTACGGGCCGCGTGGCTGGCGCGCGGCACGCTGCGGCGTGCGTGTCGCTGTGAACGAGGCGGAAGGCTGGTGGTGCGGGTCGAGCAGCATCGAGGCCATAGGCGACGGCGCGACGGCTGGCCCGAAGCGTGGAGTCCGTGCATGCTGCTGAGCGCCGGCGGGAGCTCGGCTCCTAGGCCGTTCGCTACGTCCGATGCGTGATGAACGCATATCCGCAGCGAGTGTCGGCGACATCAAGCCGGGGAACGTAGGTGGTGGGTGGAACTGGTGGCGTCCGGCCGGTCCCATGGCATGAGTACCAGGCAGCCCAGTTCGAGGATGGTAAACGTAGTTATCGAGGAAACCGTGCACCGAGGCCTGCATCTTGTTGTGCTTAGTAGCGTAGTAGTCTTCGCGGGCGTCGTTTATATTGCCCTGCTGGGGTCTTGTGGTCCGCTGATCCTTTTGGAAATCGAAGACGGCGAACGAGCATACGTAGCCCAGTCCATCAACGTGGATGGTGAATTCGCGGAAAAAGTCGATGATCTGATCGCTGCATTTCGGCAAGCTGAAGAAGAGCACCAAAGGCGTTACCAAGACGCCGAGGATTTCTTCCAAGAAGATGACAATCCTCGCTTTGTAGAGCTCCGAGAACTCAGCCTTGACCTCGTAGCTGTGAAGTCGGCCTTTCCACTGATCTGGCTGGTAATGCGTATATTCGATGACATTCTGCATCGCAAACTCGGGATCGAACACATCGTTTTCCTCTGATATCATCCCGCGAGCGACCGCCCATGTCGTTGTTAGAAGAGCAACGAAGGCAAATGCATTCATCCCAGGGAATAGTTCGAAATCCACAAACATCTCCGGGTCAGAGAAGCCCACAATAGCCAGAACGGCGATGAGCGCTCCAGTAAAGAATTGGATGGTCCTGGCAGCTGACTCGGTCTTTTTCTTCGGAAATTGGTCAATATAGTGCTTCGCAAAAGGGTATGACATATTGAGGCGCTCCTCGAAAAGGTGCGGGAGCTCGTTGAACTCGCGAAACTTCCATCTCGCGAGTGGCGTGTATTGCCTCGCGCCAAGAGACGAAGTATTGGTTTTGAATTCCTGATGAATGTATGAGCACGCAGCAATTCTATATTCTGAAGATGGTACTCACATTATAGTACGTGAAAATAAAGTCGATCACGAGGGCAGAGGCAACAAACGGGGCGAATATGAGATTCATAACAGCAGCGAAAGCGAATCTCGTCTGCATTTCTCTGCTGAGATGTCCCCGGTGATCTGATTTGAGGACACGTTGATGAACTTGGCCCCCTTCGTTGAAGACGAGATCTAGAACTCCGAACTGGACGGTCCACTCGAGCGATTTCGAGAATAGTTGCCGATTCCGCAGAAATGGAATCGGAGCTACAAGGTCTAATACGTCCTTATTGAAGAGAGCAATGATGTAGTTCTCTCGCCTCATTAGTCTGTTCGCTATATCATGGGCGTCGAGCCTCTCCTTCGACTGGCCAGCCACGTGCTGCCCTAGCTGCTTTGACAAGAAGCGCCGCTGCGACGGTGTTATGTTGGTGGCTGTCTTGACGTTCTCGTCACGAAGGGCAGTTATCTTGGACACGACATCCTGCCAGGAGACGGTTTGCATGTCCTCTTCGGGGATTCCTAGGAGGTAGACGAAGAAATCGCGAATGTGCATCAAACGCGGTATGTCGAGAACCCACTGGATGGTCTTCCAGACGAAGTAGAAACTACAGACCCAGAGACTCAGGTTCCAGATACCCCACATGTGCTTAGTACACTGGGGGATCATGATCTGCGACAGACTCTTACTCTCCCGGATCTTGCTATAGTCTATGCACTGAGAGAGCAGGGTGAGCAGGGTTGCTACGAAGGCGACCTTCCTATCGAATGTAAGCCCGTGAACCTCGAAACATGGATTTCGAAAAAAGGGGATGCTTACAGTAAGTGCAGAACTCTCTCGAGCAGGATACACCACATTCCCGCTCCCAAGTAATAGTCGTATACATCCCGAATGAAGCCGTCAAGATTGGAGACGTTAGCCCACCTGAACATGGCCTTGTCTTTGGGACTGCCGGTAAACCCCGTTCTAGCCGTTGAGGTACCAGGCTGTCGCCGACTAGGTACTGGACCGTACTCCTCATCTTGATGTAGTCTTTGCTGTGCCTGCGCAGTTTCCCACTGCGCTTGTATTCTACGGTTTGACCCAGCGTGTCTGGCAGTATTTCGTGGCTGCTGAGCACTAGTCCTGTGCGGGCTGAGCTTAGCTGTGGTAGGATCGGGGCCTTCCACTAGGAGAGAGGCGGGAACGTCGTTATCCCCGTCATCTTCAGGCATGAGCCATCGTGGCCTTACATCCTGTCTGCCTACTCTTACAGGACCACGACGGACATCATTTGGAGTAGCAACAGGGCTGCGGGGTGTAGAGGCGCGGCTATCGTCAAGAGCAAGGTCATCGGCATGTTCTAGCTCCTCATCGTGGAAATGGTGTGCTAGATTCTCTTCGTCTAAGGCTAGGCCAGCTCTACTCTCGACATCATCGTCCTGATCGTCTCTAGTTCGGTCATACATGGATCGATTATCGCCGGATGGGACGAGGCGGGAGAAGAGGTTCGGAGGCATCGTGTAGATTCATGAGTATGTGGTGTCGTCGTAATGGTAAGGCTTTCTAGACGAGATCAAGTTCGTTTTCTTATCATGATCAGCTCGAATAGTGATAGACTAGTTATGTGTATTGCGTAAACAAGAAGATATAGTTCGAGAAGGGGATAAACACCGGTCGGATTTCGTCGTGACTAATTGTATTGGATAGGTACTGCTGGTAAGCTCGAACCTTGCGCTAACAAGGACCAGCTAAGACTAAAGGTAAAAGGTAAAAGGTAAATAGGATTTATTCTACATGTCAACAACTATGACATAAAACATGTGGCCCTATGATTTATCGAAGAAGAGGTCAGACTTGTATGTATCAGGTGTTGCTATTTAGGAGAGTGGTCATCTGGACCCTGAATTGTCGAATCGACCTGATGACTTAGGAGGTCCATTACAGCTCCACACGCCAGGAGGCAACCGCGCGCGTTAATAGGTACCCACTGTCGCTATCCTTATCGCTATCCTTATCACTACCGCGTGAGTGAAGTCATTGGACAGGGGTTATAAGTAACAGTACCTGGCCAGTCTTAGGTAATCTTCATTGTTCACCATCCCACAGCTGTCAACAGCTATTCCAGGTGGCTTCATCTTTCATCTTTCATCTTTCTTCCCATATAAGACACATTCACCAAATTACAAGCTATTGGATCCACACCACTCGTACGAAATCCTCGCTTATTCTACTGTTAGCTTTTGGTAAAACAGCAAGGAAATAATGGCTTAATCGAGTTGGCTCAGCATTGTTTCAGCTACTGGTAATTGGAAATATGGTCTCAAATGGCCTCAGCTCACCCCCTCTACCAGGACGGGATGGTGTATCTCTAGGGCCCCTATCGCCCACGAGCTCTCCAGGTCCGGGCTTGGCCGGACGACCATCAAATCCGCTATCCTCCAAAGTCACATCCGTGCTATCTACCTCGTATGCCGATGCGGAGTTCCGTGAATCTCTCGCTCTGTTGGATGAGCGCCACATCAGCAACAATGCTGAGACGCGGAGACAACTACGGCTGGATGTCCAGAAAGAGGTCATTGACAGCAATGGGAAGATTGTCACCGAGTTTGGACGGGTAGCCGAGCAGTTAAGGAGGATCGGCACTACCATCGATAAACTCAACAAGAGCTACCAAGAAATGAGAGGCCACGTCACCGTGGCTCACGAGTCGACATCCTCTATCCTCGAGGAAGCATCGTCTCTCATGACCCAGAGGCGGAATATAGAGACGAAGCAGCAGGTCCTAAAAGCTTTTCGCGAGCACTTCGTTCTCTCTGACGACGAGGTTGCCTCCTTGACCTTGACAGCTGAGCCTGTCGATGATCGTTTCTTCGCCGTCTTGTCCAAGGCAAAGCGTATTAGAAAGGACTGCGAGTTCCTCCTCGGCTTTGAGAGCCAGACCTTGGGCCTCGAGGTCATGGATCAGGCCTCTAAGAATCTAAATCATGCCTTCCAAAAGTTATACCGCTGGGTCCAGAAGGAGTTTAAGACGCTCAACCTCGAGAACCCTCAGATCAATTCGTCCGTTCGCCGCGCAATCCGCGTACTTGCTGAGCGACCGTCCCTTTTCCAGAATTGTCTCGACTTCTTCGCAGAAGCGAGAGAGCAGATCCTATCTGATGCCTTTTACTTAGCGCTAACAGGGACGTCGGCATCTGGCGCCAAGGACCACTCCGTAAAGCCGATCGAGCTAGTAGCTCACGATGCATTACGTTATACGGGAGATATGTTAGCGTGGACGCATTCCGCCGCTGTGAGCGAGCGGGAAGCCCTCGAGATTCTGTTTATATCCGACGGAAACGAGATCGCCAAAGGGATGCAGGAAGGGCGCGAGAACGAGCTGTGGTTGTTTATAGCTGACGAGACGGATGGACCTCCAGAGTTTGATGCTGTCAAGGCCTTAAACGAGCTGGTCGACAGGGATGTCTCCGGCGCGGCGCGCATATTACGACAACGAGTCGAGCAAGTCATCCAAACCAACGAAGAGACCATTTTGGCATACAAGCTAGCAAACCTCCTCGGGTTCTACCGAGTGACTTTTTCAAAGTTGCTTGGCGACGAATCCGTCCTCTTGCAGTCCATGGCCAACCTAGAGTCAGAGGCGCTGCGGCAATTCCGCTCACTGATGCGGGACCACATCACGACTCTCGAGGGCGAGTTCCAGCACACGCCGTCCGACCTCGGCCCCCCGGAGTTCCTGCAGGACGCCCTCAAGCAGCTCACCTCTATCATGAAGACGTTCGAGACCTCGCTCGCCTCGGAAGGCGACCGCGAGGCCGATTTCGAGCCTATCCTAGCTGAGTCCTTCGACCCTTTCATGGCCGGCTGCGAGAACATGTCCAGGACCGTGCCCCCACCCTCCAACTCCATCTTCGTCGTCAACTGCCTACTCGCCGCCAAGGGCGCTCTAGAGCCTTTCAAGGACTTCACGCGGACGCGCGTCGCACGCCTGCGCTCCGCCGTCGACGAGCACGCCGCTAAACTCGTTGAGAGCCAGTACGTCTTCTTCCGGTCCGAGTCCGCGCTAGAACCGCTATTCGAGGCACTAGCTCCGCTTAGCGACGCCAAGAAGGAAGACGTGGCCAACGTGGCGAAGCTCGATACCCTACGTCCCGAGGCCCTAGTCTACGCCGCTCAGGGCCTAGACGACTTCCTGCCGTCGGCCATCATGGACGCCATGGAGAACGTCAAGCATCTGCAGAATGCGGCGCTGGCGCGGCAGGTCACGGAGGAGGCCGCGGACCGGTTCTGCGTCGACTTCGAGCACGTCGAGGAACTGCTCATCGCGGCGGACGAGCTGGCCGAGGAGCAGCAGCAGGGAGGTGGAGAAATTCCCAGCTTGAGAGCGATGTTCCCTAGAACGACAGGCGAGATTAGGGTCCTATTGTCGTGAGTTATAGGCATAGCGAGGATAGAAGAGAGAATGGTATCTAGATGGTACGAGACGGGCACCACATGGGTTCTAAGCAAGGCGTAGTGTCGTAGTAATGGTCAATGTTGGGTAAAAAGGACAAAGCCAAAGTAACGGAAGAGGAGAGCGAGGCTAAGACCCAGCCTGGACACACAATCTTTGTCTTCGTGGTCAATTCATATCGCTGCAGTCGTGAGCTAAATACCAATATGTAGGACGCAGTAGCTTAATTAAGATACACAGAAATGCTCGTATGTTCCTCCTCCGTGTTGTAGCTGCGTTTGTAAATCATCGCTTTATCCCCCTTCTCCCCTCGCTCTTCTAGATCTAAGTTCTCGTTCAAACGATTCAAGACGGTCCACCTGAGCCTTGCGCACTAGGACCGGGGCCAGAGCTATCCCCCTTAGGTTTCTTAACCGGCCACGCCTCGACATTGGCGCTGGGCCGCCGAGGTCTCTTGCCAGCAGCCTCCTCGTCGACCTCCTCGAGCCTACGTAGCGCGGCGGCCAGGCGCCTGCGCGCCGCGATCTCGCGGTCGCTGCTGTCGGGGCCGGGACGGTAAAACGTCTTAACAACGCTCACCGTGGCGTGGTAGCATTCGTACAGCAATAGACGAACCGACGCGCTCTCGGGGTCCTCAACAAGGTCGTCGTCGTCGTCGTCGTTGGGGGAGGAGCGGAAGCCATGTAGGAACTCGGACGTCGGATTCTGGCTGAAGACTTCGGCGAACAGGGGATCTCCGAAGACGCAGTTGCTCCAGTCGCGGAGCCCCGTGACGGTAATCGTTGGCTGCTGTACGTCGGGCGGTCTTCCGCCCTCGTCTCCCTCTTGACCCCGCTCTCGTGCTACCTTCTCGGTCGCCGTCCCCGTCTCGCTCTGTTTAGTCTCTTGGCTCGATGGTGGCGGTGGGTGCGTCTCTTCCCCCTCTTCGTTGCGCTTTGTAGATCTCGATACCAGGACATTGAAATCGTCGCTCGCGTCTAGTATTGCTAATCGGGCGGTTGTAACTCCATCCATAACATGGCCCAGCCTGTTAAAATAGCCCCTAATTGGTTCGTAACTGATCGTCACGGCCATGTCCTCTGCGTCCCTTAGCACGCCTTCTAATAGAGAATGGAAAGCCTGTTTCCAAGTCCTCGCGCTACGGAAACCGACGTTGGCCACTCGTGTTCCGCCTAAGTTAATAGACGGTAGCTGTGAGCCTATAGCCGCTATGACCGGCCCGAAAAGGCCATTCGGCTGTGCGAGGCTGGAGAGCTGCCGCACGAGTTGGCCTCGTTGGAGGTCTACAACCTTCTTCTCTGGTATCGTTAGAGGTGTTTGGAGTTCAGAAATGGTGGTCCCTCTCGGAGGTTCGAAGATGTTGAATGGAGAGCCTAACCCTGCCGATGAAGGGGAGTGTACGACGAGTATAGGGAGAAACCTGAGCACATCTCGTCTCGAGTCTCTTATCCCCTCTGGATTGATCTTTTGCTCATCCCTTTCCGCTTGGCTTTCGACATGTTGATGAGTACCGGTACTCTCGTGAGTGTGCTCCTCGCCTTGGATGGAAGGTGGGAGCACTTCTTCAAGAATCCACTTGGTTACGAGGGCTTCTGAGAGGTTCGTGGCCCTTTCGGACCGGAGTAGCCTCAGGGTGGGAGGTGGTGGCAGACTGAGAATTAACGTCCTGCCATCTGAGATTTTGACACTGAAGAATCTCAAGAGCCGACAGGATAGCAGCGGATTAATAGACTCGACGGTAACGTTCGGAAGAGCCCTGCGGACTACTGCACGCATAGACTCGAGCTGGTGGAATCGGTCCATGGAGGAGGGGGTGGTGGTTGACAAACGCTCGGTTCGTACAACAGAGGAGATTTGGTGACGTGAAGTTAGCCATCTTGTGGAACACGATAGGCCGGGTAGGTCAAGGTCCCCTTTTGACGGGTGAGCTTGAGGAGAAGCAGCAGCAGACTCGGGAATGTGGAGTGAAAAGAAAGGACCGCCGGGCCCTGCGGCGGCGACGGAACAAGGGTCGGTTGGCAGCGCTAAGTCCACCCTTGACGTCCGGCGCATTACTTGTGCCTGTGGCATCTGACTTTTGATAGGTGAAGAACACTATAACAGGGACAAATAATTTCTCAAAATAGAAGGTTGAGACGGTGTGATTGCTCTTCGGTAAACGATAGGATTGCTCAACCTAGACATGCGCCGAGATGAGAACCAACTTAAAGCAGCCCCAAGAGAAATGCTCGAGCCCGCAATTAGCCCGATGACCCTGGATCTGCCAGTTTATGAATGAGCAGGCACCTAGTCTACGGGGTTGTAGATATTCGATTATCTGCTATGGACCCCTGGACGATTCTAGGCAATAGACGAAGGGAATATATATTCTGGAAAAGGAGAAATAGACCGAATATGTAAGCGCTTTATGAAGGAGAACAGAGGCCTCAGACGACAATGTCAGCATGGCGAGGCGTCGAGGTCCGAGAGAGAGAGGAATTCAACAAAGGGCGAAAATAGCGGTATCACACGATATGATACGTCTGAGTAGACGACAAGTAGCTCTCGTGAGGCTAATGTGAGATACAGAAGGTCGGTTGTTGGCGAATGAGGCGTTCCCGCCTGGCGAAGAGAGAGACATCCGACTCGCGGCTCCAAGAGAGACTAAGATAGTAACAGGCAATACTCGCCTAAAGGAGGCGTAGGTAGGGCGTGGTAGGTCACAGAGAGTGGAGCTACGATCTCGAGTGGCTGCAATGATGTGCGTCGAAAAGTGACGAGGGGATGGCTATTCCTCTAATGTGAAACGACGACTATCATATGGCCGTCCCACCCACTTCAAAAGACATCCGAACGCCAAGGCGCCAACCGAACGATTCCAGAATTCGAGAAGCTCGACCGCATTAAGATTCACGGGCCAGGACCCTGGCCTAGGTGCGGCAAGCGGACGGGCTGAGGGATCCCAAGAGTTTCCCATCGGCGGACAGCAAGCACTCGCTGCTGTGGGACTCAATTTTAATGTACCTAGTCCCACGTAAGTCGAAGAGAGACCCAGCAGACGCATTATATGACGCCAAATGCCCCAAATCCCGAGCAGAATCGGGATACCGAGAAAAGCTCTGACAGGAGCACGGTGATTGTATGTAGAAAGCGACCTCGGCCATTGGGTTTTGACAAGCGAAGTTGCATGACCACGATTCTGTCTCATCCACTTCTCAGAGGTTGCGTACCGATCCAGCGGTGTGCGTAACAGCGTGCCACGACCACAACCACGACCACGAGACGAAGAGAGAAGACATGACGATGATGCGTGGTAAGAAAGAAGGTGTAGAAGGTGTAAGTATAGACTGACTAGGTTAGCTGGCTGGCTAAGGTACCTTAGGTTAGCTGGTTGGACTTGGATGCAACGAGCAACGTGGTACTTTGTTCAAAGGTTGGCGTTTGGCGGTTGACGGTTTGATTAACCTACTACGTATACGGTAGGTCGAAGGGCAGGCTGAGCTGGTGGACGGGCTGGAAGACTGAGGATGGGCTGGAATAGGGAGATGGGAATTGTAGAGTCGCAATAGGAAGCGAGACGGAGAATTTATGATTGGCTACGAGTAAGCGAAAATGGCCGGATCTGGTAAGGTCCCGAGTCTTAATTATGGAGATTTCCCTCTTGCCCTTGCTTGCATTGCGCTTGCATTGCTGGGCTTTTAAGGTCTAGTCCGTGCTCTGTGCATCCACATTGTCCCGATTGCTCTGAGAGACTAAGACTATAATACCTTAATCCCTGATTCTACTATTCTTCCATCATCCCGTCAGTCTGGGATCTCACAACAACCACATATGCTTGCGCCTGCAAACCTATAGTACAATCATTTCAAAAAGGCACTAACAAAGATCTCGAATCCATGCTAGTAGTCTTCTAACCCGGCATATTCTCGATCCTTTTCTGATTAATGACAGTTAACTAATAAGTGCAACTATCTGCGAAGACTCTAGGATTAGATGGTCCTTCCATGTATACCTCTCAATATACACCCATATCAAATCGATCAGAGCCCGTCCCAAGCAAATGATCTCCTGCTCCGGCCCGGTCAACCGTATTGCTTCTATTCACCGGGAGGCCAAGACGTATCAGTGACACAAAGCAATTCCAATATCATGACATGCATACCTCAACCGAGTGGTAGTCAAAGAACCTACCTGGGAACGTCAGCGTTGATTTGTCAGAATATACGAGATGATAGAATGCTCCTGTCGGTCTCTCTTGAAACGCGGTCATCTTCAATCATGAACAACGACGCTGCGGAGTGAACCAATGACAAGTCGATCGTAGCGATTCTCACCGCGTCTGACTCCTCCACCCCGTTTAGCTTACGTAGCTTGTCGTCAAATTTATCGCAACAAGGCTTAGCGCGACTGGGTCTCTAAACCTCTGAGCCTCATGCTAGTTCGATCAGCGTTGTGAAAGAAAGAAAGTTGGATCATGCTCTCGGATACCAATTCCTATGACATTCCTTCGATCTCACCGCAGTGACTCCTTAATTCTTTGTTGTGTGCTTCCATTTTTAAAGTCTTCGGCAAGATTTTACAAAAAGCTGATCCTACCCAAAACTGATCTCAAAGCCATTCATCGACAATGCTCCAATATACTAAAACTTCTTAAGGGATCGGCTTTGTTGCGATAATAGCTATCAAAACGAGCCCCCTGAAAACTAGGCATATTTGTTACAAATAGCTCATTAGAGTAACAAATAAGCAGTACTCAAGCATAACATAACATTATTATATTTGTTTATATGACTAAGTCTTCTTACTGCCTCTTATCGTCGTGCTCATGGCTACTAGCTCCAGTATCTTCATGAACAGGGCTTTGGGGTCATATTGGTCTAATGACATGTGGAATGACTCTTTGGATATATCCTGTACAAACTACAACAATCTCGACTGGCAAATGACATTTGATACGTTAACTTCACCGTACATCTAAGGGAACCAGTACTCATTTAGGTAATATTGATGTTTTCGTTTTGATTTCAAATATATTTCAAGCAACCTGTAGATAATATTCATACCATTAATTTGGAGCTTAGACCAATTGTCACGATGCCGAACGGCGCTGATAACCTTCGAAGTCTAGTACGTAGCCTGCTGAAGATGCCTCTCGCTTATTGAATAGTGCCGAACATGGTACCGAATCACAGTCCATAGATGAACCAGGTACTCCGGATGTAGTAGGTAAACGAAAATCGAGCCTCCAGGAGATGAAGATAATGTCCTGGCGGCCCTGGGACGTCCCCGGGCTGGCCCACTTTCGGGCTTCTATTACAGAAAGGCAATGCAACCCTCCCCAGATGACTCTTCACCAATGTTCTTGAGCTAAATAGCGAGCCTGACGCACTGACCCTGGTTTAGTAACTAGGATGTTTGTTTCGCCGCGTTCGGGGCGGTTTTGTCAGCACGGCTCTAGACAGATGAAGGATATTAAGAAAATAATGAACAACAACGTCACCGGCGTGGAATATTTAGCCGACCATCATATCCATCCATGACTGACGCGAGGCACTCTAGTCAGCGACCTGTAATGTGACTGCTGCGTTAGTTTACATTGGACTCGCTAGATTCCGCCTCTAATACGCGATCCTCAAGGAAAGTCAGAGACAGCGGCCTAGGCCACGTTTCTAGCACCCTAACACCTTAAGCTGCTTACGCCTTCGAGGAGGCTTGTTCGTGAAAGATAACTTGTGGGCTGACAGGGAAAAGAGCACGTAGCAGCATTCTACGAATTCACATGGAAGTCAGATGTCACCGTGAGATTCCGGAACATACGGTACCTACCTCCAATTCCAATGCTCCTCTCTATTGGGCAATGCCGCCCCCGGAGCCTGAAGGGACATTCTGCTTGGTGTATTTCTATATCAGAACTACTACCACATGACCGAAGCGATCCTAAAGCGCGATAACAGCGACTAATAAGAAATAGGAAATTCCGGTTGCCCCCAAAGCTTCCACGGAACTTGGCCAATGCCTTACCCGCACCCTCTGGATCCAAGTGGGCATCAACCTTGAAGACTTGTAGTTAGGTACGGCCCGAAATATTCAGCTCCCCGACATAAACAAGACCCTTACGCAAGCACGTACCTAGGTAGTTTAGTGTGCGGCCGGCGATTGGACTAGCACGGAGCCGGCTCTCCTTCCAAGGCCATGGAAGATTTAAGGGGCACCAGTACTTCGGTATTATATAACTATTGGAAGTATACAGCCGTTCGGCATTCGGTGTTTAGCTATTTAATTATATATGAGATTACGGGAATAGCTCATGTAGAGATGTCAACAACAAAGACGACGCATATGCAGTGAGTGATTTTTGGTATGCCCTCCTTTTCCGTCATCGTACCGTCCTTGTCCCAACACATACACACACCCCGTATTCATGGTACTCGCATATTAGGTTATCTGTTTAAGTGGGCTCACTGGTAGATTGACGGTATGGTAGAAGGCTATCGAAGTGAATTCGGTAGAATAGTCACCGAGTTCGATTGAAAGGAGAGTCGAAGAGATTTCTATGCTCGAGGATCTGATGTGCGGAGCGCCTCCATCAACCCATAGGAGTCCTAAGACGATGCCATGGCCTTCTCCCTTTTCTAAATGGACGGCGGCTTATTTGCTATTCTGTAAGAGACCACAGTCTCCTCCTCAGTAACATCTTTCCATTTTAGATGGTTTTCTGTTTCTCTCCGTACCTGTCGTGGTTGCGAGTAGTAGCACTTGAAATGCCTACCAGAATCGGTGTCAACGTTACCATGTACTCAGTTGTCACTATGATCATTTCCAGCTATAGGCCTTGCTAATTCGCTACGGTCTGAATACCGAAATTCGGGCCTTGACTTTACGTATAACCCTATTTGTGCATCGTCGCTCTACGCTGGCCTCTCCTATGCTTCCTTGGCTGTTCCTCTTTCAAGGCCACGTGGGTACTCGACGGCATCATAGATTCAGATATATATAATGAGTAGAATGATCAAGCTGTCGATCGAAGTTATTTCTCCCGAGGTCGAGTCAAGAAAGGAACCCAGAAGACTAAAAAGGCACACGAACCTTAGAAGTCAGAACATTTACGCCCATCACCTAGTCCAACCGCCGTCTCGTACCGCGGCCCCTGGCCAATACGGAGTCGCGACAACTTGTCGTACGACCTGAGATAAGAGAGAAAAAGAAAGTAAAAGAAAAGGCTTTAGAAGCACCTATGTATGCCAGCGGTTTCTAACATCTAGGTCTAGAACTCCCACGCAATAAAGCCGTGGTCTCTGCGCTCTCTAGGTCCATGTCGGGATTCAACTTGTCCGCTAGGTCGTACCAAGCCTTGCTTTTATACGTATGAGTATAACTTCTGATGTCCAAATTTATATTTGGCAAAGTGTCCCAAAGGCCTATTGCACTGCATATATCTTTGTGGAGTCTTGTGCTTCGAAGTAGGTTGGTTGACTGTACGTCATTTGCGAGTCAGGATATTGGGCCGAGGTATTCCTTTAAAGACCGTGGTGGCTCCCACAGCCGGCATAATAACTATGATGATCTGATGGTAACACTTATTCTACTGAAGGCGCCCCTTTACCTTGATTAACCCCCTGAACTCCTTTAAAAGCTGGCATATTATATTAAAGGATAGAATGATAGAGGTCTTGTCAGGAGGTATTCCGTCCGCCCTGCATACCTAGGTAAATATAAACCCTTGCCATTTGTACGATATATACTGGCGAGGCTCTTAACCTCCTAGCCACGTAAGTCTCGGACGGTCATATGTCAATGGATAGCCAGCTTTGGTTCTTGTTATGGCTGTAGTGCACGAAAATTGTATGGGGTTGGATAATGCTTGCGGCCGATGTTTGAAACTCTGTGTATTTGGTCATAAAAGGTAGGAAAGGGGTAAAGTGGCATTGCTGCTGAGTTGAAGTCAGGCAAAACTAGGCACACATAAAAGTAGCATACGGTCTTATAACCTATGGCCATAGCCAGAATCATAACGAGCCTATTTTGCAATTTTAATATCCCTCGTATTGCAAAAAATCTTCAACGCATATTCACGAACAAGGTGTACCACAAAACGGCAATGAAGAGTGTAGGATATCATAAACCGTCACATCGAATCGTATGCATAAAAGAGCGAGAGAAACTTATCGCTTATAATTAATGGTTACGCAGTAAATAATAACTGGACTACCAATGGTTACACATAAGTCAACAATATTCCCCTTTTTTAATAAAAAAAAGAAAAATACCTTAGGTAGGTAACTACCGCTTAATCCGGCCCAAGGGTTTGGCGACAACGAACACATAGAATCCAATCAAAAATAATAACCAATGGAGGAATCGAACCCCTAGTCCGAACAAGGTTAAACATGCCTCTAATACAAAGAACTCTTACATCGCTCGGACACGGCCAGTCTGGCCTTAAGCGCTTATCCTCGTGGAGATTGGTGGAACGGATGCTAACTGGGCATATCTGTCTCACGCAAACAGCTGTCATAGAGAAAGGTGGTAAGCACGTGAGAGAATATTGATTGCTGTTTGCATCTAAGATGGGCACGTGCTGCTAAATGGCCAAGACTCCCTTCCCTTAAACTTCTGTAAGTGTCGGTAGCAACAGCTGCCACGTACCTCATCCCAGCACGGGGGAATGTAACCAGCGTGGCATGTTTGACGATTATCTCCGTGTGAGAGTCACCGCTCAAAGTCTTTAAACCGGGAAAATGAAAGGCATGTTACTAGATACGTTGCTCTATGTCTCCTGAATGATGGCTTAGACTATTATACAGAAAAGGTCGAAGAACATACCCCGTAGGGCGAACTTCACTTACACATTTTTCTATTCTGTTGCTATCATGTGGGCTTGCAGTTGTGTCACGACGCGGACTATATACGGGGGTATGAACTATGTTGTTCCGCGAGGGACTACAACCTATCTGGGGGAGACCCCGGGTATACATACAAGAACCTCTTTGTCTTCCTGCCCAAGTCCCATCCTGACAAGTTGAACATCGACCATCGTAGTAGAACTTCGGCTTCTGTGAGGCACCATGAAGGAAAGACACCCATTTAATACCAGAGATATCGGATGACACTGGATATGATGCGTGCTAAGCTTTTGTATTCTATTGCGATTTACGGTTGGAAAATCTTTAATGAACGATCCCAGTCCATACTAAAGATTATAGGAAATATCCATTGCAGGCTGCCTTTGGCTAGCACTAGAAGTGTGTGTAGTTTACTCTTGCCCCTTTCCATGAAGCCATTTCGCAGATGGTATGCAAAATCAACTTTCTGGTTTGATTGTTGATGATGTTGTCTCCTCCGTCGGCTTCTCGGATGGTCCACTCGGGGCTTTCAACGCCGTTAGATATAACTCGTGGAGATTATATCGTTTGAGGGACTCCCAATCTCCGTCGACAACACTCATGCCACAGAATGTCTTCGGTGGTTAGTTAGATAGTCCGACGAATGCTCGAGGGAATAAATACCTGGAAGATATCGATGAGGATAACTTTGTCGGGTGACGAAAGGTTGACCTTATGACGTGGCCCGATGAGTGATGCGACCTTCTTGATCACATCGTCACGCTTGAGAGTATTGTGGGCTCGGAATGTAGGGCGAATGGCATACTGCCGACCCGAATTAGTTATTATTTTAGTTATTATTATTAAGTGATGAGTGACGTTGTTGATCTGCCATACGTGGGCGAGTACGTACTGAATATGCGTCAAATTTAGCGTTGGTCGTCTCTTCGTCTTCGTCCCCGACGAGCTGGAAGTGTTTCTCCAGGACTGTCTTGGCAACCTCTTCCAAGCCGCTCTCATTGGCCTTCGCAGTCAGAGTGATAGGCGTAAACCGATTGATGAATCTCGACCGCCTTTGCGTCTTGTCGGTGACTTTCTTTGCATCCTTGCAGATGCGTTGCACCAGTTCGACAGGGTCAACAGGTGGTCTCGTTCTTATGAAGCCTAAGCAATCGAGATCCATACGTATAGGTTCGAAAGTTGAATCCTTGGGTTTGGCTGTGGGCTTCATGCCGGCAATTTCCTTCTTGATGGACGCCTCGATGTCGTCGTCTTCCTTCTCATCCTCATCTGAAGCTTCGGGAGGCTTGATGCCGTAGAGGCTCTCTGCATACTGCATATACTTTGAGTATCGTAGAACGACTTTGCCGAGAAGAAAGGGCGTACTACCTCGTTGCAGATGTCTATCATCTCTCCTAGGGCTTGGCGTTCCTTCCCCTTCACAGCAGTGGTCCATATGCCCATGTCGCCTACTTCTAAACCCTTGCCTCTCAGGGAGTCAAGTTTAGTCTTCTGGTGAGGGGTTTGCCATCTGCCATTACTGCCTCCCTGTGAAAAGGTAATTTTAGAATGTGAGAGAGTAGAGGCGATTATGTGATCTTACTTTGCTTCTTTTTGTCTGACGATCATTAGAGGCGTTATTAGTAGAATGTTTTCTCTTCGCGGAGGGATCCATGGCTAAAGGGCACCGCTTCAGAATGGGACAGGGGATATCTTCTTCTGTTGAATTAGTTGCGTCGCTGACAAAGTTGATTCGCGGCGTGTAAGTGTATTGATTGACGTTCAGGTTTAAGCTCGTTCGGTGGTGGGTATTTTTACTGAATTCGATTGGTCCGTGCGCAAGCTCAATTCATCAAGGCGGTAAGTACTGCACTTATATTCGTGAAGCTGGGAAGGAGCTATTACATACCTGGTAGCAATACCCCTTCCCCCTATTCGAATTTGCTAATCTTGGTGAGGTCCTGTTTAGGAATCTGCAACTTTTACAGGTTAAATATAGCGGATGAGAATTAACAAGTCATTATCAACCATGCGTCTTGATATGAAGAGATGATATTCTGCCCCCCCCCAAGTTCCGTCCTAAAGTATAATGCTCGAAGGTGAATTCATATATACCTCACCTATAATTTATATCTAAGCCGCCTCGCCATGTCCATAAGGGGTATTACAGCCAAAGTCCAAACCACCACCCCAGCCCATATATACACACAACCCTCTTTCGTCAACCATTACTTGTGATAAGGTAGTCATCTCTCGTCTATCCGGTATTATTCCCCCTCCGTCTTCCCCTATGGTTCCTCTTCTTCGTAAATCTTAACCTTCTCCGCGTATTCTCGAATATTGCTGACGATGTAATCGTTGATCATGTTTCCCTTGCCGGCCGCAACGCGTAGGATTAACTCATTAAGCGTCTGTCGCCCCAGGATATCTACGTGGTCTGCCGTGTTGGGCCCTCCGCGAGGATTGAACCTTTCGGGTTCGTGGGGCATCTCGACGACTGAGACCTTGACGCCTGCTGGGTTGTATCGTTTCATCCGCCAACCCTTCGAACACATGTAGCCCGTGCTCAGAAGATTGACCGTTCCGTCACCTTCACCCATGATGACGCCGTGATCGATTTCATCCACGGTCAGTCCTGTGTCGATGGTGACGTTAAGATTTGTAAATGCTGGAAATTCGGGAGAGCGGTAGTAGTACGCCCTTTCTGTCGGCTTTCCCACCCCATAGAAGCAATAAATCTTCAAGTTTGGGGCAAGAGGAAGCCTCGTCTCTAGTGGATTAACCCATTTGCGTCTGTCCAGCTCGTTGGCCTCGACCTCAGCAGAGGTATGGGCTATTCCGTGAGAATAGCTTCTCTGGATCTGGTCTCGATACCAGTCATCTGTTGTGTCCATCACATACTGCATCGCGTCGCTGACGGTGAAGTTTCTGTCTGGCGTTGTCCAGTTGGCGCCCAGACGGAAGTTTAAAAATGAGCCAAATGAATTCTTTTGACCGAGCTGGTCGTCCGGTGCCCAGGTCAAATTTCCCCAGACCGCATCTCCTCCTATCGGCAGCATGGACGACATACCCGGCATGGCTCGGAAGATCTCGGCTCGTTCATCTTTGTTGAGGAATTTCTCGAGCCCATATACCGCGAAGGCGTTGAGCTGGGCCGTATCGCGCATCTCGCCCGAGAGAATGGCGGTAACATCTTTGACCGCGCCTAGCATGCATCCGCTAATGTTGATCCAAGCTTCGACGTGGCGATCAACCCAATCGTCGCCTCCTTTACCACCTCGTGCAGATGCTACCCAGTGGAAGAAATAAAACAGGACTTGGCTGCCCATGCTGTGAGAAGTGAGAACCACCTTCTCACCGGAAAATTCATGCGCCAGCTCAACATAGCTTTTTAACCTTGTGAAGTACTGGTCCCGAAGCTCGAGGTTCTGGTACGACAAGCGCCAGTCGTAGGCAGCCGTGAACGAGTTGGTAGGGTCGTATCCCAAAGACGCGAGATTTTCTAAGATCTTACTCCAAATCCAGTATCCTGTAATAAAAAAGTCGGTGGCATCGAAGCCCTGGGCGGCTCTTAATTTGACACCTGGCGGGTCTAGTCCTGTTTTCTTATCCAACATGATGTGCTTTTTCCATATCTCTTTGTCCATGACTAGCGCCCTCATCATGGTCCAACTACCCCAGAGCCGCTTTCGAAAGTACGGACGGGAGATATTGGATGTGCCCCAGGATTCGAGCCCCGTTGAGATGACTCCGGGGACCATGATGACGGGATGATGGACGCCGAGTCCCTCGGACCGAGCCTTTATCCCCACTGCGAAGGAATCATAGCTGTCGACAAAGTCTCGTTCGCCTTTCTAGAATCGCAGGGTTTATCAGTTGAGGCACACCCATTTATTTGAACGATACCGAGACGTACTACAAGATCTTTCATGTCTTTAATCAGGCCAGCCGGCAGTGCATCGAGGAGGCTGTCCATGCTAAGCTCTCCAATCTCGGGAAGTTCAATCAAGTCATTGTTCTTGGCTAAAAACCCAGCGGCTATGAGGCCGAACAAGCTACCCATTAAGAAAATAAAGGTATTCCGCCTCTTACGCGTCTTAGGCTTGTGGTCGCCGTGGACGACCTTGACGTTATCGCCGGATTTCACCGGACTTTCGTCCCTTGGTGTCGGAGCTGACGATGAGGATTCCGACGAGTTGTCGGCAGCGCCGGGTGCGCGGCGTCGGAGGATTGATGCCATCGCCAGGCAGGGCTACATGGCCGGGCACGAAGCGCGACGTGGAGGTGGATGATGGAGAAGAAGCAAATCGGGATCGCAACCGTTACGCGTCGTCGGAATCGGAAATGATCACCAGGCAAATAGGGTCAAGGCACGTCAGCTATGGCGCTCCAGCAGCAATATTGTGCGATGCCAAGTGGAATGCGATTGATGAACTGTATTATTCTTCATAAATTGTTGTTCGATTGCTACATAGCTCTGAACGTGGTATGTATGTACCTGATTGACGGCGCCAATTTCTGCAGGTGCGGAAAGTTGAAGACAATTTGCAACATATTGACGTCAACCTGCTGCCGTTAGCATGTGCTATGGATGGAGAGAAAGGGAATGGTTAGCCAATCAACTTTGTAGAATGATGGAAGCTTTAAAGTTTCAGAGCACTGACCAGTAGCGTTCTAGGGCTCTGATCGCCTGGTACGGTAGAATGACCCCATTGGATCCATTCCCAATTTGGTCCAGTTCAGGCAGCCTCCATCTACTATGTGTTACCAGGTAGGACTGGACTAGTGGGGTCCTGCATTCCATGCGGCAAGTCCGTACAGTGCAGAACCGCTTTGGCTTGCATGTGAAAGCGGGCCGTTCTGTTGTGCACCTACTCTAAATTTATTACTGTAACCAACTGCCGTCTTACTCAATCCATCTCTTATAACTCCTCTCAGTCCCGTACCCGTAACCTCTCTGGCGTCGCCTCTTAAACTTCCTGCTAGCCTTCAGGTACTCCCACTTTCATCCCGTGTCTCGTCAATCCAACACAAACCAACAGGGCTCATCTGTGATCTCGATAGTGGCGCTAGGCTTGAGTTTCGCACTCTCCGTCGTTAATACTCGGCCAACCGAACCTCCACATGAAGTCAGCGCGGTGAACGCTATGGAAGTGGCTCGCGCGAGTGAGCTTCCCGGCGAACTTCTATACATCCAGTACGAACATGCTCTAGAAGAAGAATATCTGCCTGCTATCCGGGCCCTGATTTCGAAGGACCTCAGCGAGCCCTACAGCATCTATGTCTACCGGTATTTCTTGTACCAATGGGCTCACCTATGTTATATGGTAAGGCTGTGACCTTTTGCTAGCTTAAGGTATTTGGCTAAAGAGATGTTGTTCTGGAACTAGGCCCTTAATCCAGTTGACAAGTCTCTCATGGGCGTCATTATCTGCAAACTCGAACATCATACCTCGCACTCGCCCCCGACTCATCGCGGCTACATAGCCATGCTCGCAGTATCATCTGCCTTCCGAGGCCATGGTATAGCTACGGCCTTGGTGAAGACGGCGATTGATGCGATGGCCGAACGCCACGCCGATGAGATCGTGCTTGAGACAGAAGAAACGAACATACCAGCCATGCGGCTATACGAGAGGCTCGGCTTCCTCAGGTCGAAGAAGCTCCATCGATACTATTTGAATGGAAATAGCGCCTATAGACTTGTTCTGCTCTTGAAATCGACAGACTCTGAAGCAAACCAGCAACTCGACTAGAAGCTGCGTTAGCTGGATAACTTCGGATTGGTTGGAAAACATAAAGGGATAAGGATGCGGTCCCCTTGATGTTTTCGCTTTAACAGCATGCCATCGATATTTTCGATGTACGACTGTACTCGAGGCGTGTGCGCAATTGAACGTCATGGTGGCGGATTGGATGATTTGCGTGTTAGTAGCATAGAGGGCTCATGCATTGGCGGCGTTAAAAGGGTAGCAAGTAAGCATCAAAACCCAATTTGGCTTACACCGAAATAGTATTTGTGTTTCTTGGTCTCTGATCATATATTAAAAAAGCAAACTTCTGGTAGCAAAGGGTATCGACAAATTCAGCCATGATGAATCAATCACATCAATACTGAGTGTTCTGATCTTGGGTTCGTTCCACTCCTAAGACTTTCTGAGCATAGATGTGGTATCGTATATGGAAGCCCTTATCTCCCACTTATTTCCATGTGCTATCCCTAAGTAAGTGTATACGTCTGATCTAGTAAGCATCTTATTTGGGTGAGCAAATCAGGATGAGACACTTACCTGGCTTATAGTACAGCGGTTTACCCTTGGCCTGGACAAGCCCAAGTTGTCTCAACCTCTCGGCAACCCTCCTGACGTCTTTCGTGTCGGTGAAATCGGCGGTGTAGACGCAGATGAGCCGATCCGTCCTCCTATCGTCAGTCGATCGTGGCGCAACCTTGGCAGCAATTCCGAGCTCATTATTCGCGGTTGCCTTCGCGATGGTCTCCCATATTTCATTTACCTGGAAAACAGGGCAGAAGAGCATCCACTTGCATTTGTCAGAGAAAAGCGATCATTCCTAGATTCATGTAAGAGGTGGTTTGCCAACCTTGCCGCATCTCACATGGTTTGCCTTTGCAAGATCGAGTATATCTTTTGCCGCGTCCACGCCGGCTTTCCGGCATTCCCGGCTGATGATCCCCGGGTGGTTACTAGACTTCTTGCATACATCGATGAACTCGGATGCGAAATGTAGCCTCTCCATGCCGCCTTCGACAACACTTGGCAGGTCAGCACCCTCGTCCTCGGGAGCCTCGTCTTCGCCGCCGCGGATCTTTTGGTTGTTCGCCTCGCTCTTCTTTTTGCGGTTGATGTATGGATTACAAACCCAAATCCAGGGATTCTCCAGGGTTCCGTTCGTTGTTGCTGGCGGCACGCGTTCCAAGAAGTCTTCGATCGTCTCAGTGAGTTGCCAGGCATATTGTACACCAGCATAGGGGTTATGCAAATGGGAGATGTCCGTCACCAAATCCTTCTTGCGAGCCTGAAGCTTCAGTGGCGTATTAAGAGTTTCGTATTCTCCCCACCACGCCCCGACATCGAACTCTTTCACCCTGGCTTTGAGGTCTGCCATAATATCATCGTCGCCTAAGAAACGTGAGCGACGGGATGACGAGAGACGGATTAGAAATCCTTACCATAGAAATCAGAATCGTCGGAACTCATGGTCGCATGTTGAATGAGATGATGAATACAATACACTAGATCTCTAGCTGGAACCTGTATATCACTGGCGAGAAACGAGAGATTGGGTTAAGTGAGAGATATCAAATAATATCTAGGTAGATACCTAGGTAGGTAGGAAACTTAGGAAAATAGGACTTCCCAGAAGCCAAGGTCGTGGCAGTCAGATGAATGAATGACATACGGAGACTAGCAGACCGGGCACCTTGTCCCATGGGTCTGGATTGACGTTCCAAACGGCCGAGTTCCCTCGCAGTTTTGGTTCTGGTCTGCAAGAGGAAATGCTGGGACCGGGTTCTCGGGCGCTAAATTGGACCAGGTCCAGTAACGAGGCTCCGCTAATGCCAGGGTCCAATAGTGCGGAGCATGGGACGATTCCGAGCCGCTAACTACCGCGTGCCGCTACCCACTTTTACCCTGGTCTAAGCAACATAAAATTGACATCTCATAAAAAGCAACAACCTTCATGTATCGTACTACAGTATAGAACCTTATCGATCTTATCGCTACATATATCCTATTCTATGAGGCAAATCGACAAACCCTCATCTTTTAATAAGTGACAACTTAGCTCGTGCTAAGGAATACTTACTCCGATTAGGAAAACCCAATGGACACACAGGAACAGAACATCGTTCCGTTGCGATCATTAACTTTAGACCTTCCACCAAGTTGTATCGAATTTTGTCCAAGCCACCCGGATTATTTTGTCGTCGGCACGTATAATCTGCATAAAGAAGACGAACCGGATGCAGATATTCCCATTGGTGATGATGAGCAGCAGACAAGGAAGCATTCCCAGACTAGGAATGGCAGCCTTGTTCTATTTAAATTGTCAGGTTCTTCGGAGATGTAAGCTGTCTATTTGTCTACTCCTGTTATTCCATCTTGACACTAAGTCCACAATCCGACAGAGAACATGTACAAACCCTTCTCTATCCATCTGCCATCCTTGACCTTCGTTTTCATCCTCGTAGAGAAAGGGGTGCTGTGCTAGCTGTTGTTTCCAGCACCTCAACTCTTTCCTTCTTCAAGCTCTCGGCTTCGGAAGAGGCACCAATTACTCTGAAGGAGATTAGCACCCATAAGCCACTTGGTGTCAACGAAGAGATTCTCTTCCTGTCCTGTTCATGGCATCCGTCTATTCCTTCGTTGCTTGCAATCACAACTTCAAATTACCAGGTCCACATCTTAAGTATCGATGATTCTTGGGATGCCTGCAAGGCGCATGATAAGCCCGTGATAACTCACACTCTTGAAGCCTGGACCGTGGCATTCTCACCATTGACGCTGAGGCCCAACTCAGATTCAGCCGATTCGCCTAGAGGAGAATCGCAGCTATTCACTCTGTTCTCAGGAGGCGATGATTCAAAACTCCTCGGCACAAGCTGCGATTACGAACCGGCTCGGACAGGTATTCAAGACAACTTGATCGAGATCCCCTATCCTGTGGTGGCTATAAAAGGTCATGAGGCGGGGGTCACTGCCATATTACCGTTGAACTTGCAGCTCTCAGACGGTGCTTCGGTGATTATTACTGGAAGCTATGACGACTATATAAGAGTATTTTCTGTGTATAATCAGGTCGAAGGGATGTCTCTTCATACACCTAGGTTGTTGGCAGAACGTAATCTCTCCGGAGGAGTATGGAGACTCAAACTAGTCAAGATAGAGAAGTCGACAGGTGAAGTAGCAAGAGAGGGACAATGGACGGCCCTTATTCTCGCTTCATGCATGCACGCAGGGTCGACGGTGGTTGAGGTCACAGGTGACTGTGCCGAGGTTTGCGAGGTCAAAGTCCTTGGACGATTTGAGGAGCATAAAAGCATGAATTACGGCAGCGATTTCCAACCGGGGACCGAACTGAGAGGTAGACGTCTCCGGTGTGTGTCAACGAGCTTTTATGATAAGCTGCTGTGTTTATGGGAATATTAGGGTCAATTTGGGATGTTAGGCTAACAAGGTGACATAGTGTATCTTGCTCTCCTACCTAGTCAACTACCTAGGTAAATAACATGAATTCCTCTTGCATATTGAATGAACCAAGCAATCTGATACATGTCCTTTGAGGTATCCTTCGGAGGGTGAAAGCGGCTATGCCGACTTCTGCTAACATCTTGTGACTCATTAGAATCAGCATCAAATCAGAATGAAGAGTGATTTACAATATATTTATTGTTCACTTGGAGAAGTTGCGTATGCATTTAAATACGGTGAGTAATACCTATTATAGACACGTCATGAACACCAATGATTATATAGATGTGTATCTAAGACCTGTTCCCCGAATTCCTTAACATTAATAAAGCTGTTTGTAGTCTGTTGTAGAATACGTTCAATGCTGAGAGCTGCACAGTGCACAGTGTGTCATAGCACTTTAGAGTTCTTCTAGTCCTTCCAGAACAGGGGCTGCCGAGCTACAAACTCAGAGGCTAATTGGCCCAGCTCATGGCAAGGCCAACAGTGTGGGGCATTCTCCGGTACGTACCTTAGGTACTTTACATGTCCTGGCAGACTTGGTGGGTACGATTTCAAGGTTACACCTCCACGTCGCGTGCAAACCATACCACCGACCAACTGAGCTGAAGCAACCTCTTAAATTTCTCCCGACACGATCTTCAATCACGGTACCCTAGTTAGCGCATAAACCACCGACGCTGTTTCACTTGTAACCCTTCCTCGAAAAAAGATCCTATCGATAATCTGTCTAGGCATCTACCATTTTCTCGACGAGGGTTGCGTTCTTTGAACCGTACCTAATTCCTGATCCCCTTAGTACAATTAACTACCTCGTCTCGCCGTACCCTACCCTGCCCTGCCCTGCCTGATGATTCACACCTAAGACAAGGTAGACCCGACAGCTCCCGCCCATCCCCTCCAAGATCGTCGTCGGCCAACCGCGCATCCCCCAGTACCCCCAACACGATGACCGCGAATACCTCGATCAACGGAAATATGGGAACGGGCGGCGTAGGTGTTGACGCCGAGAACATGGCTGTCCTACCCAAGATCCACAAGGCCTTGGAAGTAGTTCATAGTCCCTATTCCTCCAATGACGCCCGCAAAGACGCCCAGTTATTCCTCGAGGATGTGAAGAATGATGAAAAGGCGTCTTTTTACGGCTTCCAACTCGCCTTCGACAAGACACAGTCTCCCGTCGTGCGACACTACGCCCTATCGTTACTCGAGCATGCAATTAAACACAAATGGGCCGATTATACCCCAGACCAGGCTGCTGCCTTGCGCGGCTGCGTTCTCGAGCTTTCCCAGGCCGTATCGAGAGAGGACCCTGCCTATCTGAGGAATAAGATTGCCCTGTTATGGGTTGAAGTTGCGAAACGAAGCTGGGCTAGCGAATGGATGGACATGGACGCGTTGCTTGTCCGCCTATGGCAGGTCCCCGACTCTGCGGTGCACAAGGAGCTCGTTCTATGCATCTTAGAGATGCTCTCAGATGACATATTCAACGGAGATGACACGGTAGTTGCGGTTCGAGAAGGTGTCCTTAGCAAGGCCTCCGTTGAGATCTTCACCCCAGCTGTTGTACTCGCTGAAACCTTTCCTACCCGCCAAGTAGGTCCCGATGTTAGGTGCGGCAACGAAGGTTGGCTTGCGAGAATCGCAGAATTATTAAGCCAGTGCCTGTCCGGGGATGTGCAACACAACGCGGAGCTGCGTAGCTGCATAATTCGAGCTCTCGCAGTACTGTACTCTTTATTGCCATGGATCATCCCAAATGCAGTCACCGCCACCCAGTGCGTACCCGTCATGTGCGAGGCTCTTCGCGCTTCGCACATTGAAGTTCAGAAGGTAAGGGGATGCTTATTTGCAAATTCATGTATATTCATTACAGCTAACAAACTATCAAAGGCGTCTCTAGAGGCTTTGCATTCATTGTATGCTCGCACAAGCTTCGTTGACCAGGAGTTTTTAGACCTCGTTGTCCCATTATATGGCACCAAATACGTAGATCTATTCAGGCAACTTTTTGAGTGGTCCGTGGTTGATCCCGAGGACATTGATGATGACAAGTATCAGTTCTCTAAGAAGCTATCCGAGGTGAGTCAAGTTGTAATATCTATCTCGAATTCCGCTGACAACTTTAGGTGATTTCATTCTTGGGAACTTACATGGATCGACGCTTTAATGTTCTGCCAAATGACTCGGAGCGTATCGATTTCCGAGGGTTTTTACAACTTCTCCTCCTCATCACCCAGAGCCAGAGCCTCGTGGTCTCGATCCCTGTGCTCGTAACATGGACTCGACTACTAAACAATCGAGCCCTTGGGCCAAACATCGCGGGCATCCCTGCGTTCGTTGGACCGCTCCTAGAGTGCTGTAGTTCGAGGCTTGTTCGGTATGAGAGCCTACCCGAAGACACTCAAGATCCTACCTTCCTCTTTCTATTGGAAGATACAGACACGATCCCGGAGCGTCATGCTTTCCTCGGAAATTATAGACGTTACAGCTCGCAAGTAATCGAGAGCATCGTCCAGCTGAAGATAACTGATGCTATGCAACATATCCTTGGACAAACCGAAAACACCTTACAACATCTCTACGATAATGTCCCAGCATTTGATAGTACGTCTTACCCGAATCTTATGGGCTTTCTAATCTAACTCGTAGCAGTTGCAACTTATTCCAAGACATCTCAGCCCATCCTCCGTGTCGACGCTCAGGCCACAGTAATTGAAGCTGCTCTGAAGGGCTTCGGGAAGTGGCGACGCTCCAGAAACGACCCTAGTCATGTAGGCATATGTGATACCCAACTAATGCTAGGATGTCTGCTAATGTCTTCTAGGAACAGGAGATAGCTACGTTGGAGGATAGCTTAGAGTCCTGGTGCAATCGGCTACTGACAATGAAGTTCGAGGTACGTTGTGCAATTCCAATATCCCATAGACATTAGCTCACTGATATAGGATCCCCTCATCCGGAAAAGGATTTTACAGCTTCTCGTCGCATTCTCTATCATGGCGCTAGACAGAAACCCAAGCTTTATGCTGAAAGTCCTCGAGCACATCCTTGTGACTTGGCCAGCGACGCACCCTGATCACAGAGTGTATACTGATGCAATTAAGGAATTGCAGGCAGAGAGCATGGTCGAGCTTCAAAGACTCGCTGTCAAGATGCCCGACCATTTACTTGTAGGAAACCAATCCCCGTTCCTCACTTTGCCGTAAGCTGACGTAATTTCCAGGATGTCTATGATCAGATAGAAGCAAAGGTGAACGAAATGATTGCCTCTGGGACGCTTGACGAGAAGCGCCAGATCACCTATCAAACGTTCCTATTTATTATAGTGTAAGTCCTAAAAGAGCCATACTTTTTCAGAAAAAGTACTGACAACACTAGACATCGTTCTAGTCGACTCGATCAGGCCACAAAGGCCCAGAAACTGCGAGGGTTCATTGACCCCGTGGTGTCTCAATGGCAGAACGATCACCTGAAGCAAGCCTTATCATCATATGCAGGCTTCTGCGAACTCATGGCGCTAGACAAGGCACAAAATTATTTAGCACGGAAGCAAATGCAGAATATCTCGGATTGGGGTTCTGTGGAACTTGATGCTGAGGGACAAGCGCTGCAAGCCGAGCTCGAAGAGCGACAGACTGTTAGGACACCTCATGCTGTCATTTACGGAGCCATTTGCTAACACTATATATAGGTCCTCCCGCTACGACCAACAAAGTCATTCTTGACTTGCTCCGTTGATAAGGTCGATAAAGACACCAATCCTTATCAAGTCTCGTGTGCTTTGTGGCAGGATGGATTCCCCGTAATCCTTCCAGAGCTACTCAATTTCTTAAAGTAAGACTTCCCTACCTCTCATCTGCACACTATTATATCCGCTAACATATCCCCATAGTCATGCACATGCTTCTCATACTCCCGATAACTGGACAGGATTACCGCCGGAGATGAGGTCGATCGTTAGCCGTGTTCTTACAGATAGATTCTGGCAAGCCGGTATTTCCGAAGGCACCAAAGATGATTTCTATGCTCGCGTGCTAGAGAAGAAGCTGACTCTGGAGGGACTTGCCTCGACGATTCGAGGAACCATCCGGTTTGTCCGGGAATCATGTTACGCGATCATATACTGTATGACGCGTTTAGACGTGCAGTTCTACGGCTTTAGCGAGCTTCCGGGACCCTTGGCTCACGCTCTCCTCGCTGACTCTTTTAGTCTTTCAGCTCACCAGCTAATCAACGTGCTCAACCTGGTGAGATATCTAGTGGACAATTGCCCAGTCCCTCTTCGGGATCACTTCCTCCCACCAATCTTGGCGGCATGTTGTCAACAGATGGATGCTAGGATCAACTCTGAGTGGATGAAGCTTGATCAACAGCAAGCTGTGAAGACCGGAGGGGACGCATTGACCGAAGAGATGAAGGCTGAAAGCATATTGAGGCAGCTAACGTACGCATCTATTATGATGGTTGCGGACTTTCTAGACCCAGCTCGGACGAGTAAGTTTTGGTTGGTCGGTCAACTATATTAGATGAGTGCTGATTTGAAGTAGATCCTCTCCCCGACACGCCTACCCCGGCCGGCGAAGCGGGAAGGTATCCTACACTGCGAGAATTTTGCCTAATGCACTCTTCTATCGTGGAGCCTCTTCTCATGTTCTGCACCCACGCCATAAGATGGCGGGACTCTCGAGGCTGCTCAATCATGTTGAGAGTATTCCGGTCAATCATTCCGGATTTCGCAGTCACGGAATCTGACCCGTCTCAATCTGGTAGAACAAAACAGCACTCGGATAGAGCATCCGTCCCTCCGAACACGGCAGCGGCCATCCGCGAGTATATATCCTCTGACGTTGTGAAGGCGTGCATATCATCCATCCACGAGCCGTATTTCGTCGAGCTGCAGAAGGAGTTCGCTTCTCTCGTCGCCACGATCGTGGTAACTTATACCCCCCTCACAAGGACAGCCCGAGACGTCTTGATCTCGCTTCCAAACATGAAACAGGCCGATGTGGATAGCGGGATCGAATACATGATGAGGAATGAGACGAGCTCCCGTGGCCAACGAGCGGTCATCCTCCAGTTATTAGGCGACCTGAAAGGTGTCAGCGTATCAGAGATGGGCAAGTTAAGCAAGAGCATCGGGATGCCCTCGATCAAGACGCCTGCGACGAAGAGACCAGTTCGCAGCAAAATGGCACAGCAATTTATGACGAATCATGCGCCGAATCGCAACGAATCAAGGCCCGATACCAATGGCAACGGCCAAGATGGAAATGGCGACAACTTAGAAGGCGTTGCCAGTCTATTTGATTCGTAGGAAGGATCAAAGTAGTGGCTGCGTTTAGTGGACTGGAGCCGTATATCGGACGTGACTGGCTCAATCCTCGCTGACAGCATAGTCACGCTTGTATACTGAACGCAGATCACGACTGGGAAGCAGTATGGCGCTACGCTAGGGTTATACTGACCGGTTCGTTGGGGGGAAGGCGGGCTATCAAAGTCACAATGCTGACATGATACGACAGGTCTCGCCCCTAGTCCTGCATAATAGCAGGTCTGGTCAGTGTGTTTCTACCATAGGTAGGTTAGGTGTACTATAGCTAGATCCTGGCGTGCGCATGAGGTCAAATAGCAATGTCATAAATTTTATAAAAAGAAGCTATGGGCTCTAATATCTGACGACCTTTTTAACGTAAGACGACGCCGCGGATATTTTAGAACTGGCGTCTTAGAACAGAATTCGGGTGCTTATTAGCTTTGCTCACTGCCAATCGTTATTTATAATTATATTCTAATTGCTACCTTATACCGTAAGTATTTGCTGAGTACTCTTTATCTAGCTTAGTCTTTAAAATATTATGAGAATATTATGAGAGTGAATCAGAACCAGAGATTACTTACTATGCTCCGTAGTAAGATATTAAGGCTTTATTTATAAACTCGATGCATCAGAGTGCTCGACTATATGATGTACCTGTGATAAGCGTTAGATAAGCTGATAAGGTAATAAGGTACATAATGTATGCACAGCTGACATGTACCTACAGGAAGTCACAAACCTAAAAATGGGCTGTGCCCGACGCGGGGAAGTCGGCGAAAAGCCCATAACGAAAGTGGAAAATAGCTTGGGTCTAAGGACCATTAACCTTTGTAAGGACCTTAACCTTTGTATTCTTTTCCACGCCAACACCAACATTGAACGCCAACACACGTTATCGTTACAGCACGTCTGATCGACAGCCAACCACTGTCAACACTCACTACGTGGTCCTTGGCCACGCGAAAGCTGCTAGGCTCGCTATCAGGTTATGAGTTCACATCGCAGAAGGTCCGAGTGATCGTCGCTATCTCTTTTTATTTTATTCTACGAGTATTTGTTGTAAACTCGAGCTTCGTGATGACTGACATGTCGGACACGTTGCTTGGGCTCTAATCAATATGGCCGATCCAGACACCACTTACTCGATAGAGGGTGAGGAGCAACTATGGAACGGTATGTCTCAACTTCTCTTTTTGCAATGGATCCTCTTGCGGCATCGTTTCGTTTTATTCTGGTCTAATCTTTCTTAGAACTAAGCAGGATCGTCGGCGTCGAGTGCCCCGCCGAAGCCCACGAAACCATCGATGACGCCCTGCGATCGTGGCTCTACCTCGCAGCGCGGTGTCGAGATGACTTCTCTCAGTCCGAAGATGACATAGCCAATTGTTCGCAGAGTCTCCTCGACGGCCCCCTGTTCCAAACCAACCCTGAATACGTGCGCACCCAGATTATCTATAGTCTGTTGCAGGAAGACGAAGCTGGACCCCTATACGTCATCGCCAGCTTCCTGCTGCTCGATGGTCGGGCAGACGAGGCGACCTTCAAGAGGATGATTGAGGAGGGCTGTTTCCACCGGCTGCTCGAGCTGATAAATGGGCGCAAGGAGGACGATCCAGGCCTTCATCGACTACTTCTAGAGCTCATGTACGAGATGTCGCGGATCGAGCAACTTCGCCTCGAGGACCTTTTACATGTCGACGATGGATTCGTGACCTACCTATTCCAGCTCATCGAGGGCTTTTCCGATGACGTACACGATCCGTATCATTACCCCATTATTCGTGTCCTTGTAAGTTGATATGCGCTCGCAGGCCTTGCTCCCTTTACTTATCTAGCTATAGCTTGTCCTCAACGAGCAGTACATGGTCGCGTCTACGACTTCCATGAATGATCCCGTCTCGCCAACCGCCCCGTTGACGAATAGGGTCGTCAAATGTCTCAGCTTATACGGTCCGCACTATAGGACATTCGGCGAGAATATCATACTTCTTCTAAACCGCGAAACCGAGACGTCCTTGCAGCTTCTCATCTTGAAGCTTCTGTACCTGCTTTTCACTACTAAAGCTACGTATGAATACTTCTATACCAATGACTTGCGTGTGCTCCTCGACGTAATCATCCGCAATCTTCTCGACCTACCGAACGAGTTGATGGCATTACGACATACATACCTTCGCGTTCTGTACCCTTTGCTTGCACACACGCAACTTAACCAGCCACCCCATTACAAGAAGGACGAAGTGCAGAAACTACTCAAGATACTAGCTGGATCGGGCAACACCCATTTTGCACCAGTAGATGAGACGACCATGAGGCTCGTGGACCGTGTGTCCAAAGTCAAGTGGCTTTCTGACGATGGCGCAGGCGCAAGCGAGGTCGCGCGCAAGTTTCTCGGCATTAGCCTCTCTCACACGGACGTTGCCAGCAACATTAGTGTCGTACACGTGGCGGCGGTGACGGAGAAGCCGGGGGTCCAAACGCCAAGCCGGAAGGCTGAAGCTGAAGCAGAGGTCAGGGGTGAAACAAAGAGCGAAATAACACATCCAAACACCAGCGAGGAGGTAAAGGAAGTCCCGAGACCGAGCAGACCGAAAAGGCCTCTTCCTGAGGTACCGAAGCACCGGCACGGGATACCGTATGTTCCCTCGGGACATGAGAATGGTAGCAGGAGTAGTGCTAAAAAACCACCACCAAAGGCGCCACCGCCGAGACGCAGGGGCAGGATCAAGCACACCGCAACTTCGGAAACGGTAAAGTCTATATCGGAGCTGGTTTGAGGATTGGGAGGTTCCTTTGCGCAAAGGGCAAGGGACAAGGACGTAATAAATTAATGGGAATGGCAACATTTGAGCAGTTGAGATTGGATTCTATGTCTTACGAGGATGACGAACAGAATGGCATTACAGGCATGGGAAACGGCGTACTGGATGTTTGACGTTTAGCACTCAGGATCCAGAGCTAGCATTTGCATGAGCACGGCGTTGAGGAACTTGGAGGTCTTTTTGGAGCTGAGCAGAGGATCAAGTAACGTCTGAGCATAGTTCATGGTAATATCGATTTCCGATATTAATCATGGTGTTTGTGAGAATTGAGTGCGACGCTGGTGTAATAGGGGCGAGGGCATGTGAGAAGAGCTGAAGCCGACGTACGGGTTCCCTCAGCCTCAACGAACTAGGAGCTTAGCTGCATGGACGTTCTGGACTCTGGGCTTGTCTTATTTTAATATATGTAGGTACGACGTTAAGCCGTAACAAATCAAGAAAAAGGACGCATTGTTACTACATTGTACGACTAGAGACTATGGATGACATAATCAGGGGCCTGGATGTAGGTAGGCGAGGATCAAAGACCATTAGGAGGTAACCCCTATTAAGAATACGGCATGTTGATGGCGCAAAAACCATACGAGAGTTGCAAGGTCCTCGGGCTCACATGCAATTAACATGGGCATAAAGTATTGATTTCTAGGCGTATAGATGGAGACGCTAGTCGCGAACTATGCAACCTTTCTTCCATGATCCGAATCGACAACCGTTACATTATTCAGACGCTTTAGGAGACTGGATCGTGAGAAGGTAGGCTGCCTCCAGTTAGATTTCTCTCGTGGTTGTACACGATAATCTAATAGGGTAGACTTGTCTTGTGTTTAATACCTATGAGCTTAAGATATGATGGGAAGATGAGAGACATCGATGACTGGGGAATTCCATGTACGTATTAGGATGTTCTACGTCATAGTCTCGTCTGACAAAGGCTCAACAGCGCCGAACCCCGCCAATTGGCCCCGGCCTTCTGCTATACCCCTGTCGTAGAGATTACCGAATGCGGATGGTACTTAAAGTAAGCGCTAGTTGTTGAGTTTAACGGCGGCGGCGTATGTAGATGCCTTAGCTAATCTAAGCTCTTTTTGGTCGGGGCGTGTACAGGAATTGGGTAGAGGTGACGACAACGCCATCATCGTCACTGCACATCTTCCCCAAGTAACCTTTTCCACTCTCCCGCGCCAGTATGCGATTCCCCCTTCTCCTATCCCCAATCCAATCGTGATTCCAGCACTCTGTTGCTATTCTCATTTGAATCGCAAACCTGAACCTCACCATTAAGGTACCCTTACTTTATCACTTTATACTAGAGCCCAATCGCGTCACCGCCCAACTCCGAAGGACGAACTCACTCATTCTTGTATTGTGTACGTAGAACCTGTCCGCGACAACAACGGTTTCTCGAAGCTTCGTCAATCAGGCCATAGTCGCCTACTTAGGTGCTAGAGATATTATATTCAAATATCTTGACGACCACAGCATATTTGAAACTGATAGCTATATATTCACAATCTATTTAGGCTGACTTAGTGGTTATTATGCAGGGCCACATCCAATACCCTACGTAAGAGACTCTACACCGTCGTTTTTATCAAAGTCAAAAGCAGCGCTTCGCCGCCCTATCTGTCTCCATCTCAAACTATATGCGCCTACGACAACGAATCTAGCAACTTCTGTCACCCCGCACTTCCTAAGTCAGCATTATAAAAGAGTCAAGGTGCGCTAGTGAGACGGCAAGATTGAAACAGTTGAAGCTACGGCCTGGCCGACCCTTATTCCTCCTAGTCTCGAACTTTCTGATAGTCTATACTCTCCGATCTGTACTGGAGTCTGAGTCTGGAGTTTGGAGTCTAGAGCTGCGTCGACGCTGTCATGTCCGCCAAGCCTCCACTGCCGTCTGCTCCGCCTACCGTCAATATGAATCAGTCCGCCGCTGCCTTGGAGCAACCTGGAGGATTCTCTAGTAACGGCAGTGCAGGAGCCGGCTATTCGAGACCAAACTCGGCTAGTTACTTTACGTACAACCAGCCACAAAGGACTCCGTACGTCGATGACGAAACTTTGTCCAACACTCTGGCCAATTCTCATATTGCACCGCCTCAGAACGACACCTACCAAGGTGCGAACCGTCAACCCAAGTTTATCGAGGAATGGGATGCGAGCGTGAGAGGTGGCTCGATCGTTGACGGTCCATCATCTCAATCCAACATGCAGCGTTCCAATTCTATCTCCTCGCGACCCGAGGTCATCACTACCGGCGATAGCGCAAGCGCCCATGCCATATCCTTATCCAGGGGAAATACCCTCAAGAAAAAGAACTCGTTACGGAGGAGCGGTAGTCTCAAGCGCAGCAGTAGTCGCAGGAGCATGAAGGCCGGCAGCGTGAGAAGCCTAGCTCTGCAGAGCTCCCACGACTCGGACGAGATCCATAGCGCATTCTATTGTCCTGTGCCGACCTCGGGCAACCCAACAGAAATACTGTCCAATAGGTTTCAGGGTATGTTGTGACGGTTCCCTGTTACCATTCATGCCGCTCGTGTCTGCCCCGTTGCTAACATTGACGTATAGCTTGGCGGAAGGTTCTCAAGGACCTCATTGCTTATTTTAGAGAAATACAGTCGCACTACGAGCATCGGTCTAAGTCGCTCCTCAAGTTGGCAAACGTCCTCAACAACACCGCAACGCCGCCTGGCTTTCTCGCGTCTGGTGGTCTAGACGACGCGCTCCAAATCCTAAGGAATTACCACAGGAACGCGATCACGGAGGCCAACAAAGCTCGGGAGATCGAAGAAGATGTCATTCTAGCGCTAACGGGCCTAAGAAGTGATCTCAACCAGAAGATAAAGGAGATTAGGAGCTTGTCTAGTGATTTCAAAAACTCGGTCGAAAAAGAAATGGACGGAACTAGGAGGGCCGTCAACGCGCTCCAGGAAGTCCTAGGACAGAGCGAGCTAGATTCCTCTATGACTACAGGAAAACAGGATCCATATCTTTTGCGACTTGCGGTAGATCGTCAGGTTGAGAGGCAGCTCGACGAAGAAAATTACTTGCACAAGGTAAGCGAATCCCAAGACTCAGATATTGGCGAAGTCTAACATGGGGGCAGGCGTATCTGAATCTCGAATCGTCTGGCAGAGAGCTTGAAGCTATCGTCGTGGGCGAGATCCAGAAGTCTTACAACGCGTATGTTGGTATCATTAAACGAGAAGCAGACGCGGGCTATAACGCCATTGACGAACTCCGCGCCGGCCCAATCGCGATGCCTAAGGATCACGAGTGGGTTAGTTTCATTCAGAGAGACTCGCAATTTGTCGACCCCGACGTCCCAATAAGATCCGCCGAACACATTCACTACCCAGGACGAGATCACTTTGCTTGCCAAGAGATTCGCGCGGGCTTACTTGAGCGTAAGAGCAAGTACCTCAAGAGCTACACAGCTGGATGGTAAGAACCCCTTCATTCGTTCTATTAGTTAGCTAATAAAGCTATAGGTATGTGCTATCGCCAACTCACCTACACGAATTCAAGTCTGCGGATAAAACCCAGGCGCCCGTTATGTCTCTATATCTGCCCGAGCAGAAACTTGGGTCTCACTCTGCCGAAGGAGGATCTTCGAACAAGTTCATTCTTAAGGGACGACAGACAGGGTCCATGCACCGCGGTCATACTTGGGTCTTCCGCGCCGAAAGTCACGACACCATGATGGCTTGGTACGAAGACATCAAAGCCCTTACTGAAAAGTCACCCGAAGAACTCAGCAATTTTGTCCGCGGTCATGCCCGCACGTACTCACGAACTTCACAACGCACGACGAGTTCGGACGGAATGGTGGACGAGGAAGATGACGAACCTTTCTCGGTTGACCCCGCTGTCGCTAGCCCTGGCTCCCGCCACGACTCTCTCCAGAACAGGCCTGAGCCGGGCGGGCGTTTTCCATCCGACCTTCAGGTTAACGCACAGAGGGGCTTACAAGTCCCACGCTCTCCCAGCAGTGTCGGATCAGGCTTCGTACCCAACGAGTACACGATGGGCGGCGCGAATGCGAATATGAATCAAGATCGTGATGTGATCGCGGCTGCCGGCGCGCTCCCCGGCAGCGGTGTCGGGGAGCCGTATTCTGGGAATCGGGCATCGCAGTTGGTTGGTCAATCCTATGGCAATACCCCAAGCGTGAGGATGGACCAGGCGCACAGCCACGCAGCAGTTATTGACCACGAGGCACGAGCAGATGGCGTGAACCCGTACAACGGCGAGCCTATCGGCCTCCAACAGCAACAGCAACAGCGGGACCGAACGCCCGTCGTGATCCCCGGCCTCGGGTCCGCCACAAGCACGTTGCAGACCCTCGAGACTACTACTAGCCAAGACTCGGGCAACGCCAGCGCGTACGAAGCGGCACCCGACACCCAGCAGAAATATACCACGGCGGCATACGGCGCGCAGAGGAAGGAACCGCAGATTGGGAATGGAAACGGGTTTGTGAAGCCGCTTCCTAACCCTGCGAACGGCATCCCGTTTTCGGCTCAGAATGGCTATGTGCAAATTAGGCCGCTTAGCGATCGGACGAATAGTAACCCGCACGTTCCTGGGGAATACCCGCGAAGCACGCCTGGTGCCACGCCTGGTACTTATTAGACTTGTGAGTTTTATGTCGGGCACGTTGGAGGTAGGCGTTCCGATAGAAGATACGGGATAGGCAATATGGCCTCACCCCAGATTGTTCAGAACAAGTTCGAGTTCCGGCTGGTCATCGAAGGAGGCTTTAAACTTTTGTATTCGAGCGGCAGACATTTCTGGTATACCTTTTCCCTTTTCCGCACGGCGTTGGTTTTTCTCTCTTACTCGTTACACCGTCTACTTGTTGGTTTACGATGGCTGAAGCGAGGGAAAAAGGAGACGTCTTAAAACGTAAGATTGGGGTGGTGGGGTAGACTTCTGGCTCTTCTGGCGGGATGCTTTTAAGCAGATGCAGATACAGTTGGCTACGAGGAAGAGCTTTTGCGTGGTCCGTTGTGGCCGAAGGTATGGATATGAATACAAATATGAATATAGGTATAAATATTATGGAATATGAATTCTTTTGCATGGTTTATACCTACGTTTTGATAGCATTGTGCGTTTTACTTTGACCGCGATGTGAAGAGACCCGAACTTCGAGGTTATAGAGTAGGAATGGAACTAACTCAGCCAACAGCGATAGGGATGTGGTTTTCGGAGCGACCAGATATGACCTAGGTGGGTTTGATACTGACTTTGTAGTCGATAGAAATTACAAGGGCAGTAGAGAGTTCGTGGAAAGCTCTTCGAGATTTTTAGCTAGATGTGGGTGGCTTGAAAGGGGTAGGGGGGAATAGGTATACCATGTCTAACATATCTTGCCATGATTCCTTTTACACAATAGCCGTGATACCATTACTAAAGGGGTAATATACTCCCAAAACCAAGACTTTTCATGCTCTCCTCGACCGGGGAGATAGTATTCAGATTGTACACGATGTACATACATAGTAGGCTCCTTCGTATACTTGAGATGAAAACGGTGTATCTAGATGCTTCACGCACAACGCCAGCTGTGGAAATAGGGGTATTGAGACTACAATTCTTGCTCGTATTGTTATAGGCGTTAGTATTCTCTCCCTAGTACTTACAGATAGACGGAAACTGTATTATCTACGTAATTTGACATGTACCTACACATGATGTTCTTTGGCCAGGCTATTGAAGATGTGTCATGGATAGCCATCACGAGTCTTCACGCTAGAGCCTCTGCAATATCGCACGATAAACTAATATTACATTTAAAGGATTAATAGGAGTTATTAGATGCATATTCGACGAGGTTGTTTCTCAGACACGGCAGCTAGTCAGCTCAGCCAGAGTCCTACGAGCCCTTATTTACAGGGGAACCTCATAAAATACGACCTACATCATGTCCCAGTGGCAAACCCGGGACTTGCGGTAGCTCTTCTTCCTCTCCCTCCCGCATGTTTGCTAAGAATCTCAGGACAATACGTGACCGAAGAAGCATAGGAGAGCATTGACGCCCGAGACCTCGTCTTCCTCGCGGGATGTTACCGTGAGTGTGATATCGGTACAGGAAACAGCTTAGCGCCCAGGGGGTGTGCTTTATCTGTGCCGCTTTTGACCATACCCCTGAGATCTTTGCAATTTGCCATCGTACGATGATAAAGGCATAGTTGTGTGACGTCTCGGCTTGGCGACTACTTTTATGGTGCACGGCAGACAAGTAATTATTATGTATCGCATATAATGGGGTTGCCATTTTGTTGATAAGTGAACTTCGTTGTGCTAGAGTCGAAGGTATGTCTTATCTCGGCACCGATCCAAAGACGAGGGGTTCGTAGATCCGTCTCGTCTTACAGTAGATAAACATGATACCTCAGTGGATGCACGGTCAACTTCAAGGAAGGAGTCACCAGGAGACTTGCTGTCACTGGGCGGCAAACACTCTGTAGGCTCTGTGTGCCAAGCCGAGTGTGGCAGGTTTGATTGGATGGATCGATGCTGAATTATTAGGGACACTGCTTGATGTAGCTAAAGGTCTGCGAGTAGAACCAAGCGTCGATAGCTCTCAGCAAAAAGGGTATTCGTCCGTAGCTTGACGATGCCTCTCATATCTAAACACTGTGATCTCAGTTAGAATGAACCAAAGATAGGGGAAGCCAGCAAACCAATGTCACCAGATTTAGCCTTTTCATATCGAACTCAGGGACTTCACATATTTAGCCATTCTCATGCTATAAACACAGTTTGCCTATAGCTAGACTAGTAGCCTCGATGAGCCCGAGGTCCGTTAGAACAGCAATGCTTTTCGTATTATGCAAGTGGTCAAGCATAAGAGGGCAAAGAATAAACATCAGAATTTCCTCGTAACGCCGTCCCTGTACCGCAGGAATATCGAACAACGGGAAGAGTAAAACGCCGGGGGAGAGGAAGCCGGGAGCCGGAAGACAAAAATGATTTGGGGGTATATCTCGCCCAACTCTTGCCCAACTTAGAATCGACCTCCCCTGCTGAACCCACCCCGTCCCCTGCCTCCTCCGCTGCTGCCGCCTCTGCTGAATCCTCCGCTTCCACCGCGGCCACCGCCTCCTCTGCCACCGCTGAATCCGCCGCCAAATCCGCCTCGGCCTCCTCTCGACGGACCGCCTCTGCTGAATCCACCTCCTCCGCGTCCACCTCCTCGTATCGGGCCACCGCGACCGCCTCCGCGACCGCCAAACCCACCACCACCACGGCTCGACTTCTTGACTTTGGGTGCACCCGGCGGGGGCTTGGGCCTAGGCAGGAACTTCTCGAGGGGGAGCAGCTTCTCGGAACCGATGAAGAACTTGTCGCCGGGTTTGAAGGAGGCGGCCTGGATGCCCTCGCTGGGCTTGATGGTGAAGTAGACCTGGTTGATGGGGCCCAGGACCTCGTCGACCTTGCCGACGGCGGTCTTGTTCTCGAGGAAGATCTGGGCGTTGAAGTGCGGCACCTTGGGGTTGATGCTCTCGCAAACCATCTCGCCCTCGCACGCGTGCATGAAGCTGCCCATCTCTAGGATCTGGTCCGGCGGGCCGAAGTCGCGCTGTCCGAAACCGCCTCGGCCTATTGTACACACACTATTAGCTTTGCGATCCCTTTTATCTGGTGAGGTTCGGTTGTGGGGATTTGAGAGGGTTGCACGTACCGCCGCCACCTCGACCTCCTCCTCCGCGACCTCCAAAACCTCCTCCGAAACCGCCTCGTCCGCGCGGCGCTCCTCTCGACATTGTGACGTGCGGTGCGAGATCAATTGGTTTGTGTGAATGTTGCGTGAATGTTGTTTGTTGGTGTTCGCACGAATTGAAGCTTTGTAGAATCCATGGATAATTTTACTGGAGCTCCCGCCGCACTTTTTTTCTCGGTCGGAATAATATGCGCGGGCGGTAACGATAAGATGGTAATCGATAAGGCGCGATAAGAAATATTCAAAGATATTACCTAAGCTGGACGGGTAGCTGCTTGGTACATGCAACAAGGGCAGGTGTTGCAAACCCCTGGCTTAATTGCTTGTCACACTTTCCCCTGCTATATTCATTTCTTTCGAGACCGAATCGATAGGAACGTGGACCCAATGGGACGGCTGAGACGCAGAAGGATGGATCTGGGGCTTGTTCTACGCAGGTACAGTATACTTTAGACACGTGATCTCTTATACTCGAAACTGCGCATTTACAATAATGATATGGTTTTCATTGATAGATGACAAATATATCCAATTCCCTTGAACAATTTTGAGATTTTGCTATTCGCTACACATTATGTTGATCACTCGAGAGCCTGGTCAGTTGAAGAATGTCTTACATAGAAACAAGCCTTCGGGAGCCCCGGCTCATCTTACTCATCTCAGGGATTAATGTCTTACATATGTAGCAAATTCGCAACCGAGTTATCTCTTTAAGAACAAGTCCGCATCAGACCAAGTTTGTTATTGTACTATGTAAGTCATATTATGACGGTGTTGGTCCAATTCCTCTTTTCCGTGTAATCCTGCACTACCTACCAAAGTAGACACCTACCTAGGGCAAAAACACAAACAGGGAGGGCTCCAACGTGGCGCCTCTGTGTTACCCGAATCATATCCTTTGTCATACCTCGACTGGAGACCTGCGACCTCGGTGTCAGTCAAGTTCGATTGTTATTACCTAGGTAGGTCGGATGGATTCCTTGGCCGATGAAACCGGGTGCTCGTCAACTCTTATTTGAGCCAAGTATGACGTTGTGCGACTGTTTGAAGACATGAGGGGGATCCTTGGGATTACAAAGTCACGTTGCTTCCCTGTTCATGCGAGTGTAAAAAGCTAGAAAAGTGGTGCTACATACATACTATATAAGTCGAGATCTGTTGGTCCCCAAGATGGTTAGTGCTGGTATTTTTGGCTCGTCCTACCTCACCAACACTCTAATCGCTGTCCAAATCCTTCGAGAAAGCTGACACATCTATTTTCCTCCACATGCGCCGCTGATTAAGTTACAGTTGAGTCGGGTTGGGTTGGGTAATGTCAGTAAGGCTGGCGGTTGAGACCTTGCAAGCTTATTGTAACCTACCCCTTACCTCTATTATCTACACGTATAGTTATGTGTAAAGTGTTCAGCAGAGTTGGTCCGAAGTACACAAACTTTATTCCCAGGGCTTATCAGTAGCATTGGTACCGTTAAAGCTTGGCAAATCTTATTTGATGGTCTGGGCCCAGCGACCCAGTGAGATGAGCTCGTCAGACAAGGATCTAGATGTTACTTGCTAGACCAGATACGCATTCGCTTGAGCGGGCCGGCAGGAGGCTGAAATATTGCAATGCGGCGTGGCCAGTTGAAGACCAGATTTCTCGTATATCCGTTGGCCAAATCCCCCCTGTCCGGTTGCGGCACGGTTGTTCGTTTGTTTTCGACGCCTGTCATATTTTGCCATCGGACGACTGGTCTCCCTAGATCTTTGCACGTGTCCCCTGTTCGTCTTCGCTCCCGCGTCAAACACAGCCACGACGTACGGAGGCATGCAACATGCATTAGGCAGCTACTTTAACTGATCAACAGTCTTTTTGTTGTTGGCTAGAGCTGGATAGTGGCAGAATGCAGATCTTATGGCACGGAACCAGCAGCTAGTTAGCCAACAGTGGGTATAATTATATAATTATAGTGATGCGCCTCTAGAGAATCCGTAGGGTAATTAGTCTGGTTATTAGCATTGTGCTACATGTACGGCATTCCTACCGTATACTTAGTAACGTCCATCCAAATGAAGCCGGATATTTGTTCTTAATTCCACCAAGCGTCACACAAGCTGCAGCGACAAATACGGCTGGTATTCCCGAATGCGACTTACACAGTACCCCCGGTTGATATGCATGTAAGTACTGTGCCCCCTTCGACGCCATTCATCAATGGGAGGTTGAAAACGGACATATTGACACTCGCAATACGAACTTTTGGAGAAAACAAATGATATCAATTGCATTGCGGGGAAATTAGGTACCACCAATAGAGATCTATCTGCATGCGCATGCAGAATACTTTGAGAGTACATTCTGTGTTATGTGTGTGTCTTTGTGTCAGTCACGTATAAAACATGGGATCTAATGGGATTTAAGGCGGGAAGTACATGGTATAAGTACTCGGCTAGTCCCTACCACAGTATCCATGGGAAGGCAGTCGCTATAGAACCTGTGGGACCCGACTGGAACTACAATAACCGTACTCTGCTAAACCCTGCTAGGCCGTCTTTTGAATCCCCTAACTCACAACTAAGCCTCCTGCCATCAGCACTAATCTGTCTTGGCATTTTACCCACGACTGTCTGATGAATGGCACCACAGTCACTGCAATAACAAAAGTCCTATTCGTTCTAATAACGGAAATCATAATTAATACTAAGCTGATTGCCTGAATGTCATCTCGTCTGCCGCATCCTCCCGCCCCTCCCCTTTATTCACACCCCAGTTTATCATTCTTCTTTTCTTCTTTTCCTTATTCTTCGGTCACCTCGAACATCTATTTCATAATATGACCCCTTCGCCAATATTGTCGCCGCCACTGTCGCCGCCGTCGTCCTGACACGGTCATACCAACGCTATACCGTGGTCGGTGCTGGTGTCAAGCGAGGCGTCAAAGTCGCGACGACTGATACTTGTGTATTCCCACAACAACAACAACAACAACAACAACAACAACAACAACAACAACAACATCAAGACCAGGTTTAAGGATAAAAAGTGTCTTACAAAATAGGATATCGATAGGATTCGAGAAAGTGGAATAGGATCAGTGTGCATTTCGTATTGGCGTTTAGCTTAATACACGGACGCATTGGCATACTACATAGTATTCTTCGGCAGTCACATCCAAAAATGAAGGAAGACGTTGAATCCGCGGCCCAGCTGCTCTCTAAGGATAACCGGTCTTCGTCGAGTGAGGAATTCGATTACGATGATTCCGAAACCAGCCAGACTTGGTCTGCACCGCTGAGGTCAGATCCGCAGAACCAGAAACCTTTCTGGCGCCGTCTTCCGTCGATACCAATACCCAGTTGGTTACCCGCTCGCAAATGCAACCCGAGATACTTCATCTTCGCTGTCTTTATATCTTTACTCATTACCTTGTTCATCTTCAACCCGTATTCTCCCGCGAAACCAACCCAACATCAAACAGACGTCGACGTTGCTCCCGCGACGACAGGAACAGCGCCAGCTGCAACATCCGTTGCACCAAGCCCTGCTGCAACACCCGCGACACCTACCGAGGAAGCGAACGATGATGAGAGCTCCGAATACAAACCACCAAAACCCTCGGCGAACCCCAAATTCTGCACCACGTGGCCGGTAGAAGAGAATGGCGACTATAAGCTCCAACCAGGCGATCGTATCAACAACGTCAAGATGGACAGTATAGCCCCTAAAGGCGGGTGGAAGAAGCCCAAGGGTGTCAAGGTCGTCGGTATGGTCTTTTATGGCCGCAAGAGATACGTCGACATATTGGACTGTTACCTCCAGCAGAACCTAGTATCCCACGGTGGTTACTTCGACGAGGTATGGTTCATGGCACACACTAAGGAAGAAGACGACGTCGCCTGGGTAGAGGATCTGGTCAGGAAAACGCCCGAGTACAAGCTTGTCGGCAAGGGAGATTGTGAAGGGAAAAAGTACAGTTGCATGTGGAACTATGCCGTTGAGGACAACACCATCTATGTCAAGATAGATGACGACATTGTGAGTAACCTGCCACATCGCATTACGGTCCCCCCGTCGAATACGACACGACACGGATCTAGAGATTCGGGTAAGACGTAGACTAACTTTGTTACTCAGGTTTATATCCACCCCGACGCCATCCCGCAGCTTGTACATACTCGCATTACTCTTCCCCATCCGTATGCCATTTCGTCGAACCTAGTCAACAGTCCTGTTACGGGGATGGAACAGTACCACTACGGTGCCATTCACCCCTTCCTACCGGACCCGAGTAACTCGCCCTCGTTTCACGCGGCCGAGACGTGGCGGGTGTCGGAGAAGAAAAAGTATCCTGAAGACCAGATAGTAGAGGATTATGAGATCATGGATATAACAGCGCCGTACCGTGGCCATCCTTGGCTCCTCATATCCGACGACCACTTCGACCTGCTCAAGACTCCCATGGGCAAATACGACCAGCATCGCGGGGGCGATGCGATCGCGTTCGGTCCGGCGTGGAAATCGTGGGGAATCGGCGCGCAGCAGCAATATTCGCTCTTGTACAACCTCGAACAGAACAAAATGCAACGCTACTTCTTTGGTCGAAATATTCGATATCCCGAGGGTTCTTCAGCCCCCAACGCCTCCGCAGTCGTCTCCACCGACGGAAAGGGGCCCGGTGGCGAGCAGACGTACGACACCGGGTACAATCGATATAACCTGAACTTCTGCGCCGTCTGGGGTTCTGATATCCGGGATCAGCTTCCAATCGCGGACGACGATGAGCAGGATATCACTTCGGACATCCCGCGGCGTATCGGGCGACCGTTCCTCATCGACACACGCTCCGTAGTTGCGCACTTCAGCTTCTTCACCCAGCAGGACGGCATCACGAAAAGTGACCTCCTAGACCGGTGGCGAGCCTACGCGAACGAAGCAGTCTGCGCGCCGAATAACCTGAAGAAACCGTGGGACCTGATGTGTGACAACTTTAGAGTCGATGGCGGTCTTGGGCGGTAGCAGCAGGAGCCTAAGCGAAGAAGGGCGGAAGATGAACAAGAAGGATAATCGAAAAAGTTGATGATGTGACTTATTCACCTAATGTTCCATGACATTTTGCATGGCGTTCCCGGGTATTTGCATACGACATTGGCCCATTCCGTACAAAGATGTTTAGGAGGATGGGTGGTTCACGGATGATATGCGCTGCATTGGGTTGGTTGTTTTATGGGTTTAGGAGGCCAGCTAGGCCAGGCGTATTTGCAGTAGAAATACTTGTGCATTGCATCCGTCCTGTATATGAATGACTCTTGGAAATAGGATTGCAAATAAAAATAAGTTTCAGTGCAAAACCCAGAAAGTGTACGCGCGTCCCTAGGTGTTCGTCGCTCTTTATAACCTAGTTCCAGCCTCGCAGGGTTTGGCTCGGGGAGCATCTACATGGCATGGATGGTGTGGAGGATGCTCCTATTTTGGCGTAGGCGATGCGGTGAGAATATCCCACACAATTTTATGGGAGACCAATACGACCGTTACGACGGATATCGACGTTGTCTAAGGTTTACGACGGCATCTAAGCATGGTTGACGTTTGTTTTTACGAGGAATGCCAGCTTATACTAATTGTAAGACTATCTTAAGGATATTTATACTAACCTAGAATGGTTCAGAAGCCTGAGAGATTCTTTATTTGAATGTATTCAATCTCTCTCTCTCTCTGTCCCTACTTACCTAGATTCAAAAGGAATACAGGCTCCCACCCAGACTCGGCAATGACTGCCGGCGGAATCTCATAAGGGATGATTCCTACTGATATTATGCTACTCAACTACGGTGAGGTTGAGGTTTAGGTGGGTAGGATTCTGCAAAGGTTGTATTATTCATAGATCGAACACGTGAGAACGCGTATTATTACTAAGTAGGAACAATTACATGGCTAGAAAGTGAACTCCTCTGCTGCATGTACTTATGCATTGGGGATTGAACTCCTGACAACTTCGAGATAGCTTCTAGTACGCCATTTGTCGTTTGTTCCGAATTCGAGATCGCAGACTTCATGACAGCCTCTCTGATAAGTCTTCGCGTGTTTTGTACTACACGTAATGAATTGACCTTCTATTCTTATTTAAAGCACTACGGCGAATATACGTAGCCAGTGCTAGTACAATATGATATCATTTACAAGTAAACATTAATAGTCCATAGCCCAGTGCTACGGATCAAGTCTAAGACACCAAGACAAAGGACCTGTATGAGTATTTCCTTCTCTGCCAACCATCATTCTCTACGAAAAGAGTGGCACAAGGACGGAGGCGACGGGCTGGTAATATTACAATGCTGGAGTTCTCATTCGAAACCCTATCTCCCTCTGATTACTTAGGCATGATGTAGGGCGAGAAAATATGGACATCAAGACCTCCGTAGTTCAATACCGAGTAACAGATCATGACGCCTTACTGAATACCATAACCAGATTCTAACCCCCCTACGCTAGCCATATGGTAGACGACGAGATGGATTAACTCAGTCGTCGCGATTCATCTCCTGGATCAACTCTCTTAGCACCCCCTTTTCAGCGAGAGCACGCACCCATTGGTGTATCGCGGGCGTATAGTCGCGCTGTCGACCTCGTACCATCTCCACGGCCTCATCAATCGTCGCTAATTCGACCACATACTGCGCGTCGAGGGAGTCCTGCTCCGTCTTCAATTCCCCAGCTATTTCCAATGCCTCCGCGGGACCAAAGTCTACTTGGCCCATCTTAGCCGTAAACGGAGCTGGAAGCTCGAGGTCTGCGATCCCTTTACGCGATAGGTTCCGTTGGGTAAGCCGTGCGTCGATAAACGTTTTGAAGGGATCCGGGATACTCCAGGTGGGATTTCCACTAAAGAGCTCGTCAAGAGCACGGGAGCATGCCAGGCTAATTGCGAGGTCACCAGATAGCGTCTTGAGCGGAGACTGGCAGATACTCAGAAGGCTATATGAGGAGAAGTCGGCGTTACGCATCATGCGTTCTTGAATGGCTGTGCTTGCAGTATCAAGCCACGACTCCGCGGCGGGGCCTATAATCAAAATATCAGACATGAGCTACTATTAGATATGGGAAGTCAGAAATACCAAGGCACAGAGGTTTCGTCTGAAAGCCGTCGAGTTCCCACACTTGGCCGTTCGCAGGCACATAGGCGATGTAATGGTAATTGGTTTCAGTGCTAGCCTTTTTACGCGAGGAGCGTGCCGACTTCTTCTGCGTCTTCCTTTTCTTCAGTGATTCTTCGTGCTTGTTGTCAAGGGCTAAATCTTCGGCGACGAGATCGATACGCCTGCTATCTCATGGTTAATAAATTGTCCCATAGAATGGATGGGAAAGCTGGGAAATATACCTTGCAACAGAATTATGTATGCTACGGATGAAGTCGTTTGTATCGAGAAAGTGGCCACGGTGGGGAGGCGATAATCCCTTCGTCGAGTTCTTAAACTTCTGGAGCTGAGTGCCGAGACCAACATTATGGGCGTTCATGATGATATTCACAAGGGCGACAGTGGCGCAGGCATTAGCTGTCGTCTATAAGTCCATTAGTGAAAGACACATAGCCTGAAAAGGGGGTAGAGACTACATGCCTGATTAGCAAACCAAAGATGATCTGGACAGTCCTGGCGGTTGTCGTCCTCGGTTGGTTCATCGTCACCCTCATATTGAAATAAAAATATGAGCCCATATGCCGGTTTTCTACCAACCATTAGCGCCTGTACACTAGGAATAATGACGGGTGAGCCTACGGCAAGAGTCCTAAAGTATCCTCGTCCAGGCTGTAAACTTCTTGGACCTTGAAATCTTTAGCCCCTAGCTCTTGCAGCATCGCGTTAAAGAAGCCCTATGTGAGTTAGTTAAGCAGCTACCTGTGGGTTTTTGGTTGGTCAACTTACCGGCTCAGATTCAAGTTCGACCCAGCCTCCGTACTCCTTTCGCTCATCCGGAGACATTCGACTCAAGATATAATCTAGGAGCGGCCCGGTTTCTTCTTGGATGATGCTTTGCGTAGCGGCCTCAGCCGCCTTACGCTTAGGGCGAGTCTGCTTGATGGCAAACTGAATGGGTGCCTTGTGGGCAGGGATAACATACTCCTCGTCGTATTTGGCGGGCGCCTTCTTAGCTCTGCTTGACCGACGGGTACTAATGTTGTCTCCATCAATAGAGACTGGGGACATCAGGCGCGTCCCGGCGTCATATTCCGGTGTCGCCATTAGTGCTGCAAAAGTTGGTAGAGCGTAGATCGAGAAGCACTGGGTTACTGATAGCGACGATGCGTCTATCCGCCTGAGGGTATCGGTGTAATCAAGTAAACTGAATTGCATGAATTGTCAGACACTGTGTCATCTAATTAGAGAACAAGGATCCGGATTTTGGTTTGAAGAGAAATATGATCAAATAAGATGGAGTCCATCGGGTAATGATGGTTCGAAATGTGAAGTAGGTTGATGTTGAGACTTAGATGTGGTAGATGGGAATGAAGGCGCATATACCTGATACAGTACCTGAGGGAAATGGCTGCCAGCGACCTAAGATCTTACTAGCTAAGATGTTGTAGGCGGCTAGTTCTCGAAATCGACTTATTCCTCAGCGTCAGAGGAGCCAACATGGACTCTCACACGATGGATTTGGTGGTCATGATAAGAGATTCAGAATCTACCTAGGTAGATGCGGAAGGGGGGTTTGGGTCAAATAGGACAAAACCGCCAACAAAAACGAGGTATTGTGGTATCCATGCTGGCTGAGCTTTCATACCAGCAGTGACTCTTCTTAACCATTTTCTTGGTTAATTATTTCTGGGCCATGAATCTTCGGGAACACAAAGGCGGCAGTTTGACATACCTCTATGAACACATGCTCGGACCGCAGCGCAGCGCAGCTTGTTTCTCTCCTTTCTCTATCTTGTCATAATTCACCTACGTAACAGACTCTCATGTACACCTAGCTTTGTACACGTACACATCACCTAACAGTGGTAACCCCTTAAATGCTGTACCCCCTATTCTTCGTAGGTAGAAGGCGGTCGGGAGACCAAGGAGAGGAGATAATCAAGTTGCCTTAGAGTGATCTGTGGTGTGATCAATCTGAAGTAATTAAGCTGATGTGACTGAACAATTTCCAGTAATCCGTAGCTCAAACGATGTGATATTGTTGTTTCTGATCTATCGAGTACAGGCGGACGGCGATGTATCTGAGAACCTCTAAATTGTGTATTTCGCAACAAGATATTTATAAGTCTATGCAACTTCCAGGTTGTGCAGGAGGTAGGAGCTCTTGTAGCTTTAGTACCAACTGCCTTCAATTGCAGAAGCTCTTCCTGTAGGTACATACCGGTATGTAGCCACCCCACCTACCTAGCATGTACCTAGGTACACCTACGTACTAGCCCCACGCCGTTGAACGTTGGAAGCTCTAGCTTTAGGCTGCCGACGGCTGGTCACAGCTGCGCGTGACAGGACCAAGCTTCCACCTCTCAGAAATTTGGAATTTCTTAACGCGGCGCGTCGTGATATTGTATTTATTATCTACATCTACCACCCTGAAATTCAAAATTTCCGACGACCTTGCAACTTCCGCCGACCTCGCAACTTTGGCCAGGTATTTCGCATTTCGTACTTCGCACACCTTCGTTTTGCGCCAAGTCAACAACGTCGACGCGATCAAACTTCCTTCTACTCAGCTTAACAAACTTGACAAACACGCAATAACCAACTTCGCTGTGCGTGTCCTAATCGATACAATCCTCTTGCCAACACCGACGTTCTCACTTGGCCGACTGATTAATCTATCAACCGATTGACTCCTTCGTCGCTTGTTTGGTAGCCTGATGGGGTGTCACTCCCATCGCGGAATGCCATGAATCCTGGGATGCCCGCCGTGGGTGCTGGTGGTTTTCCACGAGCACCAGCACAAGCACAAGCACCACCTCCAGCACAACCTCCAGCTCAGAATCCACGTCTACCACAAGATGGCATAGCCAGAAACCCGCTGCCGGCTGCCCCTGAGAACGCACCGGCGCCCGCTCCCAGCACCGACCCCCTCATACCGCTCACTATCATCGATGCACCTACGCAACGCTTCTACGCCTGCGCTATATGGGTAGCCTTACTAGGATGGCGATTCTACGACTGGATACAGATACTGGAGGGCAACGGCGGATCCTTCTACTTCTTCTGCAAATGGATCCTCGTCGACTTCGTGTTCTTCTTCTCCCTGCCTTCTCTGCGAATACCGTGGCTGGAGCTCTCTGCCCCGACTGTCTCTACCCTCTTTTTCATCCACTTGGTATTCAATTGGCTCCTTATGTTCAATATCCCCGTGCCGTGGCAGGGCTGGTTGCTAGGTCTCGCCAAGGTCTTCTACGACAAGGAGCTCGCCATATCCGAGCATAATGTCAAGGTGTCTAGCATCTTGCACAACTCGTCTCTCATCATGGGCAAGCAGATCATTAACATTCTTCCCGAAGGGTGAGTCCTTGACAATCTTCGCACGCATCGTCTATCGCTAATTCATCCTACCAGCTCCGCGCTTCTCAATCCCGAAAAGCACCCCTACTGCCTCGGCCAAGGACAGAACGTAGCAAGTGTCCCCATCTACTTTAACGCCACTGTCCCGGTCGAGGTCGAGCTTCTCCGCTTCGATTTAGAAGCAGACTCTCATGAAGTTGTCAAGCTCAGTCGGAAAGAGATTAGGGAGATCAGCAAGCAGTCTGCGAGATCCGTCGAAGATGGGAACCTGGGGATTTATCGATACAATATTGCCGTAAAGAAGCCCGGAGTCTATCAACTAAACAAAGTCCTCGATGAGTACAAGCTCGAGGTCCAGAGGATCAGCGAGCCTACCTTCGTTGTTCCTTGTCCCAGAGCCCGAGTTCGTACGGCCCAATCAGCCAAGTGTCTCGGCGACCTATCCGATCTATCTCTGGACGTCTATGGAACACCACCTCTGAAGATTGTTTATAGTCGGACGATCAATGGCAAGGATCATAGCTTCCATTTCCAGAGCTTGCAGCCTGATGGGTTCTCGTCTCCCTTGCTTGGTCCCCAGCGATCGTCTAGTGTACTCTTTCCCGAAGACGAAGACTATAGTTGGGCCCGGTCTCAGACGGTTGAAGTAGGCCTGAATGAATCGATGACCGCTGCGGGAGAATGGCAATATTCCATCGATGAGGTCCACGACATTTTCGGAAACGTCATTCAATATCCTCAGCCGGAGGAACCTGATGCGAAGCCTAAACCCAAGCACCTGTACCAGAATTTCATCGTTAGAGAACGCCCTAGAGCTACGATCGTGGGATGTAACCCTCACAACCCTCTTAAGGTCGCAAAGGGAAAGACAACAAGACTTCCTATCAAGATTGGGCGTCCGGGCCGTACTCCCGAGGGCGTCTCGCACATTCTGACCTGGCAATTCTCGCCCATTGACACACTTACCAAGAGTGGCGACCATGGCGATGTCATCGAATACGGCTCCTTTACCGCTAAGAACGTAAACGACCAACCTTCGATTACCGCGCCGGGTCTGTATACTCTGAAATCCGTGTCTTGCGACTCGTGCGAAGGAGAGATCGAGGAACCTTCGTCCTGTCTGCTGCTTAACCCTCTTGAGCCCACTCTGACGATTCAGTCCGAGGAGATTCCAGACAAGTGTGCAGGCAACTCTATCGGACTTCGAGTAAATCTTGACATGATCGGAACCCCTCCGTTCAGAATCGGGTACACGGTTAGTAGCGACACCGAACCGGGTAGGAAGGAGACAATCGAGATCAGAGGTCTTCGACAACAGATTGACCTGCTGCCAAGGAGTGCCGGTCGCTATCAGTATCGCTTTAGGAGGCTTGAAGATGCTATTTACTCGGTTCCTTTGCCTTTGTCAGACGAATACTATCTGGAGCAGAACGTTAAGCCGCCCGCGACGGCGTACTTCACGAAGGGACCTAGCACTATCAACGCCTGTCTAGAACAACAGGTAAACCTCGATGTGAATCTCCTCGGAGATGGTCCCTTCACGCTCGAGTGGGAAATGGTCCATGAAGGAAAGAGGAAGTCGGAGAAGGCGACCGGCATTACCAGCAATGTCTTCACTATCGAAACCTCACGGCTGTCGGCTGGTGGCGAGTATACCCTAGCTCTAAAGAGTATCCAGGACAAGACAGGATGTCGCATATTCCTCAAGGAGGAGATGAAGATCTCCGTGCGACGTCAGCAACCACGAGCCGCGTTCGGCGCCATTGATGGTAAGAGAACAACTACCATTGTTGAGGCGACCGAAGTCAAGCTTCCTCTGAAACTGTCTGGTGTTTCCGGTGACGGACCATACATAGTAGGCTACCGCAATCTGAACAGCAGTGACCCCGATAGACGAGATAGACAAGTGCGAACCGCGATGTCTAGTAATGACTTTATCCCGGCAAAGGAGCAGGGAATTTACGAGATCATTGATGTGAGGGACGAACGATGCCGTGGCATCATCAATCCCCAAACAAGTACCTTTGAAGTCAAGTGGTTCCCACGCCCCGAGCTCACATTCAGCCCAAGCGACGCCATTCAGCCCACCGAGAGTAACCACAAGTTCATCAAGAAAGATGTCTGCGAGGGTGACGTGGATGGGTTCGAAGTTGCTCTCCAAGGTAAAATGAGCCATTATTTTCTATCCCAGTCGATTGCACTAACAGTAGTTACAGGGTCGCCTCCGTATCATGTTGAATATGAAATCAAGCATAAGCCAAAGACAGGCTCGGTATCGGTTGCCCGAAAGGAATTCGATGCTGCTCTCGGCAAAGCAGCCATCCCACTCGACACAGCCAAAGCCGGATTGTACAGCTACACGTTCTCCAGTCTATCAGATAATCTCTACAATGACAAGCAACGGTCTGCGCCTCTCACGCTAGAGCAGACGGTTAACGCCAAACCTTCTGCTTCCTTCGTTAAGCCTGGCCAGACATTCAAGATGTGCATGTCCGACGATGACCAGAAAGAATCTATTCCGATCAAATTAGAGGGCAAGGCACCGTTCTACGTCGAGGTCGAAATCAAGCACCATGCCGGGAATCTGCCGGAGGTCTTCAGAATTCCAAATATCCAGACCAACAACTACGGTATCCAAGTTCCCCGGCAGTATCTCAAGCTTGGTGGTCAGCAGATACGAATCCGCAAAGTACGCGATGACCGTGGCTGTCAGTCGAAGATGGACACTGGTGGTGCTGTGGTTCATATTCAACTTTACGAGGCTCCGGCTATCTACCCTCTTGAACAACGTAGTGATTATTGTGTCGGCGAGCGTATCGCCTACACTCTTTCAGGTACACCTCCTTTCGAAGTTCACTACGACTTTGCCGGAAAGCAGATGAAAGCCAAGTCACAAACCACGAACTTCCGCCGTATCGCCGAATCGCCTGGCGACTTCACTATTACCAGTATTAGCGACAAGGGAAGTGAATGCCGTGCAGCGGTTAACCTTTCTAAGACCATCCACCCCATGCCGAGTGTCAAGATTAGTAAGGGACGCGTCATTCAGGTCGACATCCACGAAGGTAGCGAGGTGGAGATCCTATTCGAATTCTGGGGCACGCCGCCCTTCGAATTCACGTACACACGTAGCACCAACGCTCGTAAGGGGCAGAAGAGCCAGGTTCTAGAGACTCGCCACGACATCAGCTATGAGCATAGCAAGGTGATCACGGCGAGCCTGGAAGGAACGTACGAGGTGGTAGCTATCAAGGACCAGCACTGTGCTTTTTCGACGATGGGTTCCGAAAGTAGGGATAAGGGGCAGAAGTCGTTGAAGTATTGAAGAAGCTAGGTACTAAGCTAGCTGCCAGGCGGAAGGGTGTGTATGGTGGTAAGAGCAAAATTGAACTCGAGCATGAGATGCGCGCGCCTGGTGTTGGGTGGTTTGCGCGCATTGGAGCATGTGCGGATAATGTAAAACGGCGGAGGAAGTTCTACATGTAGCCGTTGGGGCATTGCATGAGCATGGCGTTCTGGCATGGTAGGGTCGATAATAGTCTTGCTGAAGGATTGTTGCGATAATCCAATATGAAAAAAACCTTTCTGTTCTAAGCTTATGAATTGCTATTTGAATTGTCGTGTCGTGATGGCCAGATGCTATAGGCGCGAGGTTGGTTGCGATCTCAAACAGCGAGAATCCGCTCAACAGAGGGATACCTCTACAAGTGATTCTACTCATGGTTCTACTCGGCAACCTTCCTCGTCCGCTGAAAGTACCTGAGAGTATTTGAGAGTTGACATGTCACATAACACGGCACGCCCGGACAACGAATACCTTCCGAGATCAGCATCCGGGGCTAGACGGTAGATGGGAGTGACGGTGTCGCGCTATCCCGCAGCTTCGCGGTATGGGCCCTCTCTAGTTTCTCTTTGCAACGGAGCATTCCGTTTCATTAATGGTCTATGATTTTCGTCTATGACCCCTAGGCAGAGAGCGGGTCTACGATCTATGAACACCAGTCGGCCCTTTACTATCGAAGAGAGCACTACCAAGGGGTTGGTAATGAAGATGTGTTTGCTTCTCTCGGCATATCGTTGTTTTCTAGAAGGATGTTCCTCTAACATGATCCGATTGCCCCGGAGCATGCTCCTACGGATCAGGACAGTGGCTGCATAATGGCGAGATCATAGGACTGTGGCGTTTCTAGTCCTGGTATAACAACAAGGGTTAGAAGAAAGGCGTTAATGTTTGGTTTAGAGAGTGAGGCTAAAATTCGACAGGCTCGATCTCTTCCGCGTCTACGTAGTAATCCAGAGGGGTTATAGGATGTTGCCGCGATCGGGTAGGAAGAGACCTTCGATCACCGGCATGATGCATCGTCACATCCCATCAGATCCATCTCAATCTGCGGTCGCCCTATCTTGTGTCGATCTAGTGGGACATGATCGTTTCCCGTAGCTTACCGATTCGGGATATCCCTTGTCGATGATCCTATAACTGTCGAGTATTAAGTGGTATAGTGAGATACATAGCCAGATCTCTACCTAATCTTATTATTTGGGACTCTAGGATCTGGGCGATCTACCGTAACGGCGTCCGCTGTGGATTTGCTACTTTCTCCCCTTCTTTCTATGCATATATGGTGATGACTGTAAGTTAAGAAAAAGTCGTGTTCGTTCAAGACTAACCAGCTAAACTAATATAATAAACGATGGCTAAAATACTAGACTATCAATGTCTCCGAAGGCCAACGGTTAGCTCGTAGCCTATACGGGGCATGATCTGCTCTTACTCCACGCAACTAGTAGTCGTTAGCTAGAACTACATACACATCCTTCGTGAGGAATCGTTCTAATAATAAGGTTGATTTCAGGTCGCCTCGCTTTTTCGGAGCCTTTCTTATGTCGCTAACGGCTTAGTCTTTGCATGTTAGCGACCCAACGACGGCTGGCAACTTGATAGACACGATATTCTGTCAAACTGACTCGGGGCCGAGAGGAACACATACTGTAGACAGCTATCATAATTACTTAGTCAACATCATACGACATATGTCAGCTCTTAGTGTTGTAGCTATTTACGGTATACTCATCGTCGAGCTTGTCAAGTTATCACTTTAGCTATAGGTAGTCGGAGAGAGGGGGAGGAGAAATAACAAGAGCCGGTCGTCCGTGCCTTCGGATCATAGTATTTCGTGTAGACGGAATTCTCCCGATTCCTTGATCATGACGGCTTGATGGAGTGGACATGGACGAGGGACTAATGAGACTGCTAAGCCTCTCGAGGTTAGACTCTTCCCCTGCCTCGAAAGTCGTTACAGCCTCTACCGTTGTCGAAGCGTTTTCTCTCTCCACTTAGTATCATCCTTGGCCCTGGGGTCGGTTAATAATCGCAATGAAGCTTTGATCGTAGGTAGTCATCGTTTATCTATCCCGTTCAACTTTTCTACCTGTCTCTCTCAGTTCTAGAATGCCGTCGTGGCGGAAAACCGGCTGTTGTTATCATATGACGAAGAACGCGGAAACAAGATAAACTGCCAATTGCGGGTTTCCAAGGTGCCATTCCTCCAATCATCTTTCAACAGACCAGGTCTACCCCGGATTGACAATCAGTCACTATCACAGGCCTTTGATATCTGAGATTACCACACAGACACTTCTGAAACGGAGACAACGGGAACTGCGAGGACCCGGCCATCGTTGACACTCGACGTGCATATCGCTCATCCAATAACCTCACGTTGTTTTTTCAAAACTCACATACCTCGTATACAACTGTTCGGTCAGTGTGGTCGGTCAAGCTTGTCTATCATCACCTCCTGGTTGGTTACCTCGGACGACTTAGCTGCAGTGTACCGCACGAACATCCAACGACACTTTGGGGTGGACGATCTCGAGTCTCGTTTGTCGACCTGCAGCATATTATCCGTATAAGACTCCTCATGTGACTTCTCATGTTCACCTGCTCCCGTAGGATCGACTTCTCAAGTAGAGTGTCTGCTAGCGAGCGGTGTTATTATTCGGACTTAGAGCTTGGATCATCATAGAGTACTAAGCCTCACAACTCACTCTCAGACAGTCGATATTCGACAATATATCCTCGAGCAACTTAAAGAGGCCGTGAAACTACGAGGTCACTGGTCAATATATCACTTACCGGTCGACGAAATATTCAAAGCTCTAGCGAGGAATCATCATCCTCAAATTCTCTCAAGATGGTGTACTGCGGAAAACCCTCAAAGGGTTGTCAGATGTGCAGGACGAGGAGAATCAAGGTAGGTTGCCATCTTGGCTAGGCCTTCTGACTACAGCCCCCGCAGACTAACTGGTGCTCTCATTATATGGCAGTGCGATGAGACCAAACCTACATGCAACCAGTGTTCCAAATCGAGGAGACAATGTCCTGGGTATAAGGACGAGTTTGATCTAGTCTTCCGCAACGAGACACAGGCAACAGAACGCAGAGCGCGGAAGGCCAGCAAGAAAGCACTGGCACAGAGAACGGGGAAGTCAGATTCTTCGTCCCCAGAGTTGAAGGTGTCCCCGGTGTTCTCAGACAGTATCAAATGGCCATTAGAACAGGCTGTCATCCCCTCGCTGAGCATACCGGTGGAACACCAGGCTAGTTGTCATTTCGTCTCTAACTTCATCCTGGTGCCGAGAGAGGGAAACACACGAGGGTTTATGGACTTCGTCATCCCCTTACTAAAACAAGATCCGCACGGCCACTTACAACATGCGTTTAGCGCCTGTTCTATGGCGTTCCTGAACAACCGCGGTGGAACGGGGAGTATGTTCTCGGACAAGGCGCTACACGAATATACCAAAGCGCTCACCGGGACCAACGCCGCACTTAGGAATCCCGACACACAGCTGGCTGACTCGACCCTAGCCGCCGTTTTATTATTGGGGTTATTCGAGGTATGTCGATTCCGACTGAGAGAATATATGATGTTGTTCCGATCTAATACTATCCTGTGCAGAGTATCTCGGCGAAACAGATCGGTATGCTGAACTGGGGCTCGCATACCGAAGGGGCCATACAGCTCGTCAAGGCGCGGGGGAAGAAGCAGTTGAAGACGAAAGTCGGATTGCAACTGTTTACCGCCGTCCGAACACAGATGGTTTGTTTCTTTTTCCTCTTCCCTATCGTATCCAACGGGGCCTTGCTTTACGCGTATCAACTGTTGGGCGTTGTAACTCGCTGACACAACCCCTAGATCATCCATAGCCTCACGTCCGGAACAACCCCTATCATGGGCGTCGAGTGGTGGATCGACGACGCGGTTCGCGACGGCACAGCCGCTAAATGCCATCGGCTCATGATCAAGACGGGCGAGCTGCGCGCCGAGGTCACACGGCTGATGAACAGCATGGCGCGCACGCCGGACAACGTCGACGTGATGCTGGACATGATCCGGCGCGTGCAGACGGCGGACCAGGAGGTAGTAGCGTGGATGCGCGACGTGCCAGCCGACTGGCGCTTCCGCACCGTGGCGTGGGAGGACCACGTCCCGGGCGGCGACTACTCCAAGGCCGAGGTCTTCCCCGGCCGCATCGACATGTACGGCGACTTCTACATCGCCAGCGTGTGGAACACCTCGCGCACGGCGCGCCTCGTCTTGGCATCTCTGGTCGTCCGCTGCGCCGCCTGGGTCTGCTCCCCCGTCGACTACCGCACCACGCCCGAGTACGCCACCGCCGCACGCACCTGCGTCGACACCATCACCGACGTCATCGCCTCCGTGCCGTACCACCTAGGCTGGCACCTGAACAAGAAGCACATCATCCATACGGCGCAGTTCGACGGCGCACACGGCTTCGCGTGCGGCGAGGAAGACCACGTCAAGGCGCTCGCGGGCTACTTCCTGACGTGGCCGCTGCTCTGCCTCAACAGCCAAGATTACACGACGGACGCGCAGCGCGCCTGGATCCACGGGCGCTTGCGCTTTATCGGGAGTGAGATGGGCGTGCGCTACGCGCATATCTTGCGCCAGCTGCAGATCCGCATTCCGAGCATGCTGATCCGCCGCGACGGGCTCATGGCTAGTCCGTACGGCGCTGCGCGTGAGTACCTGCGTCGTAGGCAGGCGCAGGGGTTTGCGCCTACTGTGCCATCTGTGTTGGCGCCGGGGCTGCGGCAGTTTGGCCATGGTGGTCAGAATATCGGTGATGGTGGCGGTGTTAGTGGTGTGAGTAGTAATGACCCGCTACAGCACGTCGAGGCCCTGCAGAAAGAACGCTTCGAGCAGCACCGCGCGGAGCTGCTGGCTAGGGCTGCGGGGGGCCAGGACGCGGGTGAGGGCCAGCGGTGGGTTGCGCGGCGGTGGCTTGTTGTCTGATCGTGGTCGTGGTCATCTTATAATTCTGGTTGTGATGATGAGTGCGGCTTCGGTTATACTTATAGGGGCGCGAAGAGGCGGGTATACAAACAGATACCCGCTACCTACCGATGCTATACAACACTCCTTCAGCGATTCTCTATCGGTTGTTAAGAAGGTCGATGGGACTTCTACGCTTACGATATTACATTACACGCCTACCGTATATGCACGCTCGGAGTTACAAAGGGGCGATTCGGCTCCCCATCACAGCGAGCGACAACTTACACCTATATCCACTCTCCCTTCCGGAAACTTGAATTTACCTCACGAAGGGATTTCATTATCATTACTTTTTCAGGGGTAGCGGGTCTTCGAAAAGCTTACTAGAGCGTGTATATGACCGCAAGGAATATTTCACGATGGCGTTTTACGTGTTGGCGATTTTATTTACGGGCGGCTGCTTGAGTTACTTAAAGCGAGGGAGTGCGCAATGAGCAGAATTCTCGATTCTGTTAATTCTATCTATACTAGGCCATGAAGCTTCAGAGGATAATCTCACTATACCTGACGATACTACTTGGTTAGGTGTGAGTTAAGGAGACGGCACGTAGTGAGGAAGAATCAACAAACCTCCATAAACAATACATGACGCGTGATACTGCAGAAACATGCCGTGTAGATCTGCTCGGTTGGCATTCCCCCTCTTCGACAGAACTTCATGATCTTGTGACACGCATGCAATTTATCTGCTCCTCGTTTGGAAGAGGTGAGTGGAACGGCTCGTATCATGACGCGTGTCTATCGGGTGTAACGTGAAGCAAGTTAAAGAGGCGGAGCAGTTGATGATCACAGTGGGATGATGGATTTGTAGATGCCTCACTTCTGTCGGTACAAGAGAAAATACTAAAATACCGGAGTGTTCTTGTTTGTGATTTCGGACGGAAGCTATCTGATACTGAGCTAGGGTATCTATCGTATATCGTAGTTTTCTCTCGCATCCATCCTTTCCGTAACTCGGAGGTCATGCGACCAAGTTGGCCATGCTGTTTCGTCTCTAATGCATATCTTGCGAGCTAGGAATTCGATGCGACAACTGATCGACGTAGAATGAGACTCGAAAGTGACCGTAAATCGTCCATCTCGTAGAAACTCCCCATAGCCTTGCAAAAAGAAGTCGCATAAAGCAAGCACCTCAGCCCATGTTTCCTTCGTCAGGCCTAACGTCCCTATTTTCTCTTGACGGCGGGCGGATTTCCCATATTCCAAGCCTTGACGACCCAACTCTGAGTGGCGTCGACATAGCGCTCTTGCTCGACATGTTTAACGCCGACCTTGAGACCGTCCTTGGTGAAGACGACGTTCTTCTTGGCCATGCGGGCCTCGGCGGTGTCGCGGATCTTGGTTGCGCTCAGGTAGACTTGGTAGCCGACAAAGGCGACGCCGCCGAGTACGACGAGGAGGATCAGGAGAGGGAACAGTTGGCTGCAACGGGAGGAAGCGTTTGCGCTTACGTTAGCGAACTACGGCACGGATATATATAGTATAATTAGTCGCTTGGCAGATAGATATCATACCTGAAGGTCGAGGCCTTGGCCTCTTGAGGGTGAGATTTGTTTCTCCAGACCATGGTTGATTTAGTTGGTGATGGTTATCGGACGAGATGTTGGAGTCGCAAACTTAAAGGACAGAAGAGCACAATGAGAATACAATCTCTGGTTAGTTATTTTAGGTAAGCCAGGTATGATAAAGTACAGTATGTACCTAGGTAGGTATGTGTCAAATTGTAGAGAAATACAAACTTGCGAGGTATCACGGCTCTTGATCTAAAATAGGTATCTAGATAGGAAAGAACGAGTCTAGATAGGTAGTACTCATGATGTATGCAGGTAGTGTGAGGTCTCAGCTGAAAGCGACCATTTTCTTCAGGGTCTCATTCTCCTCATAATAACGTGCTGACATGCATGTGGTAACAAATCGCTGATGGGTGTACTAAAATTAGGCGGATACGCCGCTAAACATGTAGGACAAGGGGGCATGCTAGACTGCCTAATCGAGGTCGATAGACAAACAGGATGGACCTGGATGAATGTACGCCGTAGCATGTCGGCTGTTGCATTGGGTTTGGTGCTTACAGACAAGGAGATTAGGAGTTGGGAACTTGGGGATTGGAGGGGTAGAAGTTTAGATTGATCATTAAGTATATTGTACCGATAACGATTAGATATATCAGTTAGTTAGGTGATCTTTGAATTTAAAGATTCTTTAATAGAAATGGAAGCTTAGACCAAGTGGGAAGCTACTAAATATATTCTAACCTTACCTTACTTACCAACCCATTCACCTATCAATATAATCCAAACCAACCCAAGACTAGGAGATGATGATTTTATAAACCAACATATAATAGGGGGTCTTGATGGATGTGCGGTGGCTAGGTAGGCATTGGGCTGGTCGATGCCTGCTGCACAACGCCTATTTTTTAATTTTTTATAGCGGCTGCCAGGTAAGATATACTGGAGTTGTGTATGTCGAATGAGTAAACATAGTTGAAGGAGGAGCTAAAGTCGACAAGAAACTTCAAAGCCTTATATTCATATTCGATAATTCGACATGGAATGGGTATCGATAGATGTACGGCATATTACACTTGGTAATTCCCGGATAACGAAATTCTACCGCGACTATGAGTTACTCCCCTCCTCCTACCCCTTCATCAAGGGCTTCAGAATATGACAAGCGGAGATTCAAAACCATTACTTCGCCCTGTGAATGGGTAGAAGATTATCGTCCAGGTGGTTATCATCCAATCCTTCTTGGTGACGTCTTCAATAATGGCCAGTACAAGGTCATTCGGAAGCTCGGTGAGGGGTCCTATTCAACGGTCTGGCTGGGACGTGACCTGAGGTGAGTCTATCTTCCTCGCCGTCTGCCGCGATGCTATACATTGTAAGTATTCATTTCATTTTAGCAATAATACATATGTCGCCTTGAAGTTTCTTGTCTCGAAGATCTCGAGACCGACTGAGATACGAATCTTACGCCACATCATGAAAGTCGCACCAGTGGAGGCGTCCCAACATATCACGCAGTTACTTGACGAATTCCAGCATCGCGGCCCTAATGGGATTCACAATTGCTTAGTATTCGAGCCCATGGGTCCGAGTGTGAACACCATGGTCGAGGAACTGCCCCAATTCAAACCCCGTAGACGGGGCATGAAGGTCCGCTATCCGCCTCAAATGGCAAAGAGCATCCTCAAGCAGTCCTTACTGGCCCTGGCATTCCTCCATGACAATGGTATCGCTCATGGCGACTTCCAACCAGGAAATATACTTTTTGCTCTTAATGATATCGACTCAACGCCAGAGGATACAATCCGACAGGAGGAAGATGTGCTAGCCAGGTCAATATCGCCCCCAGTACAGAGGCTAGACGGCAAAGAAGGCAGGTGGCCTCCTCGATATCTTTGCGTAGCGCAGCCGCTAGTGCCCTATACCAGCTACGCTGAAGGCTTCAAGATCAAATTATCCGATATGGGTGCAGGTTAGTAGCGCTTTTTCTTCTTTTTAACGACATCTCTATTAACTCGGAACAGCATATTTCTTTACGGACCCGCCGGCACAGCCTGTCACTCCTCTCGGTCTCCGGGCTCCTGAGTTGATTCTTACTGGAACTGTTGACAAGACCCTTGATGTCTGGAGTTTCGGCTGCCTTCTCTTTGAGCTTATCACTGGGCAACCACTCTTCTGCGTACCGGGATCCGAGTATGAAGATGATGACCATCTCCTCTCCCTCACCGCCCGGCTCGGCCCCCTGCCCGACGAACTCTTCCACCGTTGGAAGACATCTTCGTTATACTTCACGCCCGAAAGAAAGCTCTTTAATTGCCAGCTCGGGGGAGTTGTGGACGGAGGCGAGCCGCTTATGGTGGAGCAGACATCTATGGAGGAGTTGTTCGATCAAGCAGGCCCTAATCTCGAGGAGGGGGAGGTGCGCAATGTAAAGGTACTCGTACGACGGATTTTACAGTACGATCCTGCGGAGAGGCCTTCACATGCGGAAATCCTGACTGATCCGTGGTTTTGTAAGATTGAGGTTGAGAGCAGTCTGTAGGCCATCAGCTGATGGATATAACTCTCTGTCACATTGATCGGAAATTCGTGGCTGGTAGCGACGACGACTATAGTGACAAAACGACGAGATAAGAACTTAGATTAGTTGGTAAGCAGTAGAAGTGAGCTGAAATAACGTTTTGAAGCTATAATGCGTGAGAATATGACGCTGTTAATAGAAAACGCGATATCTATTACACTGGTTTGGTATTATACCGGTTAGGTAGTGTTATAGTATGGGTGTAATGGTATAATGTGTATGTATCATATAATACCGGTGTAATGGGTCAACTTGTTATGCCTGTGCCTAATACCAGTCAGGTGATCTTTGAGTTTGAAAGCTTCCTTGGCAGAAGAAGGAAGCTTGGACCAGGTAAGGAAGCTACCAGATATGTTCTAAACCTTGCCTTACCTGCCACTGCCAACCCGCTCGCCCACCATTTTGTTGCTGTTCGCCGAATCACAGCGTCATTTGGCTTGTGAAATTGACAAGTTGCTGGATTCGGGTATACATCGCCAGTGTAATCCAAACCAAGTCCAAGAAATGATGATCTTATAAAACAACATTTTGTAGCCACTGCGTTTTTATCATTCCTCTTCCCTTCCGTCTTCACGCCGTTGAATTTGGCAGGTCGTTAGCAGGTTTTTATTATCTTTGCTGCTTTCTTAAAACGTGGCCTCCGCCGAAAAACCAACCTCCGTCCTTCATCCGTCGAATCGTGGCCACAAGTCGGGAACAACTAACCCATCCGAACCCGACTCGACTCGATTCGACTACACTCTCCTCTAACGCAGTATTGTTCTAAGGCGCATCAAACTTCTAGGACGTTGGGGTAATTTCTTCGTTGAACACGAATAAGAGGAAGATACGATAAGACAGGCCAGGTCAGGTCAGGACACATCACTGACCACTTGCGCCAACATGGCAGCCCCCAACGAAGGCTATGGCCAGTATCCTCCACAACAGTACGGCCAGGAGGCGCCATACTCTGACCAACCAGCTGTGGAGTACGAAGGACAGGCGTCACCTCCGCCCCAGTCGGCCGCACATCACGACGCCGCGAGAAAGAAGAAGAGGGGCTACGCTACCCAGGCATTCGAGTTTGGGAGTGGCGCAAATGCCGGCGCTACAGTCCCAAGGCCTGGCGACGGTGGTTCTGGTCCAGCACCGCAACCCTCTCCGGGCTACGGGGCATATCCTGGCCAGGATTTCCAGCAGGCCGGATACGGCTCTCCCGCACCCGTACCCGCACCCTACGGCTCCCCCCAGCCAGCTGTCCCCGGGCAGCCGGGTGTAGGTGGCTATCAACCTCCCGACGCTTACTACCAGCCCGGAGTAGCGCAACCAGCTCAAGGAGTTGCTGGTATAACCCAGGGGATGGCGGGTATGAACATGGCAAGTCCGCAGCCTGCGGCCCAACCTGCTCAGCAATCTCGACTGGCCCTGAATCAGCTCTATCCCACCGATCTCCTAAACCAGCCTTTCAACGTCTCAGAGCTCGATTTGCCCCCTCCCCCCTGCATCTTACCGGCAAATGTGAGTGCCATCGATGTTTGCCCTTCATATCCAATAGTCCCGACTAATTCTCTTGATAGGCTAGTGTCACTCAGTCTCCTAATGCAAATTGCCCTCCCAAGTACATCCGATCTACCTTGAATGCAGTCCCCACCACGCATTCCCTGTTGAAAAAGTCCAAGTTACCATTTGCCCTCGTCATCCAACCGTATGCCGCGCTTCATGACATCGACGACAACGTGCCAGTCGTTCAAGATCAAGTCATTGCCAGGTGCCGACGATGCAGGACGTACATAAACCCCTACGTGATCTTCCTAGACCAAGGCCATCGATGGAGGTGTAACATGTGTAATTTGACCAATGATGTTCCGCAAGCTTTCGATTGGGATGCTGCTGCTCAGAAGAGTGTCAACCGATGGGATAGACACGAGTTGAACTACGCCGTAGTCGAGTTTGTGGCGCCTCAAGAGTATATGGTGCGTCCTCCGCAGCCGCTCGTTTACCTATTCCTTTTCGACGTCAGCTACGCCGCTGTTTCTACCGGTCTTCTCGCTACGAGTGCGCGAACCATTCTGGATAGTCTTAACCGGATACCGAATGCCGACCGGCGGACTCGGCTGGGATTTATTGCAGTTGACTCGAGTTTGCACTATTTCTCTATTCCCAAGGACGACGAGGAGAACGCAGAGACGAGCATGTTGGTTGTTAGCGATCTGGACGAGCCGTTTTTGCCCGTCCCTCAGGACCTCTTGGTTCCCCTAACGGAAAGCCGGAACAGCATCGAAAACTTCTTGACCAAGCTCCCCGACATGTTCCAGAACAACCAGAGCAATGGCTCGTGCATGGGATCAGCTCTAAGAGCCGGCCACAAGCTCATCTCGCCGTTGGGCGGCAAGCTTGTGGTTCTCAGTGCTTCGTTGCCGAACATGGGAGTTGGCAAGCTAGAGATGCGTGAAGACAAGAAACTTCTCGGCACGTCCAAAGAAAGTGGACTTCTTCAGACAGCCAACAGCTTCTACAAATCATTTGCTGTCGAGTGTTCCAAGAACCAGGTCTCGATCGACATGTTCCTCTTCTCCTCGCAATACCAAGATGTGGCCTCGCTTAGCAATCTCCCGAGATACACTGGAGGTCAAACCTGGTTCTACCCGGGATGGAATGCCGGTCGCGCCGAAGATGCAGTTAAGTTCGCATCTGAATTCAGCGATTACCTATCCTCGGAGATTGGTTTAGAAGCGGTCCTTAGGGTACGGGCTACTACCGGCTTACGTATGAGCACATTCTACGGCAACTTTTTCAATAGGTCTTCGGATCTCTGTGCTTTCCCGGCTTTCCCCCGCGATCAATGCTATGTTGTTGAGGTAGCTATCGACGAGACTCTACAGAAGAACTACGTTTGCCTGCAGGCTGGTGTTCTGTACACTACATGCAACGGTGAACGACGTATCCGGGTCATGACTCTCGCTATACCCACAACTACTAACCTTGCGGATATATATGCCTCGGCAGATCAGTGCGCTATCACGACCTACTTCACTCACAAGGCCGTCGAAAGAGCCCTGAGCAGCGGTCTAGATGCCGCCCGCGATGCTCTTCAGAGCAAGCTCACGGAGCTTCTTCAGACGTTCAAGAAGGAACTCGGAGGTGGAAGCATGGGAGGTGGTGGCTTACAGTTCCCTGCCAACTTGCGTGGTCTCCCGGTACTCTTTTTGGGCTTGATCAAGCATGTTGGTCTCCGGAAATCTGCGCAGATCCCGTCCGATCTCAGATCCGCAGCTCTGTGCCAGCTTTCTACGTTACCTATGCCGCTCTTGATGCAGTATATCTACCCTCGGTTGTACTCTCTGCATGACATGCCCGACAATGCTGGAGTTCCCGATCCGGAGACGAGCCAGATTGTTCTTCCACCACCATTGAACCTGTCGTCGGAGCGATTCGTCTCGTATGGCTTATACCTGATCGACGATGGCCAGACGCAATTTTTGTGGGTTGGCAGGGATGCGGTACCGCAGCTCCTGATGGACGTTTTTGGCGTGGCAGATCGCACACAATTGCGCGTCGGCAAGGGTTCAATCCCGGAGCTAGACAACGACTTCAACGAACGGGTACGGGCCGTGATCCAGAAAAGTCGAGACCACTTGTCACGTGGAGTCGGCAGCATCATCGTGCCGCACCTGTATATCGTGCGAGAAGACGGCGAGCCGAGCCTAAAGCTCTGGGCCCAGACTCTACTCGTGGAAGACCGGGCAGACCAAGGAATGAGCTTTGGCCAGTGGATGGGAACGATGAGAGAAAAAGTGAGTTGAGAAGCCTCCGATAACATGGTTTTCCCTGGTCGCTCATACTCACATTGCTCTTCTAGGTTGTGCAGTAATGAAGGAGATACTCCTATCGCAGCGGGTTGAAGCGATACTTGTATAGACGGATAGATACTTGCTACTAAAAGGAAACCAAGTAAAATGAAATAACGCTAGCGAGTCCCCGACTTGGAATTGAACATTTCAACAGCGCCTCACATCGTGTAAATAGGTAGCCCGGCATTAATAAGCCCCCAAGCGGGTTTACGAGCTCTAGTGGGCCGATGCTATCCTCAGGTCCGTTTCATGCGACCGGATCTGGTCTAATAACGGTACCGCGGGCTGCGAAACCTGTTACGCACCTTACTACATATGTAGAGAGAGTCCAGGCAGCGAATGACAGTCACATTTGATAAATCGGGATCTCGAGCCGGGGATCTGAGATGTTGGTGACACGGGTGATGGACGTTCCGCCGGTTAAGATGATCGACGATGCCCGGTATGTCAGCGACTTACATGCATGACTTTCGGTAATCTGGAGTTTGCCGCCAACTCGTCTCACGACTTCTCAACGTGACTAGCATCTTAACAATATATAGTACAACGTAGAATCCATACCGTCGGCCGTAAACCCGGCGGCAAGGTCGACACTTAGTAAGAAGAGCAAATGAAGTACGTAAGCTATATGAACAACCCGTATTGCTCCGAAGACACAGATATTATTAGGCGTCCCGGGAATCTGGGTATTGGACGTTGTGGCAGACGTGTGGCTATATCATGAGCGCATGATCCGGGGCTAGAGTTGGTCTGATAAATTTAGTGTCTCGCGTACTTTTGCTACAGCCCTATCGGTTGCCGTTCCTGCTTGGTACAGGATGCGGACAGATTACGGTTCTGATATAAGTGCCTGTGCCGAGTTGTGCCTGGTCACATCTGCGCCGACCAGTCATGAAACAGACCAGGGGAGGTCGACCTAAGACTTTAAAACACACGCGCCCGGGCTGCGGTGTGCGGCGCTTAGGCTAGTGCGTCATTGGACGGTCGGGCGTATCTGATGATTGAGGGTGTGGTTGCTCGGGCGGTTACTTCTTGACTTATCAGATATGAGTTGGAAGCGCTGTTCTGTTGTGATAGGGGGTTTATACTTGTGGTTTGTGAGGATGAATGAAATGCTTGAAGTTTCATAAGTTGTAAGTTCTTTAGAGACTTGCTGGCGCTGTTTTATTAACTCTCTTAACATTAAGCTCTGCAGGTACATGCCATTGAGAGGATGCGGGTAACATGAAGGAAGCGAGTAACAACATAAGGGTATGCTTACCCCTCTGACCCCACCCCCCTAAATCGATCAATTCTCCTAGCTCCAACCCCTCCCTCCCCTTTTCAATTCCATCACATTTCACCATCCCATCTTGAGTCAAACTCAAAACATCTATCGGGACGTTGGTTAGGACCTGCTATTTCTATCAACTTTGGACTTGCCTGTTTTATAGACGATTAGCCAGCTGATTATAGATCCCACGTGGAGAGAGTTAAAGGTACATGTAGTAGACAGGGAATTGGAACAAGAAGCTTTCTGGTTCCACCTCTCATCGCTTGTAATCTTGAACTTGCACAACCCTTTGTCTCACCTCTAATAATACACATACGTATAACGTCCCTTTCCGAGTCTGACTGGTTTCCTCTTCACCACAGACTCGGTGACCCCTTTATTCCTGTTCAAAAGAACAATTCATTATTGAGTCTCCGTCAGACTATCCGGCACGTGGTTAGACTCTAGTGTCTTGTCGTCGTCTCGTTATTGAGGTCCACCTATTCGAGGATTCGATTCAATAGGTAGACAGAGGCCCGAGGGGTTTTATCCACAGCCGTTGCAACAGCTCGAGCCTTTCGAGCTCTTTGACACCTCCCCGCCCACACTCCTTTTTCCTTTACGTACATCCTACTTATCCACATTGTTGGACCTCTCGCCCTTCGAGACAATTGTTTCGTCTTGTCGCCTTGTTGCATTGTTCACCTCTCTAACCAGCTAGCTGGTTACTATCGTGGCAACACATACATCCATACGAGAACCGCTTGAGGTATTCCTTTTCTTTTCTATTCGGCGCGAGCACGTCACACAACACATCGCGAGTACAGGTCATCTTAGATAAATACGTCCACTCGGTACCTATACTACTCTTTGAAGGCGGGGCCGTTCAAGCTTCGTTTTATTCAGCTGGTGGACTCGACTTGTATCTAGCTCAACGCTTCTCAGTCGCGCCGTCAACCAGCCCAAAGGTGAGAGAAGCCGTTATTTCATGTTTCCCGTTTCTCGTTACCCCTCACAAACAATCCTTCAGTATTGAACCCTTCAACCTACCTTACCTTGCGTCGTTCGTATCAAAGAGTACTCGTTGCTCATATCGGCGCGCTTCTTCTTTCTCCTGACAAGACCTTGTCTTTCTTCCTAGTCTAAAGAGACAAGACAGAGCGCCTGCAGTTTCGTAACACGGTGTTACAACTACATGTACTCTTTGACCTCGACTGCTCGACCTGGAGGCTCGTGAGGTTACAGCGCACTTGCTATACGGTCTGCGCCGTACCGATCGCCTTCCACCCTTACTTCGCCTCGGCGTCACTTCGTAGTCGTCGTCTTTGTCTTCGCGCAACACTTCCAGCTAATATATCAACTTCTTTCTAGTTTGATTATATGACCTCAACCTCAACCTCGACGCACTAAGCGGAGTCAACGAGCATAAAGAATTTATAGTATTCTGTTCTCCGACTTCAAAGAACGAACAGCCGCGACGCTGCAATAAAGCATACAACCTCTTTTGCGACGATCTGATTCTTCGAGTATAATAAGTCTATCAGATTGTACCCAACCACGAGCACTCCAGACCAAGTCGACTTACCCTCAAGACGTTCGATTAGTGTCGCCCCATCCAAGATTCTCTCGTGTTATACTCTGCTACGTGGAGCGTGCACGACTTCGATAATTTCTTGGCGAGCCGAGATTAGCTATATAGGCGCCGATATTGCCTTAGAAGGCTTTGATATATCCGCTCTTGAGGACGCAGTCCTTGGAATCCTCGCGTTCCTCGGTTCCGTTCCACTCTTGGTCCCAAACTCGACTTAAACCACCGACTCCCTAGACGGCATAGCATCATGTCGCGAGCAGCCGCTCCCAATCCCGCCGGATCCCGTAAGATCTCCTTCAACGTTAGCGAGCAGTACGATATTCAAGATGTAGTCGGTGAAGGTGCCTACGGTGTCGTCTGGTAAGTTTGCTGGTAGCTTGAAATTTCACGTAAGGTCGAGTTGCTAACTCGTCATGTCTAGCTCGGCGATACACAAGCCGTCAGGCCAGAAGGTCGCCATCAAGAAGATCACCCCGTTCGATCACTCTATGTTCTGTCTGAGAACCCTTCGAGAGATGAAGCTTCTCCGATACTTCAACCACGAGAACATCATCTCCATCCTTGACATCCAGAAGCCGCGAAACTACGAGACCTTTAATGAAGTCTATCTGATCCAGGTATGAAATGAGCTTGAAATTATGAGATGGGACCAATTGCTAATTTGAACACCGTAGGAACTTATGGAGACGGACATGCACCGCGTGATACGAACACAAGATCTGTCCGACGACCATTGCCAGTACTTCATCTACCAGACGCTTCGCGCGCTGAAAGCCATGCACTCTGCGAACGTGCTTCATCGAGATCTGAAGCCTAGCAACCTTCTGTTGAACGCGAACTGCGATCTGAAAGTGTGCGACTTTGGTCTTGCTCGATCCGCCGCATCGCAAGAAGACAACTCAGGTTTCATGACGGAATACGTTGCCACTCGTTGGTATCGTGCTCCTGAGATCATGTTGACCTTCAAGGAATACACGAAGGCTATTGATGTCTGGTCTGTCGGCTGCATCCTTGCGGAGATGCTCAGCGGCAAGCCACTGTTCCCTGGAAAGGACTGTAGGTGATCCAATAAACCATTTCAGATGACGATATGCTAACAGGTATGTAGATCACCACCAGCTGACCCTTATTTTGGACGTGCTGGGTACCCCGACCATGGAGGACTACTACGGAATCAAGTCCCGCCGCGCCCGCGAGTACATCCGCTCCCTTCCCTTCAAGAAGAAGGTCCCGTTCCGAACTATCTTCCCCAAGACTTCTGATCTTGCGCTAGACCTACTCGAGAAGCTGCTTGCCTTTAATCCAGTCAAGCGCATTACTGTAGAGGAAGCACTGAAGCACCCGTATCTGGAACCGTACCACGACCCCGAGGACGAGCCGACAGCACCCCCGATTCCTGAGGAGTTCTTCGACTTCGACAAGCACAAGGACAACCTTAGCAAGGAGCAACTGAAGCAACTCATCTATCAAGAGATCATGCGATAGAGACGAAGTCCTCTTGAGGAGAAGGAGGAGGAGGGGGGGATTTGGGCCGCCCTTACGTCCTTCCTGGGCAGTCTGAAGCGACGGGGCCACGCTCAAGCAGAATAGTGATGGGATGTGCAGAGCATGCATGATTACGAAGTGTCTCAACTGCTTGATTTGGCATAGCAGGCGATCTTGCGCGAGAATATGCCTTGGAGTTTTGACGAATGTGTGGAAGCAGGTGAGATCGACCTCGGAAGATTTCACTCAAAAAGGTCCCCCATCTCTCTGAAATTATGAACCTTGAGGGAAGTAAAGACGTTGTCCTATAAGGCTTCATACGAACAGGATCTTGCCACGACTCTGGAGAGCTTGGATGGATAAGGATACCAATATCTTGCCCGCCCTCTCTCCTCTTTCTTTTCTTCTCTACGCTTGCTAGTTAAACACGAACTTTGATCTGACCTTGGGTCTCTCCCTTTGCCGTGTCTTTGAGTGGACACGCGTGTAGTGAATGATGAATAGTGAACATGCTGATGAATTGACAAATGATCTGAGTGCTCTATCGTGATAATACTATATTGCGTATTATAGAGAATTGATACTGGTTGTAGTAGAGACCCGATCCTTATATTAATAAAATACCGCATCTCCCTCGAGAGCTAAGAGAACCTACGCTCACGATTGAGTATTGAGTGACAAGTCTCATCAAACTTAAGTTATGCTTGGCTTTCCGTCTGTTGCCTATCCTCATATTAACTACCAGTCTCAAACCAAACTCGTCATCTCTTCCTCTTACGGAACGCCTGAGATAAGGTTATAAGACATGAAATATGAGATGTAGACTACTTGTCGATTACACGACGTCGGTTCTTCTCGTTATAACTAAATGGCCTGGATAATACATGACCACTTCATACATATATATGTATGTATTAACATCCATAGCACTTGGTCGTATATCCTCAGGTATACTAGTAAGGCATCTAAGCGAGCTACATTGCTCGATTTCACCTAACACGCAGCTTATGGATGCTCAAGCCGAGTAGCATAATTACCTCTAACATAGTTATGTTATATGTTATTAAGAACGTCGGGCTTTTCAGAAACGGAGTGAAAAACCGCCTTCATACACCCAGCCAAGAGTTCAGAGGAGTAAATGCGCCAAGTTAGTAAGTATGGATTTCTCCTCTCTTCTTCTTATCTTTCTTTCCCTCGCCCTAGAAATAATAGTAGAGTGAGGTCTGGTATATATGTAGCGAATCAACCAATCCATTTAGGTCAATATATACCTCCTCCACGCGCCGAACGCCGCCATGACGAAGTAAAAGATTTCGAAGTCCTGCCTCCATCCCCTTTCCTCATTCTTAATTCCCCATAGCACAGGAATCCCGTAGAGGGGGTCACGAGTTCTCGCCCCGTGCTTGTCATTATTAACATCCAAAGTGTAACTAACCTGCCCTCTCTAACTCCCAACCAACTCTCAACCCAGCGTCATCAATCCCAGACCCAAAGTCACCCTTTACCCGCTCCCGACAACCCACAGCTCCACGCCTAAAACATCAAACTTCTCGCCCTCGTCGCTGAGCGGCTGGTTGAGGAACGTATCGCACGGCGCACTGTGACCCCGACTCAGAGAATCGTTCAGCCACAGGCCGAACGTACCTCCGCCGCCGCCACCCACGGACAGAAATTTAGTCTCGCAGAAGATACAGTAGTCGTTTGCGCCCGTATACGCGAAGTTCTGGAAGCGGACGCTCTGGGCCGGGGGTTGGGCCTGGGTTGCCAGCTTATTGGTTGTCGGGTCCGTGGGTCCGGGTCTTAGGGTCTGTTGTTGCTGCGAGGCGGATTGGTGGTCGTCGCGAGAGATGGAGGAGGAGGTGGTGGGCGATGCTATCGTCATGGTGCGGAAGTTGATGTTGCTTGTGTCAGCGGACGGGGGTGGAGGGAGAGGTGCGTGGAGGCTGGCCCGCCAGAGGAAGCACTCCCCCGTGCCATAGTATGACGCGGCCGGGTGCGGTGCCTCTGTGAGGTATGCGCCGAAAGTCTGTTACATGCCCAACTCCGGTTAGCAGCTACTCTACACCGTAGATTACCAGACCCAAGCCCAATTCCACGTAAGACAAGACAGATCTTTTGATAAAGAAATACAGCTTCATAAATAAGAAACCAATGTACTCACCCCATCCTTCCCATCCCTCACCACAAGCACGAACCCGACCCTGCGCCCGCGGTACTCCTCGCACAGCTTGTACAGCGTGGCCAGGGAGCTGCCGTCCTGGTACAGGCTATACACCAGGCGCCAGTCCTCGGCGATCTTGAGGCGCTCGGGCAGGAACGTGCGGATCTCCTCGGCCACGCCGCGCGCCAGCAGGCGTTCGTCGGCCCCCGTGTCCCCGCGGTATCCCCTGAGCACGAGCGGCTCGAGCGACGGCAGCCCCCGCGGCGAAGCGCTACGGCGCCCCGGGGGGCGGGAGGGCGGGATGAAGGGCCCGTTTATGCCGTCCCCTGCCACTCCTAAATTAGAGGCGGGCTCCGAGTTCGCGTTGTAGAGTTGCGTGTGCGAGGGCGGCGGTGTGGTCGTATTGGGTGGGGAGGAGGCGGGTGTTTCGAGAGTGGAGAGACGCCGCCAGAGACCTAACACGGCGGAGCCGATGCCGTAGTTACCAGTGCCGCCGCCGCCACTCGAGGTGGTCTGGGTGGGTGGAGGAGATCGCGGGTGTAGTTGAGGTTGCGGGTAGGATTGGGAGAGCCGCGAGACGGGGGTGGAGAAGCCGGAGGAGGGCGGCGAGAAGTCTATTAGGTTGCTGTCCTGCCGGTTGCTCATGGTCGGCAGTCAAACCAGGTTTCGTGGGGGAAGTTCGCGTTGGTGTGGATGGCGTGAGTGGTCTCGTGTGCGTCGATCCACGGAGGAGTAGGTGGAAAGCCGTAGAGCTGCAAGGTACGGATTCTCTTAAGAGTTGGAGAATGTGGATAATATCTACTGCAAGTTCGATCTTGTCTTATCTTAGGTTAGGTAGGGTCATCCAGTTCACCTACCCTACTACCCAACCTCTTCTCAGGTAGGTAGTTAGTTAGTAGGTAAGTGGAATCATGAATGTGACGTAGCGTGACGATAGATGATTTATTCGGTGTAAGACGCTGGTGGGGTTTACAATAGCGGTACGTCTTCTTATTAGCCGAGTTACGATCGCAAGAAGTCAAGTATTGGTAATAATGAAGATATCAACTATAAGATATTTGTCATATGTTGCATTGAAGTGAAGGAGTGTAATCAGAAAATATTATAAGGACGAAAGATGGTAGGACTAAAGGAATTGTATATCTGTCAATTATTGTATTTAATAGAAAGACGTATGTATCATGCCACCGACAATCCAATTTGTTGCCTATTCGATTTATTTCCCCACCAAAGCTTATTTGTTCTCGGGTCGCTATTTTCGTCCCTGTTCTTCCTTGGACGGTTTCACCTATAACTTAGACTTTGATACAAGTACGATAGCACTTTCTTTCTTACATCTACATCTCTTGGCTGCACTAACACATCGATGGAATAATTTCTCCGCATAGATTTGGTAAGGATACACAACATGCCGAGGATGTTGCCATGTCGTCATCCCGTCCCGTTGTTAATGGTATATTCGAAAGTGCCCATTTTCTATAAGCTATTGGTCAATGTCTAATAACTTGTCCTAATAGAAGATAAGATGTGGAAGCATATTACAAACTATATACAACATGATCCGAATATAACACATACTATGTAAGCCCTTTCATAAAGTCAGTTATGCCTTGCCACACTCCCTCTGGACTTGGCTTTTCAGAGCAGACATCTGGCTCATAGTCGAATATCCTCTTGAGATAGTTCCGTGTCGTTGGCCCAATTGTTGCAATGAAAGTTGTCTGCTCCTCTTGCGATCTCTTAACGACCTTACCTGTCTCGTCGTCCAGCATGCCCAACCCTTTGAGCATACTATCACAGCCCGTTGGTGAGAAAACGACTACCCATCTCGATAGTCGGTCTGACGTCTTCTGTAATACATCTGCGAAGTCTTGAGCGAAAGACTCCATGACGCCCGTGCCATACACCACGATTTCTGTCACTACGATTCGCTGATTATCCGGCAGGTTCATGTCCATTAACGTCTTCGGTATGATATCTCGCCTCTGCTCTCCGACTAGGAAGAGCAGCGGGGGTTTTATCGATCTGTCTTTATACCATTCACCATAATGCTCCAGTATGAATTGCGCGAGCGCGTCACCGTTTCCGGTATGCTCGCCAAAAATCTGGAGCGGCGGGGTCTGCGGGATAGCTTTGAGCGCTCGGGTTGTAGCAGGACCAACGCTATAAATTGGGATATCTTGGAGATGCGGCCAATTCTCGTCGCCTATTATTCTTTCAAGTCAGAGACCAGATCGTTGCCGAAGCTTAGGGGTCTCGGACCTCTTCCATCTTCGACCAACTTTGCGAATGCCTCGACGGCTCTCTGCGACGTGAAGATGAGACCACCATAGGCACCATCCGAGCTCTTTGTTATCTGTCTCTCCAGAAGAAGCTTCTCGAATTGACGCATTCCGTCATCTTCGAATCTATGCTGGAGGACGGGAACGAATACGGGTTCAAAGTCGAAGCCGTCCCGGGGGGTAGAGAAAAGGTCCTCGTACGCATCCGTCGGCGTCGATTTCGTCTTGAGGAGCAACACAGGAGTTTTTGTCGAATCTAGAGTCATAACGGCTACACGATACAAATAATGGTCACGTTAGATGATGTTTCAATATCCATCTGACTCTGGGGGAATTGGCGCATAATGGGCGGGAATAGCTGACATTTACAATTCGATAGTGATAATTGGACCTCGAATGCCGAGGACCGCCAAGACTTGTAAGCTTTATCGATAAGAAATAAGAATGGAACCATGCGCCATGGTCATGTCTTCGGGCCGTGTTTAGTTCAGTGGCGTCACCGGCCGGCGCCGGAACTCGCTTCCTGCCGCGACTGACAAATCCGCATCAAGTTAATTTACTTTTCTAGCCAGCACCTTTCGATTCTGTCGCAATCCGTCATGAGCTTTCGCGCCCATTCTTTTTCTCTGTGATACTATTACAGACCGGTCATACTAGCGGGATGGCTGCGGACACAAGAGAATCGCAGCCCAACGAGCTGCCCAAGGGAATGGTCATAGGGAAGGATGGCAAGCCGTGAGTATTATCGTCACCGCGTACTAGATCGCATTGTTCGGCTGTCCACTGACATGAGCTTTTGCGCAGCTGTCGATCATGCACATCCAAGAGTGATTTTTCTTCTTGGGCACGGATGACTAAATCTTCGCTCAAGTCTGGCAGCGGTGCTACGACAGGCGCTGCTGTTGGTGCCGGAGCTGGTGCTGTCGCCGCTTCTACATTCTCCTCACAACACGCTACCCCGGACGACTGCCCAGCCGATGTAGAGACGTTAGGCCGAAGTACGTGGACACTACTACATTCCATCGCCGCGACGTACCCAAAGACACCCAGCGCTGCCGAACAGTCCGACCTCAAGACCTTCATGGGAGTGTTCTCAAGGTTATACCCGTGCTGGGTGTGTGCCGAAGACTTCCAGAGATACATAGAGAAAGATCAAATCCAGGTCGGTAGCCGCGATGAGTTTGGCAAGTGGCTATGCGAAGCACATAATGCTGTCAACGTCAAGCTAGGCAAGCAGAAGTTCGACTGTTCAAAGTGGGAAGAGAGGTGGCGGACCGGCTGGAAAGATGGACGCTGCGATTGAAATACATGAGCAGCTATTCACCAACCTGTCGATATACTATTAATCCAAGCAGCTTCCTCCAGCTGAGGTCCTTACCAGACTGGTCGTGGATGTTGCTGGCACTGATGAACAACAGATGGACTCGGCATTGTATAATTAATGTACAATATGACACGATAGACTATGACTGACGATAGCGAGCGTTAGACTTTAGAATCGGCTTCACCGCTCAAACATGTATATCACCAGATTTATCGAGCTCTTTTCGTCGTTGTTGGCCTGAAGGATTTGAGGGTTTTGTCATTTCTCGATGCACAGCATTGTACTGGGCCGTTCCAGACCAGCGGCTAGACTAGCCAGAAAGCCGGGTCCGGCCGATTGGATTGTTCTTATTCTTAGTATTCTACTGGTAAGGGAACACTGAATCTAATAAAGTATCCAATGATGATTGAATTGAGTTCTCGAGGTGTCAAGTGAAAGTCAATTCAAAGTATGATTCGAGGTTAAATTTGATTTACTAGGGAGTTCCATGTATTCGGCCCCTTAGAATAGGAGAAGTGACATAAATATCCATTGCATCATTGCCTGATCATTCCATCATCGCCAGACTCCGAATCTGCACCATGATCCACAAAACAATAAGGCCCGACTTGTCAAGAACAGGCGATGTGAATAAGGACCATACGATTTCGAGACTCCGGAGACTTCGAGACTTCGTATCCCACGTGCGAGAGCGGCGTCTACAGAGATATTTAGTTCAAGTCTTCTCCTGAAGCTAGACGAAAGATTCCTCCTTCATTCCGCATACTTGACACTATTCCCTAACTAAACACTTACAGCTGTAGTCTAGAGTGTGTAACATATTCATCGAATCAGCACTTCTCAGACTACTCGTCTCAATCGACTCCTTATCTATTATCCTGAACTTTCACAACACCTCTTATACCACTTACAACTACTTAGAACACTAAACCCAAGAGAGGGAAAACATACCTACGATGACCAGTATGGATATCAGAACCAAAAATCTGAAAAAGCCCGTCGATGTGGCCGAATACCTCTTCACGAGGCTACACCAGATCGGAATCCGCTCCGTCCACGGACTTCCCGGAGACTTCAACCTCGTGGCCCTCGACTACCTGCCCAAGGCCGGACTGAAATGGGTCGGCAACTGTAATGAGCTGAATGCCGCCTACGCTGCCGACGGTTATGCCCGCGTCAAGGGCGTTGGCGCTATCATCACCACCTTCGGCGTTGGCGAGCTGTCCGCCGTTAACGGCATTGCTGGCGCCTACAGCGAGCACGTCCCTATCGTGCACATCGTCGGCTGCCCGTCCACCATCTCCCAACGCAGCGGCCTGCTGCTGCACCACACTCTGGGAAACGGTGATTTTAATGCGTTCGCCAACATGAGCGCCCCCATCTCATGCGCCGTCGCGAAGCTCGTCGACCCCGCCGAGATCGCTGTCCAGATCGACCACGCCCTGCGCGAGTGCTGGCTGCGCTCCCGCCCCGTCTACGTTATGTTCCCCACCGACATGGTTGAGAAGAAGGTCGAGGGCGCGCGCCTGGATACTCCCATCGACCTGAACGAGCCCGCCAACGACCCGGACCGCGAGGACTACGTGGTCGACGTCATCCTCAAGTACCTGCACGCGGCCCAGAAACCCGTCCTTCTCGTCGATGCCTGCGCCATCCGCCACCGTGTGCTCGACGAGGTGCATGACCTCATCGACAAGACGCAACTCCCCGTCTTCGTAACCCCCATGGGTAAAAGCGCCATCAATGAGACGCACCCCAGCTTTGGCGGCGTGTACGCGGGGTCAGCATCGACGCCTGAGGTCAAGGAGATGGTCGAGGGTTCTGACCTGGTCATTTCCATCGGCGCACTCAAGAGCGATTTCAACACGGCCGGGTTCTCGTACCGGCTCTCCCAGCTAACGTCCGTCGACCTTCACAGCGACCACTGCACTGTGCGGTACTCGGAGTACCCCGGCGTGCACATGAAGGGCGTGCTACGCAAGATAATCGAGCGGCTAGACATGAACCAGCTTAAAGTAATTCCCGCACCCAAGTTCCACGAGCTAGAGACCAAGGCCGACCCTGGCGCAGTCATCAAGCAGGAGTGGTTCTGGTCACGCGTCGACAAGTTCCTCCGCGAAGACGACATCGTGGTCACGGAGACCGGCACCGCCAACTTCGGCATCTGGGAGACCCGGTTCCCGGCCAACGTCACAGCCCTGAACCAGACGCTGTGGGGCAGCATCGGCTGGGCGGTAGGCGCGTGTCAAGGTGCCGCGCTCGCGACTCAAGACATCGAAGGCATCGACAAGGCCAGGCGCACGATCCTATTCGAGGGCGACGGCAGCCTGCAGCTGACGGTGCAAGAGGTCAGCACCATGATCCGACACCAGCTCAACGTGATCCTGTTCGTCATCTGCAACGACGGCTACACGATCGAGCGCTTCATCCACGGCATGGACGCGGCCTACAACGACGTGGCCACGTGGCGCTACAAGGACCTGCCCGCCGTCTTCGGTGCGTCGGATGGCGCGACTAAGTCGTACGCCGTGCACACGCGCGGCGAGCTTGATGCTTTGCTTGCCGATGACGACTTCAATAACCGCGCGGGGCTGCGCTTCGTCGAGCTTTATATGCCCCGCGAGGACGCGCCTAAGAGCTTGATGTTGACGGCTGAGGCTAGTGCTAAGCGCAATGCTATGACTGAGTAGAATACGATTCCAAGGGGGTGGAGAAAGGGGGTGAGGGGATGGGAGAAGAGAAGGGAAGTTTGTGGTTTGCTATTGGGATGGTGATCGGGGAGTTTGAGTTAACGTGTATGAGATATGACTTTATGGGTATGGGTATGCTTGTATGAATGGTGCTGGCTCGCGGTTTTAGAGACTATACATTGCCTTATGGGTATGGGTTCTGGTCCTGGTTCTGGTACTAAGCTTTGAGATATAGACTGGACGTAAAATATTTATCTAATCATGATACGACGTTTGTTATATTGAGTGGTGCAGTGTGTAAACGTGGCACATTGTCCTCTTCCTAGGGTGTCGGCAAAAGAGTTCGCATATATAACGGCTAGCTGACTTCAGTTACATCCGTTTTAATCATCGAAAGTAAGATATACAGCTGATGAAAGGAGTATATTTGGTTTCCTCGACTCCTAATATGTTGGTAGAGTATACTTGAGAGGAAGTGTTTCTAACAAGGCGGTGTATCCGCGAGATATCCGTGTGAGTATACCCCTTAAAGAAACCCCCTGGAATATCTTTCGTACGTGGACGACTGGCTGAGGGTACTATAACAGGAAAAGGTATTGGAAGTGTAAGCTGCCAAGATACATGTAGTCACATCTAGGTAGGTATGTATGACAATAGAGTGTCCCACGTAACCCCTGATTATATAATACAGAGCCTTGGAGAGGGTAAGCTTACAGATATTATTATACGTCGTAGAGAGTTACGTAATATATACCTAATTACAAGTGTTAGACATGTGATGGGTGATGTGGTCTTACTTCAAGTTCAGGGGTTGGTTCGATGATAGGTTATAGTCCTTCGCAGAACAACATAGTCGTTCGGTATGGACCACATCGTGATATTTCCTCCTACATACCGGGTGTGCTTTCACAAGACCGCATTGTATGACGAAGTGCGTTTCTAGGTCCGTCACATTGCCCGATATTTCCAACTTCCGTGCTATCTTAACTATATATCTTGTGAGAGATAATTACACATCATCACGATGTAAAAGAGCTAGCTATTTCATATCCCTAAAGGTGCTACCCCAAATCTATTCCATACATTTACGGTATGTCTACTAGGGCTTGCCCGACCTGATGCTCTTCGGGACTTGAAACGGACGACTTAGACCGAAGAACAGGTATCCCGGTCTCCTATATACGCCAGGCACAAGCTCACATGGAAGAGCCAACGGGAACGGTACTGAGAATACCAACATGTGTATCAAGGGGCTTGAATTGCAGGATATGCCCCCTTTTTGTATCCTGGGAACCAGGTAGACAATAGAGATCTGCGAGGTCCCCCCCCTACCTCGGTGTCAGATATACCACACCGTACTATAACAGACCATGCCTATCCTATTATCTACACCACCTCATCCAGCTTACCCCTACCAACACGCACAAGGTCTCCAATATCATCATCACATTCTATGCTCTAGAAGAAAACACAAAGCACCGCTGTATTACGTATGTCAAAGTCATTCTATGCACAAAGTATGCCACGCCCAGTATAACATCTGTTCCTCGTATTTTTTATAATGCCCTGCCTGTCTGCCCGTCACCAGTCTCGCGTTGCTTACCCGCTCCAATAGACATACATAAAGCGCTCGCCGCGCATGCAAAAAGTCCCGTTACTTAGAAGTCCCAAGCGGAAACCGATAATCTAAGTATACCACCCGCACCCCTGTGATAGTAATAGTAGTAGTAGTACTAGACCCTAAGGCTTCGGCACGTGCAGAGTCTTACTACACATGAGACAGCCGTGGACCACGAACAGCGCCACTACGGGATGGACCTCGAGCGCCGAACCCTCGAACCACAGACCGAGCGGCACGTTGTCGCCAACCCAACCTTGGCTAACCCACCAGGCCATGAGCGCGTCGATGCCGAGGGTGGTAGGGATAGGCGTGCCTTCGAAGTAAGAGGCCTTCCCGCTGGCGTCTTTGGGGATGTCCCCGCTGTTCGCCGTCACGTTGAAGCGCGCTAGCCGCGTTAGACCGCACAGTACGAAGACTGCTAGGAGGACGTGGTCGAGCGTCGTTTGGAGGCCGATGCTGAATGCTACGCAGGCTGGAGCGAGGCCGAAGGAGATCTATAGAAATTGGGTTAATCAAACTCGACCGCTTCTCTCAAGCTTTCTAGCTATACTTTATGAGAGGGCAACGTATAGTGGCTCCATTAAGTGGCTAGTTAGGGATATAAAGACGGAGATGGGATAGGAACGGCAAATGAGCGTACCAAATCAGCAAGCGAATCTAGCTCTTGTCCCATCATGCTGCTCTTCTTACGCCACCGCGCGACGCGACCGTCCATGAAATCGAAGAATAGGCCGAAGGGCAGGAACGCCAGCGCGAGGTAGAGGTTCGCCTTCTCGGCTGGGTCACCAGCGCAGTACCGCAGGGAGGAAAAGACGGACATGACACCGCAGAAGCCTATTCATTCCGAACCCCAACTTGTTAGCAATAGGCCGCTGTTATAGAACCGCATTTGAACGATTCTCAAGAAAATGGAAGTATAGCATGGGGATGGACTAGAGATTAAGTACCATTTAGCTCGGTAATATAGTCGGCCATGTGTAAGGCCTTCAGCAGGGAGAAGTGCCCCGTAGCCGAGGAGAGGAGGTCCTTCTGCTTATTATACGCTATAGACGAGGGACACCATCGTCAGTATTGCTATTGCTATCATTTGAACAACCATCCTCCTATCGCTAGATAGCTAGCTCATTCGCTGGCGTGGATAACATACAAGGCTCTCCGGCACTGCTCGTCTTAGACGCGGCGCCATTGCTCGCACCGCTTGTTCGTTTCGACATGTTTTTTCTTCTTCAGATCTTGTTCCTTGCTATAGCGGTCGATGAAGTAGGTTCGTTTCGCCTCGTTCTCTAATACAATCGGCAGATCGGAGTAGGTTTCGCTCTCCTTTTTCTCCGAGTTTAGTAAATGCGAATTCGCACGACACTGAGCTCCTATCCTTCACCGATACTTCTGCGAATGCGGAGTAGTTTTCTTCGTTGACCAGATATTCTTGCTTTGTAGGTCAAGTCACCCGTTTAGAAATGGTCTTGTTGAGTATTATCTTGCACAAGTAGCAGTAGTGACTGTCGGGAGCTAGAAGTCGGGAAGAATGTAGTGACTGGAAAGTCGCAAACCTTGGCAGCCGAGAAAAACAACTTCTTGAATCATTTTGGCTCCGGGTAGGCGCAGCATCATTGATGCCGTCATTTGGACACGTCCAGGGTCCGCTAGACTGCAAGGGGGCAAGCGGCTACTAGCGCGGGGGAGGCTTAGGCGCGACGTTCATCGGCTCTTCGTCCAAGTACTCTTGTATATTCTAAGGCCTCCGGACCGTCACGTTCTAGAGATCTGACCCCTGAAATCTAGAGCCGGCCTACTTCTCAGGGCTCGGCAGGCAAACTTATTTATTTTTCATATGTTTACCGACTTACACACCTGGGTTGTTTTTAAGTTACTTCAAATAAAGGCTGACAACTGTTAATCGATCGTGTAGTGTCGACCACTCACAGCACACCACAAATCTTTCAATGTACTCTTTCATAGAGTCTATTAATTCCTTGGATGTTGATGCTGCTGCTGGCTACCTATGTACATCGATTTTGGGCAGCAACACCTCCGTCTCCATCCTCACTTCTTTGGCCAGTTCGACTAATAAAAGTCGGTAAAAGATTATTACTTCGCAAGACAACGTCTTTTGCTGTCTCAAGCGTGTATTCCCTAGAATCAAACCGTGTTCCGTGTATGAGAATGATACCGGACAGCCAGTCCGTCTTGGTATTTCCCCCCCAAACCAAGTCCAATCCCTTCCTGGACGCTCCTATGGTCCAATGCGCATGTGATGTGGTGATTATGTATGCCGAATGCGAAGCTGAGAAAAACTGAGAAGTTCCGAATCCAATGTATGCCGGGGGATATCATATCGTGACAAAACGAATATGCAGATGCGGGAATCCGTCCAACCTCTTGAGATTGGTTGGTAATCGTCATTAGACTTCACGACCCTTTCCTGTGCCGATGCCTACTAATGCTCGTTCTGAGCTCCCATCGAACGCTTTATTTACCAACGAGTGATCATAACAGAGAAGCCATCAAGCCAAGCTGCGCAAGACCCTGACACACCGCAGATTGTATAACCACGCGGTGGAAGGAGTGTGTGACTAAGCCATCTTGTCAGTAGAGTACGAAAAGGGGGCACCGTCGACACATACGGGAAACCACCGTGGGCTTTTCCGTAGACCGGAGATTTTCTTCCAAGACTCGTCAGGATTTGGATGGCGTCTATCCATAGATTTGATCGTACGAAGAACCCCGTGATAGTCTCGCCGCGGCGAATGTCTAGAAAGTTAGAGTTAGTCCTCACAACAAATCAGCGGCGCGAAGACCTACCCATTTCAAACGCGTCACCGCCGGGTTTACCCCCGCGCTTTCCAAATAGCTGGCTGGAATCGTCGTCGTAGAAAAATTCAAGCCCATCCAGGGCAAAACCATGATAGACTACAACACGGGACAGGACTCGGTTCTTTTGTGTAGTGCTTGTGAAAATAAACTCCTGCGGCTCGCTCCCCTCCATTTGCGAGAGGCCGAGCTTGTCACTCCTGAAAGCCGATTTGCCAAATGCCAACTTTAGAGAAGATGCTTTCGAGCATAGACTGTGGAAGTCGTTGATGTCGAGATTTCCACCGCCGTGAGATTTGACACAGACCTTCATCTTCGATCGTCGCTTGTTCTCCGGGAGTCTTTCTCGCAACTCTTGTTCTGTTAGGCTTATATTTCGCTGTACGGAGCCGTTCTCCGACGGGTACTCGATCCATGTATGACAGACATCGTCACCCTCTGGATAAATCTCTATAAAGGAGACGCCTGTGGCTGCCGTGATCTGGACGTGTCCGTTCTCGACTGGCCACGCTTGAACGCTCGCATCGGGGTTCAGGACCGGATCGTTAGGCAGCCTAAAGCAAGGATGGCTCCGGAACCGCAAGCAATCGAGTCGGTGCCAGGTACATTCGTCAGCCTGGGAGACGAGACCTCCTTTCGATTTAGTTCGGGTGGAATAAGCCTCCCGAACCAAGAACGAACGATTCAGCTTGACATAGTCTCTCAGCATCACCCCACTCTCTTGATGCGGACATCCCAACATGTGACCAGTTTCGTGGAGATGGGCACCAATGCCAATGTTTGCAGCTTCCCAAGAGCTTCCGGAATCATTACAATCATTAGCAACAAAATTGGTGTCAGTGGGCGTGCAGTCGCTAAACGCCGGCGCAACCTCTTCGAAGCTTGTAGGGTAGCTCTGTAGACAATGTGATCCGAAGATGGCTAATCGCAGGTCACCGACATTGCCACCTAGGGCTGCGTGGGCGGTGATCGTTTTCGCAGCTGTATCCCAATGCGAGTCTAGAATCAGGACCGAAACATGTTGTGTCTGCCCCGGAAGTGGCTTGAAGTAGTTCTTCACCGCATCAGCAGCAATTCCATAGAGATCACCCTTCTTCGTCGCATTGGGGTTTTGCTGCGCCAGTTCAAGGTCTCTGATCTCGGCTAACGTCTTGTCCGATCGAATGACGTGGATGCGAGCCTCTGATCGCATCGTGCCCATCTCCCTGTCTCGGTAGTTGCTCGTACCCGTTGTCCATTCTTCTTCGAATCTAAATGTTCGGCGCCCTAGCTTATTCCTCCACATCTGCTCGGCAGTAAATGCTTGCCATAGGTAAGCCGCCATGCGGAACTTGCGAATAGCTGTTTCGATATCGTTTCCTTCTCTCTCAATTCGAGCGGGAACTGCATCGAAAGTGCCTGGGGAGTCCTTCGCGAGTAAAATGGCGAGTTGCACCGGCGGCGAATTCATAGGAGGGACCATGTGCACGGTGACATAGGATGAGTGGATGGGGTTTGACGTGTTGCTGTTGGCGAGCTTCGGGCTCGAGAAGTCGAAACGCAGCCTATTTGCTCCAGGCGTGAGGTATACTAAGGCTTTAAACTGCGACTCGCATACTGGCCAATACGTAGGTGGGAATCCATCGTCTAGCCTGCAGACCGTAAGGGTCCCGTCAACCGGTCGCTGGCCTGCTTCCCCGATCGACCCGTTAACGAGGAGGATCTTCTGCGAGACCTGCCAAGCAATCAGCATATACACAAGACAAATTGAAAACTAGATTGCTCAGCTTTATCGACTTGCGAACTGCCATCAAGTCGAATGCTGTTTGATGCTCTTAATGAAAATGTTCCCATACCCAATTATTCTCTCCGAGGTTAGTAATTCGAGGAGAATATTGCGACACAGGTAGCGAGGATTTCCCATTGAGTATAGGAGATCCCAGCCCAGTCATGCCAGATACGCTATATCTGTTAGAGTTGGGCTGGAGTGGTGGCCTATTTCCAGGAACCGGAGGAGTTTGCGACTGGTCTTTGAGCTGAGCGTTGAGAGCCGGATCGGATTGGGCATTTATGGAGGGAGGCGTAATTGACCCGTTGCTAGGTGAATTCTGACTGTGGTGATCATCGTAGCTCGAAGTATCAGTAGATCGATCAGTTCGAAAGCTAGCTCGTGACCGTCTTCGAAACTCCTTGAAGTTTAAGAACGAAGGTGCCATGGCAGCTCAACCTCAGCAGAAGCTGGCTGGTCGTGAAAATAGGTAGAGAGAGACCAATTGATGTCAAGTTGAAAACTGGCGACGCAAGTGTCCAATGTTTTTGTCCGACCGTTCTCGTGTCGGGCGGCTTACTAGATGCGGTACCTAGTTTAACTAGGTCCTCTCGAAGCTATTTTAGGAAAGGGAAGCAGATAGCCACAGTTAGTTGGTCTGGCTAACAGTGGCTAGTGAGCTTCCCTAAAAACGAGCGAATGAATCAATCGAGTGGGTTAAAAAGGAAGGGAAAAAAGGGAAGGCAAGAGAGGATTTACTTGGAGAAGTTGGTAGGAAAAGAGAATATTACAGTGGTTGGGAGAGGTGATGTGTGGTAGAACGAACGATAGTGGAGTGTGACTATGTGAGAGGGAACTGATAGATGATCAACGACAGACTAAGGCGAGGTGGTAGCAGAAGCAATGTACAATGTAGTACATCAGCTCAGGCTGTCCAGACTAGAGGTGATGGTTACATTCGTCGCTCAGAATCAATACATAAGCGTTGCGTATGTGTTGAAGTATTAACTTGTTCACTACGAACTCTTTGTAAGAACATCGAATGAATTGATGATTTGTTGTAGGGCCGATTGTTGGTCAGCCGTACTTTAGAGGCTGTCGCACAAGCAGGTGTCAGCTACCTAAAGAATCGCTAGAATCGCTAGACTAGGGGAAATCAAGCTCTACATGTACATCCAGATAGCACAGGAATGTGGATTGACATGTGTCGGAGAGCGGTATATTAACGAATTGGTAAATGATGATGACGTCGCGGCTGATAAGTGGGCTTGTTCTAAGAGAGATAAAGTGGGTCGTGAAACTAGTGGGATTCATCGAACCAAGCCTGCTATGGAAGGCCCGCCCGACCTATTTGGAAGTTGAAAACTTGGATACGAGAAGTCGCTAGCCAGGGCAGCAAGGCTCGTCTTCTTGTACCTTACAAGTACATGTATTTTTGGAAAGAACCTGGAAACCAAAATATTGAGCATCTAGGCCACATCAACCACTATACGTATCAGCAAATACAATAGCTGAGGAACGAATCCAACATTCGGAAGCAGTCGGACTGTGCTACCGGCAGATACTAGCAAGTGATACAGTAATATGTTGGTGTCGAACGAACCACGCTCGAAGAGCCGGGCTAGGGTAGCAATGCTGCTTCTGGTCCCTGCAACGATCTCGATTTGCTAAGCTGGCTATTATCTGGTGGCAGGGCCGGCGTTACTACCGTTTGGATATCGACGTGGATGGATTGTGACAGTCACGACTCCGACTAGGTGTCCCCGGATTTCTATGTCTATCTGCGGGTATTACAGATCTTAAGACTGATATGAAAATTACTGGCGGTTGTTTGCTTGACGCTTTGGAGTGCAGCCTTGACACGGTCGGAACATGCAGCCTACCGGTGATAGGTATCGACGAGCTGCGGTTGCGAAATGCAGATCGTGTATTGATAGTAGGACAGCCGTGTGAGGGTACGAGCGTTCTTGATTTCGAGCAAAATCAAGACCTGGGTTGCTTGTCGACTCCACTGGCCCCGTAAACTTGACTTACAGTGATTCAGATATCGTGCTTGGAAGTTCGTTCTTGAAACGCCAGTCGGATATCTAACTGGATATAGGTAGCAACACTACTCGATTGGCAGTGGGGATGATATTAGGATAGCAACGAGAAAGTTAAGAATGGGATAAACAAGAGACTATTACGCCTACTCTTAGGGAAAGCCTCTTATTAGAGGAAGAAATCTACTTGGGTATAATCAAATTACATTTAATGATATCCCTACACGAGCCGCAAAGATGACAAGGCTAAGCGTACTTCTATCTCATAAATACAGAATAGACAGTATAAAGTTGAATGGTCTCATTGCTTAGGAACGTAAGGTAGGAAACAGACGCAAAACATGCGATTCCTAGATATTGCTCTTTTCAGCGTGAGATAGGATATGAAGAATTCGATACACCATTCATCGAGGATTACATGTACTATGGGTGGAGTATAACCGTACCATGTCCTCCATGATCAACATTGCTGCATATCCGTGCAGCGCGTATGCATGATGGCCTTACGATAGGACCAACCATTCAAGTTAGGGGTAGGCGTTCGTCGTCGAACAAAATCTCGTATTCTTATACACTGCTGTATCTCGCCCTGACGATTGCCTGAGTAGAAACACATAATACGAGGATCTGATATGTCATATGGAGATCAGAGTCTCGTTATAGGCTTTTCATAATTTGTCTGCTGGCGCTCAACATATTAGTTGTCGATGCGACGCAACATCTACCTGGGTAGGTGACTCTAGTAACACGGCCAAGCTCCTTAGGAAACATTCCTATCTTGTCAAGCTGTCAAGGTATGAGTTGGCATGAACCCGATAAGAGAAGCGGTAACAAGCAAGCTTTATTCGCCTTTAAAGTGCTTGCAGTAAAATATGGGTTTGGCACGTTTTCATGCCTTGTCGACATGGGTTTAAATTGGCTGCCATTTTGAGGAGGAGGGCTGCATGCTACCAAAGTTCACCATCTCGCCAGCTTTTTTACACCGAGTCGCAAATACCTAGGTAGTGAGAGAATCATACAAGGTCGGCCATGATCCTCTTTCCAACCTCAATTCTTCTCTCGAACGCTATTAGCTCTTTACAATTCGAAGACAAGCCTTGATATTTGTTAGTTGGAATAAGAGACATTCGTACGTACCAAGTTGTCATCTTGACCTAATCCACCAGCGATATGGCCAACTATACCCTGTACCAAATTTCCACATTGCATACAGCTAGCCGTTTGATTCATGGTCTATGATTTCGAAATATCCTACCTGATAGACCTGATGGAAGGAAGCGTGGCGGTTTGCCGAGACAATATCGTAGATCGCACCAGATCGAGCTCTGTTATGTCTCGTTGACGACTCCCAAGGCAACGTCAAACGAATCATGCGAATAGGGATGTTGATAAGCAATGCAATGTCTGGCGGACGTTACTGTATTCGTCCTCCCCCTGGGCTATATAATGAGAATCACCTCATTCATTCCAAGATATTATAGTTACCAAATAGTAGTTGACAAAAGGCCCCTCCTATTTGTCATTCATTCATCAGAATGGCATTATATGTTTCCATTCTACCGTCTCCTTTTCAATTTTACCTAGTTGAGACCAATGTAGCAGAGCGTTCGCTCTAACATCTCACAAATCTGTTAGAGACAACCAACCATGCGGCCATATCAGCTGAGAATAGAAGACGGAGTTGGCTTTGCTACAGATTTCAGCTTAAACGCCAACCTATGAAATCATCCCATTGCAAGAAGAAGATCAGAATGCAGACTTGCTCGCAGGTTAACATGCAGCCTGCCAGGTCGTCGAAGGATTAATTGGCTGAAGAATTACACCCTGGTCCCTTATAACAGATTGTATTGGCTCCCAGTATCTAGCCGGTAAATTAGAGCAAACCCCCCTGAACATGCCGTGAACCGTGCTGTGGGCGCTGTTTCCTGCCCTATGAGATCTGGATTTGCGCTGAAGGCTAGTGGACGAGCAGTCAAGGAAGTCGGAAGTCAAGGGAAGCTGAGCTCGGACTTATACAAGCACTATTTTATTGCATCACCCGGCTTCCATAGGGAGGAATGTAGAGTTTAACCCTGACTAGGTTAGCCTAGCTAGGCCCGAGTCGGAACGGGACTTAGGACTTTGATACCAGTACCCAGAAAGTAGGACAAGACAAGGACTGTGCTGAACTATGTATTTTCCTGCGGATCCAAGATCGAACCTTAACCTCCACAGCAAATCGACTTTTTTCCTTTATGCCCGTTAATCCCATCCTCACTGTCGTCGTTCTTTATCACAGTACTTTACCTTCTTTGCCTGACTATCAGGTCTACGCCCATATTAAACCTTGGACTGATATGAATCGGTGCTATTAATACGTAATTCCATCCACTCACAATTACTTATCATATCCTCGATCCTTCCGGACACCATCAACCCCCCTTCGGTTACTGGTACCAGCAAGCGCCCGACCTACTACTCGACCCAATCGATCTCTACCCCCGCGATCTTTTCCTGATAACCACTCGACGAACGTCACTTTCGAATCAGGGGGATACCGAGCACAAAAAAGTTTATCTCTGGTCCAAGCAAAAGGAGCATGTCGTCGCCGTTGAAGAAACAGCCAGAGGCTGTGGCAGATAAGGTGCTCAAGCGAGTGGAAGTCAGCAAGGTATGACAGCAAACACAGCCCATATGGTAGACGAATGGAGGAGCAATCGAGACTAACAGACACTTTTCCCCAATGGCAGATTGCCCGAAGACTACAAGGTCGACTAGCCCTGGCACAGTTCAAGACCAAGCACGGTTGGGAAGACCTAACTCTCGACACCATTGAGCCTAGAGTAGAAGAGGAGATCCGACGTAAGCGTCTCATCGACGGCGATGTCCTATCCGACTCTTCCTCGAGCACATCAGAGCTGCCCTATCCAAGCAGTAGGACACTCATGAGCTCCCCGCTCAAAGCCCCCCTCTTTTCGGATGCCATCGGATCCAGCAACGGCAGCACCGGTCATCGCAAGCGCACATATAACATGGCATCGTTTGATATGACCATGTCAAGCCCTACCAAGCGATTCCGTGCCTCACCTACGGCGCACAAGTCCTTCAACCCGTCACACACCTCCTGGAGAGGACACCGTCAATTGACACAGTCTTCCCCTATTAAGCCACGAAGACAACAACACTTCACTACATCTACTGGACCTGACGTCTCCTTTTTCCAAGGCTCCCGCCGCCCCTCAGTGGACTTTACTTCGCCAAACTTTGCAGCGCATTCGGACGATGATGACGATCTCTTACCTGCACATTCTTTCTCGGTCCACCATAACCACTCGCCGCCTCGAACACCTCCCATGCGCAACAGGGCAATCAATCGGCGAAGCAAGGACAAGAGCACGGCAAATGGGCAGAAGTCGGGTGAAGAAGGTGCAGATCTGCTACTCTATCTAGCAGCATCTCCCTCTCCTGCGGTGCATTCGACTAAGACTCGAATGGAGCCCCCATCTACGCCCCCTCCGAAAAAGGACTTAGCCTTACCATCGTCTATGATGACGACACCCGGAGGCGGCAATCTCTTCCCCACCACCCCGGGCCAGCCCTTCGACATCTCGGACTTCGTCAACATCACACCCAGCCCAGCGCAGAAGCCGTGGAAGACGCCGCTGTCGCTTAGGACGCCGACAGCAAAGACACCACTAAGCGGGGCGAGACGACGGTTGACGTTTGACGAACCTCTCTTTCACGGGCTGCCTTAGTATACCAGCTCTGATGAGGGCGGGGCTTAATTACGCAAGGGACATAACTACTGCTGCCCTATTATCGTTTCTCGTCAATATCTACTTTACCACCTTTTCTTCTCCTACCTTATTGTGCACATGCACGCACACACGACAATACCCGGCTCTAATGCCATGATCACTCAGTCTGTTTTATTGGAATGGATGTACGGACGGATGGACGAATGGATGGACGGATAGGCCGTAGAGGCCGCCACGGCTTGTATAACAATCACAGATGACATGGTCACTAAATTTACATTTTTTCACTCGAGAGTGGTCAGCAACGCAACACAATGCGGAATGCGCGGAGTCTATTGGTCACGGCATTTTTCTTCTCTACAGTGCTATACGATGCAGTTCTTTCTCCCCTAACCAATCTTCGTTTGGGGTCACTTTGTTTGTTTGTGTGAGATAGTGGAGAGAGGGAGATAGTGTTGCATAGCTTCGCGACGACGATTCGACTTTGAGACAGGATGGACTGGCCTGCCATAGGCGAATAAGGGATAGGAAGGGAGGAAACGTGTAAGCTGGATTAGGCACCTAGCCTAGGATAGGTATAGGTAGCTTACACACGAACAGATAAGCAAACAAGAAATGCAAGTCTTTTGTCCTATACCACATACGAATAATGATAATCCCTACCTAGTCCCCTCACTCGTCGGCCCTGACACCGATTGGATGACGATGCTTGACGTAGTCTGGATTGGATGCTGTAAAAAGCATTGTCGTCTAGTGTCGTCGTATCAAAGGAAGAAAAAGGTCACATGCGATATCGTCGATGCTGTGATTTGGGCACTTTTTTTTTTTTGGTAAGGGTTCAGCAGACGCGTCCCTCGGATCTGCGACATATTGCGACGCTGCGACGCTGCGACGCGGTAATTAATTACGCGACGGGAATTTTCGCGTCTAATTCGCGTGCGGGCTGGCCAATTAGATTGTTCGGGGTTGGCAGGGGTGCCCCTCTTCTCACGGTAGACGGATCTGGATCTGTAAGTGATGAGCGCTGGGAGCTGGGAGCTTGGGGGTTGGGGTTGGGGTTGGGGTTGGAAGGAATCCTCCGGCTTGTTAATTGATGTTGCATTATGTCATGGTATTATATCGCCTTTTTTCCTGTTTAGAGGGATCGGGGAATAGGTTGCGTGATTGGTGAACATGGATGTTTACCTTGGACAACTGGGTGAAGTATTCATTACGGAGAGTCTCGACGGCCCGAAATTGGTGAATCTTTAAGTTGTTTCCTCCTTTAGCTCTAGTTTGGAATAGAAATGAGTGCTCTCTGTTTTCCTTTACTCGTTTTCTTCAACTGGTTATACCTGAGCTAACTGGCTGGTCGATTAACCGTTGTCTTAGGTGGAAAAGGGGTTATGGCTTGCTCTAAATTTCGACTTCATAAGAAGCTAAACATGAACGGGTAACTGTAGTCTCTTAATGAACACTTGTTAGAGTATGTATATCTTACCTGATGTCTTTTTATTAATGTCAAAAGAAGTTTCTATAAGTAATAATCGTCACTTTCTATAATTGGTATTCATTCTTAAGCGGCGTCAGAAGGTGAAGTAACCAGTTTCCGCTACATACATGTACATGCTATATAGATAGGCTCGCCAACATTAAGACCTCCTATTCAATGCTTCCCAGCTCTTACATCTACCTTAGATACGGTTGCCTGTGTAGCGACGACTCCTTACCTAATACCTAGCAGAGAAGGTAAAAGGCTAACGGCCTAAGAGTGGCGAAGAATGGCGAAGACCATTCTATTCCATATATTTCTCCTGTACTTATGTGTTTCTTCATTATGTTAGGCACGCAAGCAAAACAATCTCTACAACCCTCCCTACGCAAAACTATAACTGACTCCATCCCAAGAGGCATCACGGGCAAGTCTACACCATAGCACATACACCAAGACGTATACTCGAACTTCAAAACTTTTGATTGAGCTATTTTCTGCTGTTGCGGACATTCCACACATGACAGCGCACGTAAATCTCCATCAAGCCGTCAAAGCCATCAGCTATCTCGCAAGCCAAGCAAGACCACATCACCTTACATTCGTCTCTCAGATTCCCTCGTTTGGGTATTGGGATAGGGATTGTGTTTCCTCCCCACGTCGAACAATAAAGAACTGACTTCTATACGTGTAGTATGGGGGGCACGCCATTTCCTTGGGCCCCTCTCATTTTCCCTGGCTGGTATCATAAGCGAGCGTGTGGTCGCCAGGTATCATAATACTAACACCCCAACAGAAAAGAGCAATGCACCGTGAACTCCGAGCTACCCCTTTTCGGAAATGCCATAACCGTAAGCAACAACGCTTCATGCTTCATCACCCCCCTCCCCGAGTTTTATGTTGTGCGCTTTCGTGTTTTGCGAGCGCGACACTCTACTCATAGGGCCCTACCAACACTACCTTGGCTAGAGCCGCTTCTCCTCGTGTCAGAGTCTCGTCTTCCTATCCCGCTATCCGGACTCGGAGTGAACCGCGCTGCCGCAGGTCCAACGTCAGGTCCCGGATCACTCCACTCGCCCATACTCATACCACTGATACCGCTTGAGTATTTCGAAGTAAAGCTTTCGGACCTCATATGAGCTGGCTGCGGTGTGCTTGGCAATCCGCCTACACTCCTGCTACTGCGGCTGGCTCTGCTGGCCCCTCCCGCTACAGCAACAATGCTGGAGTTCGCGCTCTCAAAAAGATCCGGACGATCTAAATCGAAGGGATCGGAGCGGAACTTGTTGCGTCGAGTTCCGATTGTGTCCACGCTCGCATTAGATTCTCGGTATACGCTGTTCATACGGTCACCAGCGATGCTGGCCTGACGGCTGACAGCGCCGGCGGCGACGTGGACGCTATGTCCGCGAGAGCGTCGGACATTCTGTACGTAGGTCGTGAGCCCGCCATTTACCGCAGTCGACGGTGCCCTGATAGCATTCGCGTCCGAGAATGGATTATTCACCGCCGAAACTGCCAACGGCGTTGTTGCCTTAGTCGTACTGTTGCCTATAGCGTTGACGTCCGAAAAGGGGTCATCAAAGTTTAAGCCTAGGCCGCCGAGGAAATGTTGTTCGTTGCCAACGGATATTGAGCGGCGCTGATGATTGCTGCTCACACTGCCTCGCCCCCTTGCTGCCTCTCGCTCGAGTTGCTTATTGTCCATACCTAGGAGGGAGAGGAAGTCGGGTTGGGAGCCAATTTTAAGCCTGCCACTCTCATTCGGGGATCGTGTACCAGCAAGTGAATCGCTACTTATAGGATCGCCCTTCGATTCATGACGCAGTCGCCAGTTAAAATTCCCGTCTTCGGCCAACCGACCCCACCAGTCCACGAAACGGCCCTTGGTAGTAGTTGATCCAACTATGGCTCCGGCATTCGAATTATTTCGGCTATGTACCCCATCGGGTGAGCCATATTGCGAGTTTCCTCGGTCCAGGTTGACGCTCGGAGTTGGACTGCTGCTACGGGCTACGATATCGTTCACCCGCCCACGTAGCCTCCTATATTTCATTCCAACAACAGCCCACAGCTTCTCAGACAATGGAGTCGGTCCCACAGACGTTCGGCTAATGAAATAAGGACCTTTCTCGTCAGGGCGGAATGTAGCACCTGGAGACAGCGGTGTCAATAATGTGCTCCTCCGTTCTTGCATCTTCCTCTTCCGCCAGAGCCAGATGATAAACGCTATTAGCGAGATGACCACGACTCCGCCTATTACCCCAACTGCTATCGCAATCGTTTGCTCCGTAGTGATAGCATTGCCGGTTACTGCCTTATCACTGCTCGGCAGCCCTGCTCCGTTCGTCTCCGTCTCAAGCGCCGGGCCGGTTGGTTGCGCATCTCCTGTCGTTAATGCTGCAGTGTCCCCAGCCAAACTAGTTGATATACTAGAACCGTCTGTTTGGCCAGTTGGTGACTGTGTCGAAGTTACGCTGCTGTCGGCCGGCCCATTCGAGTTTTGCGCTTGGCCATTTGGTTGAGAAGGAGACGGAGTGGACGACGTATCAAGGAGAAGTGAAGTCACTACAGTAGATGATGCATTATCGGTTGTGGTAGCGAGTGGCCCCGTAGATGATGTTAAAGGCGTCTCAACTACGGCCGGCCCTGCAATGGGAATAGCTGCAGGCGTGGTAGTTGCTACGGTTGGAAGTATTTCTGAAGGGAGCTCCGGGTCGGCAGCGTTAATTGGCTGAGCATCGGCAACGGTCGAAGTAGAAGTAGAACTAGAAGAGGATGAAGAAATTGAGGTTGAGGTTGAGGTTGAACTTGAAGTCGTAGAAGACGGTATTGATGTCGATGTAGAGCTTGAAGTTGTAGATGTTGAAGTCGAGGTTGAAGTTGATGATGTGAGTTGGATATTTGCTATCTTCGGCACTGCCGTACATATTTTGCCTTGGCGAGTTGTAATCGACGCCATGGTTGCAAATGATCAAGAGCAGGCGATACCAGTCGCAAACGTAAATAAATTATTATGACCTCTGGACAAACGAAGAGAAATAAAGTGTACGAAAGAAAGGAGACGGCCGTCGCGGCCGGGCTAAGATCATAAGATCATCAACGATGATATGCGAAGACGACAAGACTCATATTTTCCCTAGGAAAATAGAGAGATACGAATGAAGGCTCTACGGAATAGAGACTCGTGAGAATGAGGCTCAGAAAGGAAGGAAAATTGACACACGCTCGACGTAGTGGAGTGGACGAGAACAGAGACGGGCGGCTACACAGGCAAGATACGGTAGGTCATGCCCAAAAGGTATTGACCGAACATGGCGAATGTCAAGCCAGGATAGGGTCACTCAAGATACAACCTCAAGGGTAGTAATGGTTTGCACGGTCATCACTTGCCGTCGCATACGACGAGACCCGGTATAGTCTGTTTGACTTTAAGGATACGAAGGGATGGGATTGGCTGTTGGGACATGGGAAGAAACAAATGGGCGGAGACAGGTCGGACAGGGGTTAACCACTTAGGGACTCCAAGCCCCCAATTGATTCCCCTGAAGAGAGTCGAGAGCCTCAGAATTAGCTCTAGCGGGTGTGGGGTAAAACACTTAAACCCCTGACTTGCGACACACCTGAAGCAACCGGCCCCCTTCAGCCGCATCAAAACGCCACACCGTAGTGATAACCTTAAGAGTATCGGCAGACTTTCCGCCTTTGCCTTATTATTCTTGTCTTACCTCCTAGGTATATAACGACTCATGTTAATCTGTGCCACGCTCGATGACCATGGCCATGACCCGTTTCTTCGGCAATAAGAATAGTCACCGATGATATATATATATATATATATATATATATGAAAAGATCAATGTTTCGAACCGCGAGGCGATTACTTGGCGTAGGGAGGTATCCCTAGAACGTACGTGGCATTTCCCCTAAGGGTACGCATCTTAGTTATTGTCGGAGTCGATGCTCCTCTTCGTTGCCTAGTCTATACCGAACAGTCAAACTCGTAAAGTGGAAAAAACGACATCAAGCGACCCCGAGTTTCAAGGCAAGTCTTAATGTTCGTCACGGCGAAGATCCGACGGAACTCGAGGATGATCGGATCTGAGGCCTTCCCGAGCTGCCGAAGGGGACTATGCTACGATATGGTAGTATTATTGTCGTGCGTGTATCCACATGGCGTACCCGATCTACCGATTATCAAACTTGAAAGAATGAGTCTTGTTAAGATCAATTTAATACCTTGTCGCTGTAGTTGTCTCCTATCTTATATAACATCTGACAAACAACGGCCGCTCTTCTCATCAATTCAAAATATTTTAAGTGAACGGAATGGGACGAGCAACATGGGTTTAAGTCTCAGCTGGAGGTTACTCATTACAGAATTACTTAATGGATGTTACTCCTAATGTTGGCGATTTATGAGCCTTCCGTATGGACAGCACAACTGGAGTTCAGATACTAGAAATGGATAACTCCTCATTAGCATTAACAAGATTACCTAAGGTAACCTGAGCCCTATCTTGGAAAAGGTAATGATGAGCGTTGATTGCGATTCTATCAACTATCATTATTCCTTTACCTAATGCGAAGATATATGCCATCAGATTGGCTCCGGCTTTCTTAAACAAATAACCGGCATCACAAGAATTGTTCCAGTCGAAGCGGTACATACCTAGGTACATATCTAGGAACATGTAGGTACTAGGTACTCCAACATCTCCAATTCTCCAATACTATGGACCTTGTAATATCGATAACAAAGCACGGACCACGACAACATTGGCTCGCTTCGTTACCCCAGTCGGGTCAGTCCCCGCCCTAAACTAAAACCAACTCGCCCGCTTCAATCTCCAACAGGGACTTCCCATGATGTCTGTTAACACGCAATAATTGTTCCATTTTGGGATGCCAAACTTATCTGCATTAGTTTTAGGTCTACGAGCTCTGGTCTATCCCTTTGATCAACTAGTGACTTTGACTTAAAGAGAAGTTGTGAAACCTACCTACCTTAGGTACATACCTAACCATTAACCAGCCAGTTGTGCGTGTGCTCGGCTCTTTGCACCGTGACCGCGCCTCCATCTGCAGTTCTATTACTTAAGAGTGTCTGTTTGTAAGAATACTTACGGTACCTGCTTAACGATGTTTGGAGGACTAGTCAACTTGGGTAAGTCGACTTAACCGTCTAATTTCTTACTCGTTCACGTATGTGAGACAAGCCTAGTTGAGATACGATGCGGTTCATACCGTCTTCCATCACAATCGTAATCAGACCGCTGTTGTGTATGAGTATCACTCGATAGCAAATTCATTAATGTTGTGTAATTAAACTGCATGGTCCCTTAAGACAGTCCATACACCGCTACGCTCACTGTGTTTATTATACTTGTTATATATCTGGACTTCATCTCATCAGCTTTGCAGTCCAGTCACAAACCGTCGGGCCACCGCCTAAGAATGTTCCACCTCCTACTCCTATTAGATTGCCGCAATGCAATCCTCAACTCCCGGATCTGTCTGATGGAGAATATCAATCTTCTCTTGTCCGCTTTCTGCAGCAGCTCCATCGTCCAGCCGAGCTGAATGAATCTCACTTCGCCGCACTCGGCGTGCATGTGCATGCTGATGCTCCGGCAGAGGAAGTCGTACCAGATTCAGCTTACCTGCCCCCATCCTCGGAGTGGGATGGTATGAGCTTAGAAGATGTACAGCGGAAAGATGAAAACTTCCGCCGGAACCTCCGTCATGGAGGCCGTTCCCCCGAGGCCCGGACTTACCTAGAGCGCCGCATCGAGCTCTCCATAGCAAATCAAGCTGCCTTCCGCACAGTTCGGCGTATCAAACCCGAACCCGGAAAGTTACCACCGCGGCTCGGGAACTGCTATGAGTTCTTTAAACAGATGGAGTTGATGTGCGCTTTCTGGGAAGACACATCGCTACCGCCGCTCTCCAGCGATAGCCAAGAAGAGCCGCCACCATTGCCACCGCGTCCCGCAGACGCAAGTTCCGAGCAACCCGTCACCGGCGCGGCTCCGGAGTCTAACACTCGGTCCGAATCGAATTCGGAAGCAAAATCAAAAGAACCCGAGCGGGTCACTTACCGCACTACCCCCGGCTCACAGATGCCGGCAGAATTCCGTCATAACTTCATTACAGCTTTCATCAAGCTCGTGGCTTGGGATTTCGGTTGTAACGTGAACCCACCGAGAGTTGAGCCCCGTCTGCAACTGCTTTCACCCCCCGACCAGAAGACGTCTAAATCCAAGGCGCCTCCTACCCCCCAGGTGGCGTCTTACTTCCCGTCCGGATGCGTATTTCTCTGCCAGATGCCTACCACCCGCGAAGCCGCCCGCGCAGGCACCATCTACGGCCCCATAGGAGCAGTATCGGCGCGCAACACGACCAACTTCTCCACCCCAGCAGACGGCAATATCGACTTCGGCCGGGAGCTGGTCGCCGCGCTGATCACGGCGCAACACCGCACCCGCGAGGGCCAGCCCGAGAAGCGCTTCGGCGAGGGCAAGTGGTGGGCAACGGAGAAGCGCTGGGGCGGCGGCGAAGGCGGACCCATCGGCCGCGAAGTCGACGGGGACTCCATCGTCGGCGACAAGGACGCCGGGCCCGGCGACTCCTCCTCCGAGGGCCAATCCGACACCGCGCAGAAACCGGGACCCGTCTCTCCTTCTTCCTCTCAGGACAGCAAATCCAAACCCGTCCTCCCCATCCCCATGCGCGGACAGCCCGCTAGCAAGAAACCCCGCAAGAACCTGAGTATCTACGATAGCTATCGCATGGTGCGCCTCCCGACGACTAACTGGGACAAGAAGACCAAGTACCAGGCCATCGGCAAGAAGAGGGGCGCTGGCTATGACGACGTGTTTGTTTTGAGTAGCTTGTTCCACCACCTGTGCGTCCTGCGCGTGCGCGTGCCGGACCGGCTGCTCGACGTGCTGAACGGCGCGCCGGAACCGACAGAGGGGGACGGGAAGGGCAGGAGTTGGGGCAAGCTCGAGATGTGGCGGAGTAAGTGGTTCGACCTGTTTATCGTCGAGGAGCGGCTCGAGGCTATGCGTGTCCTCTGGGGCGTCTTGACGTGGGCTATGCGGGCTGAGGACGCGGATGCGGAGAAAGAGAAAGAGAAGATTGGGGGAGGCGATGTTGCTATGAAGGACGCTTGAGCACTCCAAGGTGGTTGTTTCGACGACTACGGGGAGGTGGACGATCGAAACAAGTGAGATTTTGAGTGCTGGTCTGAGTTGCGAGGTGGCAGCTCGGATCTCGGGGTCTTGGATCTAGAACCTGGATTCTACGATTCTTTAGCCCCCTATCCATCAAATCCAATAGACGCGAATGAAACGCATGATGAATATGAATGATACTAGACTTTGCCTTTGCTTCTTGCCGTCGTAAAGCTACCATTACCCATACACCTATCCGTCCATCTATCTGTGTACCAATTCATAGGTAGGTATGTATACCGAAATATATATATATATATATATCCTACCACTAGTAGGGGGCACACCAAGTGACCATAGTAGAAAGCTCTGGGTAATTAATAGAAACTTCCCTTGTCTGCCAGTAGATCGGTCTTTCTACGTCCCTCGTTTAGACTGGCAAGCCTAGAATCGAGGGAATATGTAAAGGGCATGCGAAGTGTAGAGTAGATGATTTGCAAGCTGAATGGTATTTTATTTTTCGTCCCTCTCCTTAAGCAGGCTCTCAACAAGTACGCCGTCCTCCCGAGCAAATCAGAAATCGATGTTAGTCACAGTCTCCCTCGCCAGATTTAGACGAGCCGCGAGTTATCCTTCGTATATGGAACCATACGACAGTGTGCTAGTAACGAGTGTGGCAGTTATATGGAGGTGGTAGGTAATTGATCCTCATGTCAAGTGGCTGAAGGGTGCGGTAGCACTCGTTTCATTCGCGTAGTCGCCGTAAGCGTAGTAGTCATGTAGTCTACATATAGATTATCATTTGAATATCGACGACTATTCGCTAACTGACTTTCGATGTCACAAGCCCGATGTGGTTTTTGCTCCTACGTTACATCTACCAACCGTTGGTCTGTCCGGAGAATACTTGAGAAAAGGGGCTGAAGTGGGTTCGTGGCTAATATTTGTACGCAGTTATAAGTAAACAGACCTCGCTTATGTTATTATTTGTAATGCTATAAGGCTAGCAAGTGGTTTGCTTAAACCACGTAGAAAGACATTACATGCCTAGCCACCTAAGCTTCTTTGCGTTTGAGAAACGACCTCTAGTAAAGCGGATGCGTGTCTCTGTTCTAGACTACGCGCTCTGAGTTTAGTAGAGACTAGACTTCTCTAATATACTCCTTGACATTGATAAGTTGTCCATTAAGAACATCTGCCTATCTACCTAGTTAACTACCTAGGTACCTACCTGGTAGATAGCTAGGGCAAACAGACAAGTGGGCGATTAAAACTAGGTAGGCTATGAATGTCATTTCTAACCTAGGACTCTCAGGCTCTAGTTATCTGCCTAGTCGATTGTGCCTGGGCTCGTTGTGTGATCTGATATACCTAGGTATGTATGCATGAAAAGTGACCTATAGTTGGTAGGTGAAGGTATATCAGTGAACTTCGGCGTTGTGTCCAGCGAAGTACTGTTTTCTCACCCATAGTGCCATGGATACCAATGGCATGCGGAAGAATCGTGAGTGAAAACAAATGTAAGTCTACGGTACCTAATGTAAGCACATATTGTCAGCAGCATTGGGTATTCATGCCTTGTGTCTCGGGTAGCAATACTGCCTTCTTTCGAGAAGAGTCCTATTCAAACAAGGATAGGGTGCCCTAAGGTGTCCTCGTTACGTGTTTACCTGCCCGAGGCTACACCGAGCATTACGCGGTACCGATCCACGATGATGTTACAGGTGTCCCCGGTTGGGCTCCCTCGCTCGTAGAACCGTTGAGTCGGAGTATGACGTATTAAGATCTAGTGTCGTAACACTGTTTAACATGAATCGAAAATTTCCGTAGTTTAATGCGAGACATGCAGTCCTTGGCATAAACTAGTCTCAGATAAATTCAACGTCGTTGATCTAACGACCTCAGACTGACGGGAGCACCCGTAGCTCCACAACCTAGCGCTGACTACTGTGAAAAATCAACGCGTTCAAGGACCACAGCGAGAAGATACGATTAACGTCTTCGCCGCACTGAACGTTACTGTCCTGAATAGATCGAGGCCATCATAGACCGCATTGCTAACAGGCTGATATGGAAGATGAGGCTCGAAGATGCGACGTAAAGCCGGCATGCAACAGCTGCGGTATAGCCTCACTCGCCCTATTTTGGCAGCTGAACCGTGGCGAGAGATCATAGGCCGACGATTTTAACTTAGGCGCAGGTACGCAGGTAGGGAGATAGAAAAGGCATAGCGCGGGACCCTTATGCGGTTTCTTATGAGCTGATGTCACTGTTGGGTGGTAAAGGAAGAGAGCGATGTTACCCCCGACGAGCAACTATCGATAGAGCATAGCCTCGTAAGAGTCGCATACAGAATTCCCGGCAGTAATCGGGTAACGTGCATACGTAGCGGCTAGACGGCCCCGTCAAGACGGAGGACCTACTTGAATCAGGACGGTATCGGACCGCTGACTCGCAGATACAATCTGGAATAGGGCTGTATCATATCTCGATAGGGCTGTTGTCTCATGGCCCATGCCGTCCCGAAAATTTTTCCCTGCAGACGATGCGGTGCGGGCTTGCGGCTGTGCTCGTCGGCATCACCTCGATTGGCTCCTCCACATGTCCTCCTTCCCAAGCACCTGGGAGAGTCTAGGGACGATGCATGTGGCGCATGTATCGAAGATGGGACGAAACTCTGACAGCTGTGCCTGGTGATCTACTTCCCACTTGGGGATAATCAGATCGAAGACTATGAAACGTGACAATGGTTTACGACTCTGTCCTCGAGGTTAAACCCTTGGTTACCTCTAGTTGAGCCGAATATCCCCACTGATCGACTTCATAGACGGAGATGCCGTCGCTGAGACCTACAAGCAAACAAGTTTTTGAATAATAGTATTGAAGAAGAAAACTCCCGAATTTCCGCGGAACTCAAGACTCGAGTTTGTTGATACTTCTCCGAGAAGATGTTGGAATATGATGAAAATTTGACATCACAGCCACAGGGACTGCAGCCAAGTATGCGAACTAACGCATGCGTGGTAGTGAGACCCGGGTCAGATTTCCGTGTAATAAGATCTCCCAGGTATTGCAGAATCTGAAATGCGGCATGCGGTACCTGTGCGCTGCAGCTTCAGTGGGAAAGTACAGGCGTCTCAGACACCGCAGAGCACTGCAGAGTACCGCATAGGGTAGCCGGAGAAGCAAGTTCGGACGAATTTACTGCAGGTCAGCCACCCTTGCTCGGGTATCCCGAGCACTGGAGTGCGGTTTGCAGTACGGAAAATCCATTATTCCTGACCCTGACTGACACTGGATCTACATCCAAGGTTCCGAGGTTGCATTCCCGAGGCGGCTTATGGCGTCTGAGGCTGGACCTAACCCTTTGGTATCTATGCGCGTATTGCATTGTGTCTATGTTCAGTCCATTACGCGTCGGATACTTTTTCTCAAGCGACATGACGGACGTATGGACCAAAAGGAATATCCTAATCCCATAGAAAAACGGATTCGCCGGAGAGCCGAGAAGTGCACAAATTATGAACGAGTGCTTGGACTGGGCTTATTAGGTCGCCGATCGGGCTTGTGGTTACAAGGCTGCCCAAGCTGCTCATTCGTCCGAGGTAGGCGTTGTAGAGAAATTGCACTGTAACAGTACTGACGTGGTCCCGCTCTGCTGCTATAGCCGTGCAGCCGTAGCATATACGTGCGCTATGAGTATGGCAGTCGGAAGACGGCGATACAAGCTAGGACATATGGTAAACACTCCCAAGACCCCCCTCGCGAGGTTGCCGAAAGACCATTCAGATGTTCAGCTCTTCAGCTCGGAGGTTCGCTGTCGAGGATTATCGAGGATTCCCTTTCACCTGACGGCTATAAGTGTCGATCATATAGCCAGAGTCCCTTATATTCTTGTGCTGAAGAACAAGAAAAAGGAAAGAGAATCATCTACGGGATCGGAAACCATTGCTAGACTATTGAATTTGGATTTGCTTGTCACGGTCGAGAGAATTGGGTGTTGTATCTTTGTAGAAAAGCCGCGGTTTAATCGCCGACTGGGATTCTTTTATTTGATTTGCTCATGGGGTCCTTGTTGTAGCTTGTTTGGGTTTAGTCCCTGTCACTTGATTGTTGACTGCTGTCCAGGCGGCTAGACCAGCAAGACCACCTGAAAGATGGGCCCTAGCTTAGCCCGGCATGGCCCCGGCGCGGATGACGATAGCTTATTACTCCTTGCGGTTACTGCATCGCGTTCGCCTACAATATCATCTAATTGTCATTGGGTGCACCTTGGCCGGAGTTGAGCAAGCGTCAAATCTTGACCTAATGCCTACTATGTACTACCCACACGACCAACCTAGAACATGCCGCAATCGCATTTTGTATCTCTGTTTCTGTTTCTGTTTGTCTTTCCCTATTACCATCTCTAGATCTCTCCAGCGTCGCTTTTATCCATCTCGGCTGCAACTGCGGCCCAACTTCCTTGACCGATTATTGCTACCTCCACCTCCCTTACGTCTAGTTACTAAAGAAAGAACAATTAAAGCAAGCACATCGACTGCGGCTCGGCACCATCGCGACATATCCGATATCCTGTGATATTTGGCATACAATATTGGGTATTCCACACCGACCCCTGTCCGCAGGTGAGTGGTGATGTGCGCTTGTCAACAAGGTTCCCTGCGCCGCAACGCTTGACCGCTCGGCTGGGATATTTTCCCTTGCTAGCGTGTACTTTTATAACCCAACCGGGAAGTTCTTGGTACTATTATTTGAAGAAAAAAAAACCAAAGTAGCATTGTCGTCGAGGCTCGTGGTCGTGGTAGCATGGGGCTGCGCTTACACTCACATACGTACTTAGAACCCTTATACATATACTAGCCGCCTCGGTCTAAATACACGCATACATCATACCTAGACGGCCTACACACGAGACGGACGATACAAAACATCGTGACTGTCCATCCATCAAGTTCTATCTATAAGAACTTACCTCCCTGTCTACTCCGTCTGACGGCAGATAAACCCCGCCTCTTCCCCCCACGAGTTCTTCTCTCGACTAGCTCGCCCGCCCTCGTTTCCTCAACCGCCTTGTCGGCGTCGCTTGCCGGATATAGCTCGACGACGTCGCGAACGATATATAATTTACTGATATGTCAGGTTACGGCTACCCAGGAGGATATGGTCCGCCGCAGCAACAGTATAACGGCAACTATTATCAGCCGTATGAAAGCCCGTCCATCTTCGCGCGTTGCTATCAGTTCCTGTCACGAGTGGCAGCGACATGGCTATGGCCGCTGACATCTAGCAGTCCGCCCCAGCAGGCATATAACGGATATCCTCCTCCTCACCAAGGAGCGCCGTCGCCTCCTTACGGATACAACCAGCCCACCCCTCAACCGTACGGCTACAATCAGGTAAATATTCTAGAAATACTCTATCGGCTCATATCCAGACCCCCGCGCTGACACCGATCGTCAGGGCCCGCCCCCGCAACATAGCAGTTATAACCAACCTCCCAACCAATACGGCAGACCCGGTAAGATACCAGTAGCGCCTTTCTCGGGCACCAAGTTTTAACGGAAGGGCACAGGACTACCTACGGCGAACTCGAATTCCTACAACCACGGTAACTTCGGCGCGCCTCCCCCTCCGCCGACCGGGCCGCAATACTTCGGCCCTGGAGCTCCTCAAGGATACGCATTCCAGTACAGTAACTGCACAGGACGAAGGAAAGCACTCCTCGTCGGTATAAACTACTTCGGTCAGCGCGGTCAGCTTCGAGGATGCATCAACGACGTGAGAAACATGTCGGCCTACCTTGTCGAGCACTTTGGCTATAAGCGGGAAGATATGGTCATTCTCACCGACGACCAGCAAAACCCTATGAGTCAGCCCACGAAACAGAATATCTTGCGAGCCATGCATTGGCTCGTGAAGGATGCGAGACCCAACGATTCGCTCTTCTTCCACTATTCAGGTACGGCGACGACATTTCGTAGTATATTTTGACATATGTATATAATAGTTTCTAACGCCGTTATGTAGGACACGGCGGTCAGACCAAGGATCTAGATGGTGACGAACCCGACGGCTACGACGAGGTCATATACCCCGTTGACTTCCGTCACACTGGCCACATCACGGATGACGAGATGCATCGCATCATGGTCCGACCGTTGCAATCCGGAGTCCGGCTGACGGCCATTTTTGATTCGTGTCATTCCGGCACCGCGCTCGATCTTCCTTACATCTACTCCACCCAGGGCATCCTCAAGGAGCCCAACCTGGCCAAGGAGGCCGGCCAGGGTCTTCTGGGTGTCATTTCATCATACAGCCAAGGCGATCTTGGCGGTGTTGCGAACAATATCATGGGCTTCTTCAAGAAGGCCACCAGCGGCGAGGATGCGCACCATAGAGCCATGGCTACTAAGACCTCAGCCGCGGATGTCATCATGCTTTCCGGGAGCAAAGATGACCAGACTTCGTTTGTCTACCCTTTCATTACGACCTGCTCATATTGATACCCCTTTTACTCTTAATGTACACGAGCCAAGAGCTCTGGGGTTACTTTGGGACATGAGACATGTAAACTTATATTGTACGATTTATACGGCCATTTGTTTTCATTTAGGGATAGGATATAAATATCGGGGAATTTGGGTAGAATTTGGGTAGAATTTGGTAATAATCTGGTCTTAGAGAAGGTTATCTGTGTATATATGCTTGGGAGGACTTTCTTTTGGACGCTCTAGATCAGAGTACAGCTTATGTGGCTGTAGCTTTGCATCTAGAGCGACGGGTTACGTTGGACCGGTCGAGTGACTCGGAGTGCCCTTACCCTATTTTGTCTTACAGTCATTTACATTGCTTGGAATTGCATTTACTAACTGGATTTTAGAGCCGACGCGACTATTGCCTCTCAGGCCACCGGCGCCATGTCGTGGGCTTTCATCACTGCTTTAAAGAAGAATCCTCAGCAAAGTTACGTACAACTGCTCAACAGCATCCGAGACGAGTTAGCTACACGATACTCCCAGAAACCTCAGCTCTCATGCAGTCATCCTCTAAGTGAGTTGCTATATATCCTCTCGACGCATTCTCTGCTAACACCCCAACTGCAGACACAAACCTACTGTTCGTGATGTGATGTGGTTCCTGTCTATTATCTCCTTGGTGGATTAGCACATATGATTTATGTATGTGATTCCGATGAAATTCACTTTACGGTTGCGTTGCGTTATATTACGACGGTTCAGGTATCAGCATTCTGGGGGCTTTCGGGGGATAGGACTGCTTTCATTTGACGAAGCGACGCTTACAAAAGGATGGAGACCTAAGCAGGGTACATCGGACGGCTCTTGGTTATCCTTTTAATGAAGCTGTATCTGTTCCACCTCTATAAATTTGAAACTTGTAGACGTGTGAATTTGGTTATGTCACGACTGATGAATTGTAACAAATGGGTTATCACTGCTTTGCGGGTAAAATACATCGACATTGCCAGCGCGAAAATAAATTGGGACGATTGATCTCTCGATAAATGTATTGTAAGAGGTTAAGTGTCTATGCCTAAAACCATATGCAGCCTACATATAACACATCAAGGAAGTAACAAAAAAGGCGATAGATCGACTATTTATCGTCGTATCTGTTACGATGCGGACCATATAGGGGAGTAACGACTGTGTTCCTCTGTCTCGGAGCCAGCCCACTGACGGGTCAGACCTCTGCCACTGCATCCCATGGTGACATAGTGTTAAATTTATTGGGCAATGGGCCCGTCCTTGAGAGGGACTTTGGCTTTATGACAATCCTCGGGTTTAGATATACTATTATTATTACTTGTGAAGGGTCCTTATTACATGTCCCTAGCAGCAATAGCGTAAAGACCCGGCTAACAGGATCACCGTGCCTTTCTGTAAGGATACGAAAAATAATATTTTCTGCTCGCCTTACCTACCTAGGTAGTCTGAGATGGATATTACTAACCTGAAATACCCTACAATCTTCTATACTATATGGAGAGAGGCCTTGAAAATGTGGTATATGAGCCTACATCCGCAGTATGTTTCAATGGTAGAAGACTTGTTTATGTAGGACCTATTCATCGAAGCCTCTATAAATGAGGCTAATTCTGGCTAAAAATGAATCGCCGTCTATTTCGACTGTTATCACGAAATTAAAAGTGTATTATAGAATTGATCTTAGACATCAACCCCATTTGAAGACGTTTTTGACGTGGAATTTAGGTATAGATTCGTCCGATTAACTCATACTATATGCTATATTAATTCATGCTAGCGCCGTCAGCCGGAAGGCTACCTAGGTAAGTGCTCAGATGCCTTTAGCATTATAAACAGCCCAACCTTAAGGTACAGTTGAATGAGTCGGGTGGAATGCGTAGCGGAAGAATTAGGCAGAAAGCCAGAGACAAAAATGTATAAACCATAGTCTAGAGAGACAAAGTACTCTATCGATATAACAGGATAATCGTCAACTGTGGATAGAAAAGGATATAAAACGTCCGATGGCATAGTAGGGATGCAGGATAGCATCTGCCATCAGTCCTCAGCGAATACCTCTCTCAGGTTACTGACGAAGACGCCCTGCTCGCCGTTCCACCGCTTGAAGAACTTGCCCGCCATGGGCATCAGATCCCGAATCTCTGGCGGTAGCACCTCGGGCCCCCCGCGAAGTTCTACTATCTCGATGTTCTCCTCGGCAATAACGTGGTGGTCCGAACCATCAGTGCCGACCCTGAGTACTCGTTAGAAAAGAATATATACGCCATGACGGGGAGAAAAGGGGAAACTCACATGCAGCGGTAGAACGGTTGGCTGTAAGTGGTCCACGGTCTATTGGTCGGGGACAAAGGATTGTCGTCCCAGGTCGAAGCGCCCTCGATAGTCCAGCCTAGAATCAGGCCATGGTACTCGTAGCGCTTGTGCTTGAACACCTGGCCGACGCGGTACTTGATATTATACCCTTCGGCGAGGCCGCTACGGCGGCGCGGGGGCCTCTCTAATGCGTCAACCCGTCGGATCTCCCTAATTTGGTCCCGGACCCTCTTCGAAGGGAGCTCCCAGTCGTTCTGGCGACGCGACGGAGCTGCGAAAGTATCGTACATGGGGCACACATACTTCTCAACGAGCCAGGAGTCTTCCGGGAAATACTCGTAGAAATACGTAAGTAAGTCGCGCACATCTTGCTGCCAGTCCCAGCGAATCTCGTCGTTCTCCGGGAGCACCGGGACCATCATAATGCTCGCCCAGATCATGCTGTACAAGGCAGGCTGCAGATTACGGGCCCAGTCGCCCCGGTTGAGTTCGATCATGGGGATCAGCTGAGCGAGAGGGCGTTCGTTGGTTCGAAAGCTGGTGAAGGAAGACCTGATGTTTTGAGCAGTGCGCATCACGATGAGATCCGTGGTCGTAGGATTCAGCAGATTCTCGCGACCCGTGTGGATGCCGAGTCTAGACAAGAAGCTATATATGTAATCTAGTGGGACTTCTTCGTCTGATCCATATGGATCGAGAAACATGTTTTCTTGGTGTTGCGACTGTTCATGGGGGAGTTGCCGACCATCCAGTGATATGCCGGGTGGCGACAAGACTGTGGCGTGGACGTGGTTAGGCAGAAGACAGGGGTAAGCCTCTATCCCGAGTCGTGATGCTATGGCCGAGTAAATGGCGGAGGATATGATGGGTAGCGACGGGTGGTGCTCATCTCGAAGAGCCCTGCCAATGAGGCAATTGCGCAGATAACGGTATGTCTGCTCCGTCGGATCGCTTAACCCTGTCATATTGTTGGAATGAAGCCATCGAGCCAAAGCAATAGCCTTCTGCCGGGTTGTCATCTGATCAAGGCTTGGACAAGTGCTGCGAAACCGAGCTGCAATATCATCTAATAACTCGGTAATCTATCAAATGTTCAGTCAGTAGCTAAGATTAGATGGTCGCATATTGGACCATACCTCATCCAAGTCGCCCTCGTTGTCGTGGAGCATAAACATGTCGAAAGCGCCGAGGGCGCGTTCGAGACGCATGCCGCAGTTCAACCTCTCGCTATTCGGAGTGTCTTCGTCGATGCGACGTGCCGCATATCTCTGGTATTTGGCCCATTCTTCTATTGCGAGGCTTCGATGTATGCTGTCGAGGACGGAACAGGAGTAATACCTACACTTTATTAGGCCTAATAGTTCGGCATAGGTAATCACGAGTCAGGCGAGCATACCTTCGCGCCAACACATCCTCCGCGTCATCGGGAACCCTGCATTGGCTTAAGAGAAAGTCCTTTGCGTCGTAGCCGTATTCGCATATCTTTTCTATTCGCTGCAAGCGAAAGACACGCGAGCCGACAATGCCGTCGACTAGGCGCGCGATACAAGCATTACGTCCGAGTCGCCGCAAGAAGAGTTGCCTCCAGTCGGTGTCGCGCAAGTTGCCAGCCAATCTCTCTTTGAAGCGATGCTCCGAATTCCAATACTTGAAGGTATGCTGGCAATAGCTTCTCCAGAGAAAAGGCTCATGTGCGACGCTGTTGAAACGCTTCGACAAGAGGGCGATCTTAGTCAGGGTCTCTTCCGGAGAGACGTAGAGTAGGATGTGATGGACGATCTCGTCCGGTAACGAGTCGATGGGTGCCATCTTTTCCTCAAGATATAGTTTGCTGCGTGTAAGAGATCAAACTGGCGAACAGTTCAAAAAAAGAAATAGAAATGGAGTCCAAGTTATCCCCGAGCGGTTGGTAGTTTGCGCCGAGTCGGGTCGAGTTTATGTAGGGGAGACGTTCTCACGGCTCATACGATTGAGGATTGGACGTAGTAATGCGAATTTCAATGGGTCTGATACGTCAAAGGCGTCTGGTTCTAGTGGGGCAAGGTCGGCTAGTACGTTTTCGGCATCCATGTCTTTAATCCCCCGCCTCTAACGACCGAACTGGCTGGTCGTCAAGGTTCTCGCCATGGTTGTCACACAGGAAGGGTAATACGCTAGTCCCGTATTGGTTAGAGAAGAAATAAGTACCTCTGTATTAGTGGCGTCCGTTCCGAGCTCCACAACTCCAAAAGCTCTGGGCAACTCAGAGCTCCAAAGTAAACATTAGAGAAACGCGTCTTTTCAACAAGAATTGACGTGTAGGGTAGATGCAAGACCTCCCAGCCTAATTACTTACAATACAGCAGAACACTAATTTCCACTCCCAATTCAACACTGCGTTACTATGATAGTCGGTTAACTATTCTTTTACTACTGTCGCATGGTTAATCGAATTACACGCTGGCATATCGCGACTTGTTCGGCATCGTCGTCATCCTCATCCCACCTCTCCCGCCGTCAAGATGGACACGCCTCGAACTAATCTAGGTAATGCTACCTACCTCAGTCAACCTCCTCCCGACTTCGACATGACACAGGAATCTTCTTTCCATTCTCCCTCAAAAGACAACAATCTCCTACAACAATTACGAAATGGTCGCGGCGTCAACTTGCGAACACCGCGTGGAAACAGTCGCACACCTCTGGGCAACAAGAGGAACCTTCCACTCGGATTCGGTGGTGCAGAGTTTACTCCCATGCTCAAGTCCGCCACGAGAAACAGCGCGCGTCGATTCGGCAAAGAGAATACAAACGGCGCAGCCACGCCAGCCCTTGGGAAAATCGACGAAGACATAGACATGACGCACGTTCCCGTGGAGTCCTCCTTATATGGCCCTTCGAGAGGCGAATCATATGTCGACGCTACCCCTCTACCCCAAGTCGACGACAGCAGCGTAGCATCCACACCGCTAGTCCTGTTGCCGCGACATGGCGGTAACAAGGGCCCTCTGCAGGATGGGAACCAGCTGTCACTTCGAGAGCAAGAGAATGTCATCGATAGGATCGAGAAGGAAAACTTTGGTCTCAAGCTTAAGATCCACTTCCTCGAGGAGGCTCTGAGGAAGACAGGACCTGGTTTTAGCGAAGCCGCTATGAAAGAAAACACGGAACTCAAAGTCGACCAGGTCACGATGCAGAGGGAACTGCGTAAATACAAGAAGCATTTAGCGTCGGCAGAGCAGGACCTCGAGGCCTATCAACAGCAAATATTGGAAGTTCAAGAGAAAGCCAAGAAGAAGTACGCTGATGAGAGCCAGAAGGCTGAGATTGAGGCATTACGACGAAGCCTGGAGGATAAGGATGCTGAGATCGACAGCCTACAACGACAATTACAAAGAGAGACCAAGGACCAAGGCCAAATCGGCCAACTACGGGACGAGATCGGCGACCTCGAGGCGGAGATACGACAGAGAGACCGCGAAATCAATGAGCGTGAAGAAGAGGTGGATGGCTTGAAGAACAAGCTAGAAGAAGCGGAAGAGAGATGGAATTCAGCACAGGACAAGATTAGTGAGCTCGAAGCCCAAGCGCAGCCTACTGAGGATTTAGGGAAGCTGGATGAGTTGCGAGATAAGATCCGCAACTTGGAAGCAGAATTACGAGAAAAAGATGCGGAGATCAATGATCGTGATGAAGAACTAAATGACCTCGAAGAAAAGCTTGAGCAAGCGGAAGATAAGTGGAAGTCTGCCCAAGAAAGAGCTATTGAGCTCCAGGAGAATGCCCGCTCAAATGAGGAACTCGACGAAGCGAAAGGTGTTATCGAGGACCTTGAATCAAACGTGCGGCAGCTCGAGCAACGACTCGACGACATGAAAGAGCAACTCCAATCCGCAGTTTCAGAGAAAGACCGAGCAGAAGCAGACCTCGAGGAGCTCCAGGAAGAAATGTCTAACAAGTCCGTCGTCACCAAAGGCCTCTCCCGCCAAGTCGAAGAAAAAGTCACGCGCCTACAGACCGAAGTCAGCCGTTGGCAAGAAAGGTACGCCGCTCTCGAGCAAGATGCAACGGAGAAGGACAGGTTCACCGCCGAAGTAAAGTCTAGAGCGGAACAACTCCTGCAGCAACGCGAGTCCTGGGATCGTGAGCGGAAGCTTCTCGCGTCGAAGCTCGAAGCTGTGCAGCAAGATTTAAATACACGCACGGATGAGAAGAACCTCCTGCAGCTTCGTCATGATTCGCTAGGTGATGAGTCTGCTTCTTTGCAACGGGATATCGCGCGTCTTCAAAAACAAGTCGATGAACTTGAGCTTAGCCTGGATCAAGAGAAGGGGCATGGCTTACAAATTGAACGCGATATGAACCGCAAGCATCAATCGGAGGTCGACCGCCTGAATGATGATGTCGCTGACCTTCGGGATGAGATCCACCGACTTCGCCAGGAAGCATCGGGAGGTCAGTCTGCGTCAGCATCCTTGGAGCGAGAGGTTGCTCGTTTGCAAAACCGCATCAATGAACTCGAGACGAGCTTGAGCCAAGAAAAGGCCCGCTCTCTGCAAAGCCTTTACGAAGCGACTACTAAGCACAAGTCAGAGGTCGATCACCTAAACGATGAAATTGCCGACCTTCAGGACGAGATAAGCCGAGTCCGAAAAGAGGCATCAGGAGGACAATCAGCGTCCGCGTCGTTAGAACGGGAAGTCGATCGTTTGCAGAAGCGTGTCAAGGAACTTGAGACAGGCTTGGATCACGAGAGGGCAAGCGCTCGGGTGCGCCAGACCGCTTCTGGTGATGAGTCCTCCTCATTACAACGAGAGGTCGCTCGTTTGCGAAGTCAAGTCAGCAACCTCGAACTCAATCTGGATCAGGAAAAGAGTCATAGCCGTCAGATTGAGCGTGATGTTCGCAACCAGCTCAAATCCGAGATTGACCGGCTGAACGATGATATCTCTCAACTACATGCCGACATTCGCGAGAAGGATAACCTGTACAATAACGATAGTGAAAGTTGGGAAGCTGAAAGGCGTGACCTAGAGGCGCAACGAGACCGTCTCGAGGAACGGGCGACCGGGCTTGAAAGAACCATCGACCGACTACGCGATGCTGAAGGAACACTATCTAGCAAAGAGATGAAGCTGCAAGACGCCCTCAACAGCGAGGCTCAGCGCCACAAGAAAGAGGAGACCGCGCTCAGCCGTCAGATCGATGACCTTCGACGAGACCTCGAAGCACGACAGTCTTCACTAACAGCGCTGCGTAATGAGATGTCTGCCGTCCGTGAAGACTTGCGGCAGAGCCAACTAGATTACCAAGCTCAGACTGAGAAAGTGGAAGCCTTGGAAGATGAAGTCGAGGTTCTTCAGGCTACCCTAGATGAGGAATCGGAAGACGCTGCCCACAAGCTAGACGAAGCTGATCAGATGTGTCGAGACCTTAGACGACAGCTTGAACTAGCAAGACACGATCAACTGCAAAGAGCAGGCAATCTTGGGGGACAATTAGAAGAAGCCAATCGAGTCTCCGAAGACCTCAGGCAACAACTTGCAGAAACGAACCGAAAGCTACGCGACGTTGAACGCCAATGCGAACGTTTAAAACAGCAAGCAGAAAGAGTAACTCGGCACGAATCCAAAGAGGCAGATCAAAAGGTAGAGCAAGCTAATCGAGTTGCCGAAAAGCTCAGGCGAGAACTGAATCGAGCAACTAAGGAGTCTGAGAAGGCGAATCGCGTGTGCGAAGAACTATGCGAGCAGCTTGAACTCGCAAAGCAGGATCTGGATTATGCAAAGCCGTTGTGCAAAGAGCTTCGCCAAAAGCTCGATCGAGCACGAAACGAACGCGCCGCCTATAAGGCGTCAGCCGAGAAACTGATGGCCGATTGCGAGCGACTGCAAGAGGGCGCTCAGGAAGCGCTGGCCTGGATCGAAGCGAAGAATTCTGAAGCCGACACTCCTTCTACTTCTTATACACCACACATAGTCAAGAGGGGCACGAAAGCTAGCTTCCGGTATGGCGATATTGTCATGGATGTGGTGGACCAGCGGGACCACGAAGCCGTAATCCGGGCCGCGGACACGGCGGAGCGGCGGCACACCAAGGAGATACGAGGCATGGCACTGCAGATGCGGTGGATGCAAGCTCGCTGGGAGCGCGAGGCAAAGCTCCGTAACGACGCCGCGTTCGCCAAGAGGTTTTTGGCGCTGCAGCTGGAGATCGCAGACGCTTGGTATGTCCCTCTACCCCTATCTCCCTTTTTGCCCCATATTTCTCTTCCCCCTATTCCACATATTCTCCCTACGCCTCTCTCCAGGTAGTACTTTGCTAACAACTTGAACAGCAACAAGGCGGACCTCCGGATCCTGAGGAGCATTCACAAGCAACTGGGCATCAAGTCGCCGGACGCGCTACTCTCGTCTAGGAAAGGGGAATCGTCTTCTAAGCAGAAGGCGCCGAATAAGCTCAAGGTGTTCGCGAGCGTGCTGAGGGCGGTCGCACGCATGCAGATCGGCGCCAGGCAGTGGGGTGAGCATGAACGCACGCGGAAGAAGCTGGTTAACGCGTGGGAGGAGAGCCAGAAGAGGGAAGCCGAAGTGAGCTAGACTGGACCAACCAACGTCAACTCCTTACAAGGAGAGATCATCATTGCTACGCGTGACGAGATGGATAAGTGTCGTTCTTGGAGTTTGTTCCGTTTCGCATCGACCCATCCAGCGGTCAGGAGTTCGTGCATAGGGTTTGCTTTTCCCTTTCCCCCTTTTCTGCTTCTAGGATGGGGGCTGGTTGGTCATGGACACGGTGTGCTACGGCATGGTATTAGGTCGGATAAAAGGATGATTGATACATGCGTGTAGTTCCGACTATTCTGGACGTTCTGAATAGAATGACTTGCAACGAGAGAGTGGATGTTTGGTGTAGCCTCGCCATACGTTGCTTGGTATGCTCTATCTGATTATTGTTCGTGTTGATATCCTACTCGCTTTAACGCATTAAAATACCTACCTAAGGTAGAGTAAGGAGGGAAGACTTAGATTGACCCTACTTGAACAGAGGTCTTTATTGATGAAGTGGCATTTAGTCAGTCCTGACACAGCTGCTATAATACCTACCACTCTAAGAGCTGCAACACCCCTGATCATGTGATACTTCTATTAACTTGAAGGAGTTCAATCGTCAATAAATCAACCAGTTAGAGGGTAACTAAATGCCTTTGTAGAGGACAGCGAGTGCATCATGTCGTATAAGATGAGACAAGCTTCGTCGGTTATTGGGTTGATTGCCTTATCTGAATCCCTCATATATAACTCGACAGGAGTAAGAAGCCGTGCTTCCCCTATTTCAGACCTCTGCCTTACTTTTGCTGCCTAACTCTTTCTCCCTCGATACGTAGTCATTAGACACCAACTCGTAGCGAAACACATGCAATAGGGGTTGCTAGAAAGCCAACCCAGGCGCGACTTAACGGTAAAGACAGATATAGTAGAACTATCCATGGATAGGAGAACTCAAAATACTGTGAAATGGCGTATCTGTAGCCTTCGCTAGCAGGTAACTGGCGTTATAGACACTGCGACTAGATCTGAGGCGTGAAAGTTTCTATAAGGGTAAATAAAAGGTATCTCTGCTACCACACAGCTAGGTATATATTTAGAAGGATCCTTACTACTTGACTTGTCTACGTTGAGTCTAGAAACCCCAAATCTTCTGATCTCCTTCTGTCTCTGTAAATCTCAACCAACGATGGAACGACGAATCGAAGAGGATCTAACGCGGCCGCCACCGCCCTACTCCCGGGAATGTCCCTAAAACAACAGCTACGAGGCACCACCACCACCACCACCCGCCGCAAACCAGCCTGAAACGTTGAAGCCATGGCAAAGGCGATGGAACAGAGAGTGGCTAGCCAACGCGCTCGTACCTGATTTGCGCAGAGCGTGCGCGTAAAGGCGACAGCCACAAACTCGGCAAGAAATACGTCAAGAAGCGAGTCGCTTTTGTACGAGATTGGACATCGAAGGCCATGGCAAACATGGAACTCCCCGACAAGAACAGCGAGCTGCCGAATTCTAGATGGAAGGGCGCGACGAACCGCGTCTTCGGGCGTTTGGGCGCGGGTTCGCCGACTTTGCGAAGTGGCGACGCGAGTGGAAGAACAAGGACAAGCTGTGGAAAGTCACCCTGGCCCTGGCCATGGAGGACGTCGGCAACGACCCGCGATGGCAGGCGGAGATGACGTTCAAGATCACCCCGGATCACTGGTCCGAATTGCGAGGGGCGAATCAGTGGATCGAGTTTCCAACGGTCGAGAATATCAAGTGGATGTGGCTTAGGGAGCCGGATGATGGCGGGTGCGGGTACGATGGCCTCGCTACGAAAGCCACTGTGCATTGGAGGCCGGATTTGAGTCGACAGGCCCAGAATATGCCTTTCTCCGAATTACAAGGGCGTGTCACTCAACATGCCCGCTTCCCGCATGACGAGCCAATTAGATGTTCTGCTGAAGAGTTTAACAGGAACTTTTTCGACCCGTGAGAGTTATACGGTCGAGCCACATAGAATATAGCAAAGGCTTCATAGTGTCACGAGGCGGATCATATCGGGAGGTAACGACCATGGTCTTCCGCGAGGGACTATAAACTATCTGGGGAGGATCCCGGATATACATACAAAGGAGACTACATGTCTCTAGCCCTGTCTCCTCGTCATCCTGATTCTCCTGCTAAGACGACATTCGAGTATAACCCAACAGCTGGTTTGGTGTATGTGCAAGGATTCGTCAGTAAGCGAACCCCTTGACTCAGTCCTCCGACATGGGGCTATATTATAATACAATTCCCAAATTACACGCTTCGCAACCAGATTTGCTATTATACTCCCAATCAGGACAACCAAAAGTGTCACCAGTGCCAGTGCCAGCACTATGGCCCAGACCCCCAGCTGGGCAGGGAAACCTACCCGGGGCCACTCATCCGCAACCCCTGAGTATTTTCCATACCCTCCGCCCCAACAATCTGTCACGAGGAGGACCATATAGGGGGGGTATGAACTATGTTGTTCCGCGAGGGACTACAACCTATCTGGGAAGACCCCGGATATACATACAAGAACCTCTTTGTCCTCCTGCCCAAGTCCCATCCTGACACAATCACCGCCGCGGACCTTCAGTCTGTGCCTCTTCTCGTGTCTGTTTGATATACATATTAATCGTGATGATCTAGCCGGAGGGGTACGAACAACGAATAACTCACACGTCTCCATCGTCGAGCGGCCCCAATTCCCCCGTCGCAGGTTGGCCTCTCGGTGCACTCTGGGGAGAATGTGATTAGCAACACAAAACTGGATCGACAAGTTTATCTAAAGGGTGTCCTAGGACTAACTCACCTGGATTGGCTCTGGGAGCTGGGGAGATCGGTGCTGCCGCTGCCGGCGGGGTGGGGTGGCTTTTGTCGCGGGGAGTATGAGGAGAAGGATGGGATCGTGTGGTCTCGGGGGATTGTTGGCTTGAGGCCGGGCCCTTTAGTAAGCTTGCCTCCGACGCCGTATGGTCATGCTAGGTTTCGTCCATGATTGTACCAACGAGTGTATATATTGATAGTTAAAGAAGAGAGAAAATAATTATGTGCGTCGTCGAGGCTTTCGTACCGACCTTGGAGGCCTTCGTGGGATAGCATCTCGAGACTTAGCCTACGCCGTGTATCTTCGAGCTTCCCCTCGGGAACCGAAGTAAATTGAGGGTCGTATGAATATAGATCTCTTCTTCGATAGAGCTCTATAGGGACGTCCGCGATCTAAGTAGGGTCACTAATAGAGGATGACGCTGGTAGCTGTGCTGAAGAATAATTAGCCCTTGACGTGAGAGAAACTGGCTGCGGACACGTACCTCTCCTCAGTAACGTTGGACTCCATCCCGTGTCCCTCGAAATGACTCTTAACCGTGATCTGGTCAGTCATGCCATTGTCCTTGATGGCTTGCAATAGAGATGCGTGTGAGGCCTCTTGAAAATTCACTGAAATAGAATAGGTCTCTGAGGTAGAAGCTTCTGATCAATAGAAATAAGAATGTGATATAAGTTGTTGTATGCTGTAGTTGTATATGACGTGAGTCGAGGTGTGTGGTGTAAGTTAAAGTGGTTGGTGGAAGTTGATGTGTGTGGTGTCAGTTGTTGCAAGTTGGAGTTGTATGTTGGAGTTGTTGTGTGTAGGTAGGAATGAATGAAATCTCTTGTGTTGTGGAATCTAGTCGATAGGATAGATGGTAGAGGTTACGACCTTCGAAGGTAAGAAAAAGATTACGATGGGTTGGGAGATCAGAATGGTATAATTATTTGGAGTAATCATGTAGGTCGCCTGTCAGGGAATGGAATAACAATTGACTTTGGCCATAACACGGAATGAAAGATATAAGATAGATACATGCAGGTAGGATACACGAAGGTTTCTATAGTGGACTACTGTTAGATAGGGTAGGTATGTATAGAGTTGGCCTGCCCTTGTCGCGTGACAAACTCTCCTATGTGTCACGCAGAATAACCACTACACATCTAATACATGTAACAAACTTTCCTAAGCGGTTAGGATATGGTTATTACATGTAGTCCATGGTTGCTACGCGAATCTGAATTTCGTCGAAGCTACTTAGGTAGTGGACGTACCTTGGATGTGAGACATGGAACTCTCCAGAACACCCTTCAGATTCACTACAACGTTTGCCCAAATGGCGTCTCCAGATCCTACACCCATACCTGAAGTTCCAGATCTGTCATGGGGGAGACCCTAGGTATACATACAAAGACCCTCTTCATCTCCTGCTCTAGGGCTTGTCCTGACATCAGCCCTGAGATGGCTCAGCCGACTGAAGTGGGAATTCAGGCGATCCGGCTATCAGATCCTACCCACTTCGGAAGTCCTTTAAGCTATTGACAATAGAATCAATCAAATGCCCTACTTGATGGAATTTAGATAGGAAGAACGCCGGAAGCATATTTGTTCGAAGTCTATATTACCACTACTAGCACGGTCTCGACCAGTACTACATGGCGAGATTCTGGTACTATCCCAGCCACATGGTATATATACGAAATTGCCAATAGGAATAAACTTCCATTTCTCGATCAGTTTACTACAATACCTGCAACAGAACATACTACCTAGATCATAATGCGGACCTCATAAGACGGTGGAAAACACCGGGTCAATCTGTCTGCTGGGAATCACGTCTATACAGGTAACCTTCCATTGTCTATTCTACCTCAGGCCAAGCTTCCTGACAGGTCAACCCTCTGACATTAGACATAGGCTTCGAACGAGGCCTCAGATTTAAAGTCCTAGGTACATTGGCGAGCCGGGCCTATGGCGGAGTCACCACTTCAAGCAACAGACGACTAGACGCGAGACCTTGAGGAAAAGGAGCGAATCCAAATCGTCTTCAACCAGGGCTTGGGTACAGCCCGAATCCAGTAGTCGAGGAATGGCACCGAACTCAATCTCTAGGGCGATACGACTGATGCGGTTCTCGATTATAATTGGTCGGAATCGCAACAGATCACTACGTGGCGTTGGCGTGCACTTTGGGTCCCTTCGGGAGAAGAAAGATCCGGACAATACAAATAAACATGTGGCCAAAGACGGACTAGAACAATTCCTATCATACCTACACATTGGGGTCGGATCCAAGTCGTACGAAGGGAACTTCCGACGCCCCGTCTAACATAGACTCGGGCACTTAAGGGTCATGTTTACAGATGTACGGGAGCAGTGGATGGGACAGGTGAAGGGACTGCAGTGGTTGGGACAGGCGATGGGTCCGCGGTGGTTGGGACAGGCGACAGGTCTGCGGTATGTTTGCTCTAGTAGAAGTCTGAATGAGAAGGTGACGGAGTTGAAACTTATACCGGAGACTAGGAAATGTAGCTCAAATCACTTCATGCCGTGATATCAGGAGCAAAGGGGCATTCACTCTTCCTCTTGGTTTCAACAAGGAGATATGCAGGTAGTCACCTAAAACCCGAGAGAAAACTACACATGGGAGAAGACCATTGACAGAGACCCAGGAGTGATTCAGTGCATCATATTCACCCCGACATACTATGAAGGGACGTAAACATACGTAGGCATCCACGCCTTACAATCATAATCTCGATAATTCGCACGTGGAACAAGTCCTTTGATTCAGCCTCAGAACACGGCTAGCAACTGGTATCGCGGCGACAATCGCCATCACTGAACACACCATAGAAGAAGGTAACTCAGTACCTAGCTAGCTAGGAGGTACAAAAGCACCTCAAACCATTTCCCCCATCCAACCTCATACCCGACAAGTCATCCCTAATTCTCCTCCCTAACCTGAATCTTCTCGATAAGATCACCGCCGATGCGAGCGATCTCGGCAATAATGTCGTCCTTATTCACCTCGAAGAGCTCGCCGGAGCCGTCTTCTGTTCCTGCCTCCTTGCCTTTTCCTTCCGCGTCACTTCCGCTCTCGTCTTCGACCTTCTTCAGCGAGCACGGCATGTGCACGGTGAACGTGCGGCGGTGCAGTAGCGGGTTCCATAGGGCCGCGATAAGCATGTCGTCCGGGCCGCCGTGGAAGAACAGCAGTGGGCCGTCGAACGCGGTTTTGAGCTGGCGGAGTAGGGTGCGGGTGGGGTGCTCAGCAAGCGGCATTGCTGCCTTGCCGGCGACGTGCTGCTCGGCTAGGTTCTTAAACTGCGAGCGTCTGGCCATGTCGTCGCGCATGATGCCGTGGATGACCCTTGGCGACAGGTGAAATAGGACGTCATAGTCACTCAGCATCGGGTGGAAGAGCCTTCGGATGTTCAGGTCGGCGCCGTTGTCCTTGACGACCTTGCAAGCTGAACGCGCTAAGCTGGTCATCCGCGACGCGATGACCTTGGACGGGCCGGGTAGCGTGTAGGCGGTTCCGGTAACGTCGTGCGACGTGGCTACGAAGAGGACAGTGCGGTTCATGTTGGGGTCGATCTTGCGCCATGCTTCCAGTCGGGTGCCAATTTCTATTCGCTGCGAAGTAGACAGCGAGCCCGACGAATCGACAATGAGGGGTTCGTCACGCCAGTCCCACTTCGACAACAGTAAGAGTGTTCGGAGGAACCCGGTAGTGGCACTGCAGGGAGTAGTCCATGGGTACGGCTTAAGGAATGCTTGCAGGACAAAGAGCTCTATGAGCTCCTCGCTGAAGTGACATGACAGCTTATGGGAATTGAGCCAGAGCTTGGTGAGGCGGATGGAAGGTGATAGTGCGGGAAGCCTGGTGCAGTAGGTGGATACGGTTTGGTTGTGGAGAGGCAGATTGGTATATGTCCGCCTATGTGCGGCAAGGAGTTCAGCAGCCTCAGTACGAATGTAGCGTTCAATATTCTGATCCTTCGTCAGCCTATCGAGAAGGGCTTCCTCAAGGTCGCTGTGGACACGAAGCCTGAAGGAAGCACCATTGTCGTAGATCACATCCAAGAACGCCAAGTTCTCGTCATCACGGGTTCCATTCTCCAGCCCGAGATGTGTTCTGACTTCCTCATTGTTGGCTTCCAACGAACTGCCGATCTTCAGTAAGAAGGCGACCTTGGCCCTCTGGACGGCAGCCAGATTCTCGGGCCATTTACCGGAAATCTCAAAAGAAATCACGACTTCCATCGGCTGTACGAGAGGTTTTTTGAAGTTGAATTCCGGAATCTGCACCGAGGTGTGTCGCAGATCTGAGCAGATAGGCGCTATCTGCTTCACATGTAGAGGTAGGTCTTCCAGGTCACGGACATCTCGTTCGAACATTTCGAATGCTTGTTTCGCGGCATCGAAGGCCGTCTTGTCCGAAGGTGTGACAGGCATGATCGTGGACATCTCTCGCCCGCCGAACTCAAGATCGCCCTCGCCTAACTGAAGTTGTAGCTTCAGAATGTACCGGATGATGGCCTCGCATATGCCTGGGAAGCCTAGATAGGAGTGCTCAGTCCAATCGACGCTCTCGACAATGTTGCCATCAGGAAACTGCCAGAGATCCGCCTTTTCGCCCCAGAACTCACGGAACTTAGCCGCCTCTTTCTTCTGTTCGTATGCGGGCCCATATTCACGGCTTTGTGATGCCTTCAGAGGATCTATAATGATTCCGACGAGAAGGCTCTTGCCTTTGGTCTTCGGCGGCACGGTTGAAACTAACCACTGAGATGTCTCTGGTATGTCGATATGGATTAGCTGTGCTCGCTCGCCAAGCGCTCTCTTTAAGGTATTGTAAACCTTAGCACTGAAATCCATAAGGAGTCCTTTAGAGTCGGCTGATCTAAACCCTTGCTTTGAGGTAGAGGCCTTGACGCTTAATAGCATATCGAACACCTGTAGAGGCTGGTTGGCTTTGACAATGAATAAAGTCCCAAGTTGATCGAGCGGGCTGTCACTGATAGCCAGAAGTGACCATCTGGCGTGCTCTGATAGCATTGCGATAGACCACGGGGTCATTTTGTAGAGAACGTTTGTCTCACGGGCAGCATCGTAAAGGATTGGCAGGCTCTGGCGAAGAGTGTCTAGATTGGGGGCGTTTTCGCCAATTACAAGCGACTTTGTCTGCAAGTTTGCTGAAGAAATGTACTGCAGAGTTGCCTTGAACAGCTGGGTGCTGTGCAACGCGGTCGATAGCACGGCTTCTCCCTTCCTACCGCCACCCTGCAAGAGAAGAGCCATTAAGACTGCCCATTCGAAATGACCAAAGCCACCGCTCTGGATACTACCGTTGAATCCCCGTTGCTGCAGCCAGATACGACCTAGAACACATGCATCCTTGAAAGAAGGACAGGACTTCGCAGTTCGATAAAGGAGTCGTAAGTAAGATGAGAATTGACCCTCAGCCTTGAGAGTATTGTTGTAGAAAGGCGTGGGTACTTTCGCGTCCTCGACATCCTCCAACTTGCCCTGTCGAATGGCATTGCTGATTGCGGTAAGCTTTGCAGCTGGAAAGTATCCTTCTGGAGCGCAAGGGATTACGCGGATGGCTGGGTGAGTTTTGTGTCCAGGGTCTTTCGAACCGTCCTTAGGTCTGGCGACAAGTATTGGTAGTAATACGTTTCCACCCAGATAGTCGAAAGTGAATTCCATGGTGGTTCCCACCTTGTGGCGAAGACTGGTAATGATATAAGCCAAGTAGTACGCCCTTTTGTAGAAGTATCTCATGTTAAGGTAATCCTTCTCCTGAAAAACGGACGTAGGCATCTCAACGATCATATCGACAGCCATGTCAGTTTGGGATTTGATGTTGGTCTTCAAAACCCAGCTTCCCACTATGTTGACTCGAGCCGGCTTTTGAAATGTGACCTTGTACGGAGAACCCTTTGCTGGCTTCGGGTCGGGATAGGGTATAGCGATGCGGTGTGCGCTTTCGAATTCTGCTGACATTTCAACAATCTAACGGGAAGACAAGTTAGATACCAGAGATTTGTCGATGGACATAAGACTAGACTTACGGAAACGGGTGGATGGGGTTCTGAAGCTTCAATCGCGTCTTTGAATTGTCGCAAAGTGTCTTCGAAGCTGGTTACGGTATTGCCATAGTCCCATTTCACTTCCTTCAACAGTTCCTCTGTCTCCAAGACGAAAGCGCTTGCGCCGGAAGCACCCATCGACGAGGTGGAGGGAGCGACAGCATTGAAGGAGGTAGAGATGGCTTCAGGGATGGGAGCGACAGCATCGAAGGAGGGAGCGACAGCTTCGAAGGATGGCCCGCCATTTGTTTGGTCTAGCTTCCGTCGCTTTGCTGCGTTTGCCTCCATTTTTGCTTCGTAGGGTATAAAAGGAGCATGAGTTGAGAATGTGAAAAACGCGACGTCTAGGCTGACATCTAGTTAATTTGGCAAAAGTTGAAATTTACAAGGCCAATGCGATTCATGGATGTTGCAATGTGCAGAGTTGTGAACTCCCAAAAAAAAAGTTCATAGAACTTTGGTATCGATAAAGACCCTTGCTGTGGCGCAAGCATGTGGCTATCAGACCCCGCAGTTCCAACGCCAGGTGTCGGGTGGAATTGATTTTGCATGCCCCTCCTTGTTAAGCCGCTGATGATCCATGTCTGGTCACTTGCCGAATTAATCTCAAGTGTTTACCTAATCCCTTAATAAGTCCAATAGTCGCCGCTACTTTCCGAGTCGAAGTAAACACCGGCAGTTTCCTAGACACTGCTCCTCGCATACAAGAATGTACCTTTAATCCTTCATACATGCATAACGTGTCTGAACAACATCAGCTCTGTGGGGTTCCTTGAACTAGGTGCTTGAACTGCCGCTAACTTCATACAATCACGGCCTCTAATTTACCCCAAGAACTATTTCTAACCCTCCTTTTCTTCATAGTCACCTCTACCTGCATGTGAAGATGGCCAGGTGGTTTGTATCAGCTGGCCAAGCCGAGTCCATCCCTAGCCGAACAAAGCTTCCGTGCCGAGCGCGGAGACAAGTAAATCTAGGGAGGTAAAATAGACCATCGACTTTCCACGCCGGCTAGGAAATGTTTGATTTCTTCCTTTGTTATAATGTCTTTTGTAAACCGTGATATAGATTATTGGTAGCCGTCCTAGCGATTCATTTTCATACTTGTTACAAGATCGAAGATTGATTATCTATACATCTTGAGACGCCAAATAAGTACCGTCACGATGCCTTCTGCAGCAATGTGTATGAGAACGTTGAGAGCATACTCTCGCTATGGCTCAAATGTAAGTGTGAATTACTCAAATAACCTTTCACACGGACACCTCGGTTTAATTGACCTCTTCCTAGCACCCCAGAATACTTGCAAGAGCATTCTCGGTAACATCTCGTCGTGCTGAGATTAATAAGGTGTATCCATCCGCCACCGAAGCTTTGAAAGACATGAAGTCGGATTCGACACTATTATGTGGGGGTTTTGGTCTTTGTGGTGTCCCAGATACTCTAATCAATGAAGTTCTGAAGAAGCCTGAAATCACGGGCCTGACAGCAGTCTCAAATAACGCTGGAACGGATGCCTCTGGTTTGGGCCAGCTATTGAAGACCAAACAGATTAAGAAGATGGTCGCCAGTTATATTGGCGAGAACAAGACTTTCGAGAAGATGTACCTGACAGGTGAAGTGGAGCTGGAGCTCACGCCTCAGGGTACACTGGCCGAACGTTGCGCTGCTGGCGGTAAAGGTATTCCCGCCTTCTACACTCCTGCGGCTTTCGGTACCGTAGTGCAAACAGGCGAACTACCCTTAAAAAACAAGAAAGACGGAACTCCCGATGTGTTCTCGTACCCGAAGGACGTAAAAGTCTTCAATGGCAAATCATATCTTCTCGAGCACGCTATCGCTGGAGACTATGCCTTCGTCAAGGCCTATAAGGCAGACAAGCTTGGTAACTGCCAATTCCGCCTCGCCGCCAACAACTTCAACGGTGCTATGGGCCGAAACGCCAAGATGACCATTGTCGAAGCTGAACACGTTGTCGAACCTGGCGAGATTCCACCCGAGTCCATCCACTTACCGGGCATCTATGTCAAGAGGGTTATTCAAAGCACCGCGGAGAAGAATATCGAAAAATTCACTTGGACGAAGGACGACAGCGACGCGGATGCTAAAAAGGTGCTAGGCTCGGGCGATACGGCTGCTAAGAGAGAAAGAATCGTTCGCAGAGCGGCCAAGGAGTTCAAGAATGGCATGTACGCCAACCTCGGAATCGGTATGCCCATGCTTGCACCCGGGTTTGTTGGTCCTGAAGTCGAGGTCCAGTTGCAGTCTGAGAACGGTATCTTGGGCCTTGGCCCCTATCCAAGGCAAGGCGAGGAAGACGCGGACCTCATCAATGCCGGGAAAGAGACCGTGACCCTGAAACCGGGCGCCGCAGTGTTTGGCAGCGAGGAGAGTTTTGGCATGATTCGCAGTGGTCGTATCAACTTGACGATCCTAGGAGCCATGCAGGTTAGTGCTACTGGTGACCTTGCAAACTGGATGTTGCCCGGAAAGGTCAAGGGTTTCGGTGGCGCGATGGATTTGGTCAGCAACCCGAGCGCAACAAAAGTCGTTATCACGATGGAGCACACGGACAAGAAGGGCAACCCGAAGATTGTGAAGCAATGCGCATTCCCTTTGACGGGTCGAGCCTGCGTCTCAAGGATTATCACGGAACTGGTAAGTGTCCGACTCAGGAAATTCCGTTCATTGTTGTGACTAATTCATCTTTATAGGGTGTATTTGATGTTGATTTTGCTCACGGCCTCACCTTGATCGAGATCGCGGATGGTGTGACCGTCGACGAGATAAAGAGCAAGACCGAGGCGCCGTTCCATGTTGCAGAGGACCTCAAGCCTATGCTATGAAGTTCGGTGATGCAAAGATAATATTTCTCGTCTAACGTTTGTATTATCGGTTCTAAAACTATCTTATATGTAGAATCTGAATTACATCCAAAGATTCTATGTTCTAGGTACCTAGGTACACATCGAAGCGTCTACCCGCTATAACTCTAGGTGCATAGGGCCTGTAACCCCAGGTGACTTAGGGCCTAGATTAGGTGTCTACCGGGCTCGGACAGGTGTTTACCGGGCTCGGACAGGTGCCCACAATTATCAGTCCCGTCGCCGAAACTCACTAATAATTCCAATGCCGGATTTCTACTTACCCTCTCTCCTATTTTCCTTCTTATACTAACTTGTACCTACTTTTCGCCGTCCCATTTTCGGCAACATCCTTGGACGCCGATATCCAATACTCTGAATTCTCTGCACAATTTACTAATCACACTCCTTGTTACTGCAGCATCCCAAGATTGTCTATCGCCATCGAGATGGACTCCTCCTTGGGTCACGGTCACTCTGCCGTCCGTACTGCAGAAAGGCTGGCCTCCATCAAGTGGGTAACAAAGGCAGTCAGGCCGTTGGATACGACAGAATGGTTCCGCCAGAATAAGTACTCCCGCCGTTTTAAAGATCCGACTCCCAAACTCATGCCTCCGCGGTATAACCTAGGAGGACTCGGACCCCGTAGTCTAGTTGACATGGCGATTACCGTCGTCGGAGATAGCTTCAACCTACTCGAGGCCGATTCCCTCGACCATGTCCCTGCTCATTTGATCCTCCGCCTATTTGAATACATAGATGGATTCGCCAAGTAAGTCTTTCAGCTTCCACTAGATCTTTATTCGTACTGATTAGGTACCCAGGGTGTGGCCACCTCATGACCTATCATTGCAAGCATTCAAGATCATCTCAAAGCGTCTGGTCAAAGAGCATCGCCAGAGCTTCAAGGAGCGCGCTATGCCTAGGACCCTGTATCAGTGGGGTCAGACGATACTGACCCCGACTGAACCGCTGATTGTCTACACAAACCCCCTCATATCGACCTCTTTCGAGTTCATCGCTCACCTAACTATCGCGGGTCGAGCTGTCTCGTTCGGAACTCACGAGCTACTGGGATTAACACAACTCAAGAATCTTGGTGTGCTGGAGATATTCCAGCCCTCGCCTGCTAAGGACTCGCCTAATTTCCCCCGTGTCAACGATGCCATAATCAGACATTGGTCGCAGGAGACAAACCCGTTCCCAGTGCTCCGAATTATGAGAATCTGGGGGGATAACTTCACGACGGCCGACTCGTTACGATACCTGCGCCATTTCCCATCCCTGGCAGTCTACGATGTTGCTGGCAGAGAAAACGACTGGAAGAAGGCTGTCAAGCTTCCTGGATGGGATGTGACGATAGATATGGACTACGGTCTGTTCAGTTCGTCATGGAACTGCTGCGCTAGCTTCACTGAAGGACAAACCCCGTTGGAATTTGTGGACAAAACACTTCAGGACACGACGGTCACGCTTATGCATTATATGATCGACCCCAAGTTCCTCAACGATGTCAGTGTCGCGGAGAGAGATTCCGTGCTTCGAGCGGTACATGAACCAGCTGATGGAAGATTCCGTACGTCGGATCATTGTAAGGGTACCGATGCCTTTTCATGGGGTAACAGTGTGTACGGCTTCATTGGGCGGTTGTGGTCAGATAAAGACTTAGCCGCGCAGGGTGTTGGCGATACTGACCAAGTCCTCACGGTTTACACAGACCTGGTATTACCAGCCCGACCATACGTCGGATTAGCTCTTGGTGAATGTTGCGAGGAGGATTCTAGCCGCGCAAAAGTAAAGGGAAGGCGGCCGCCTTTAGGCATGCCCTGCTGTGTGCACTCCAACCGTGGCTTCGAAGCGTATTACACCTTTATACGAACAGAGTACCGCGCACCAGATAAGGAGAAAGAGTCTAAACCAGATTCTGGATTGAAGAGATCGCGTCAACCAACCGGACCCTCCAAGAAACTACATACTTTTGGGGACTTTGTCGGGCTAAATGGAGGAAGGGCGACTTAAGACTGATAGCACATCCTTAGTTCGACGCCTGCTATGCTACACTAAGCCTGCGCTGGATATGCAAAGAGTCTTTCTACAAAGTTGGGTTTGGTCTTTCTTCAACAAGGCCCTCTGGTACTGTCCATATACCGGCATCGACTGAAGAGCTGGTTGGAACCTACGCACTCGCGGTCGTCCCAAAGCACCGACGGCTATGGAAGCAAGGCTTGAGACATTTCATTTCACCAACGTTTATTCGGTTGTCTATCCGGTACGTTATGATCGAACCCTTTTCTATGCTTGTGCAATACCCTTAACTATAGCTAATAGTCTACTCAGACGACGAGATTATTCCCGGAAGGTGATCTTTAGGGCAGCATGGCCTTTCAGCTACGGGAACCGGACGTTTCTTACTTGTATTCGTTTCTTTTATTCGACAACGCTGCTTTACGTGTGCGCAACTTTTCGGAGAGCTGACGACAAAGAGGCTCCATATGGTGGACCGGATGAACATGGCAATGGAGTAAGGAGGCATTCATCGCGTTGAGTCACGATTATTTTTCTACGGCATTGCGTTTAGTGCTTTTCACCACACCTTGATACCCGTGATATGGTGGTCACTTTAATTCGAGAAATCAGGAGGCCAAAGGGAGCTCCTGAGATGTACTTAGCTGAATTCTACAATCGTTGCTTTACTCTGTTCTTCTCTTGCCTTATTTGTGCTCAGTTCCCCTCTCTATCTCCCATACGATTGGTATGCAGTAAATAGGGGACGACTGATCTGCATCGGAATGACTCGATGAGGTCTAGGACCCTCAAGGGGCTAGAATTTCTACGCCTCCCCTTGCCGTCGTCCAGCGTACTGGATTCCCATTCTCAATCACGGACGGAACGAGAAGACCTGTTGAACTCCGATTCTGAACATCCAAGTCCATTCGCCTCATTATCCATAACGTAGGTACACAACCCATCTCAAGCAGAATACTCAATCGACAGCGTAACCGCAGTGCAATTCCACCCATCCACAACCGCCACGCCATCGCCATCACTCGTGATATCTAGCCCCAGACCACACCCAACCCAGTACTCCTTAGCGCCCTGCGCACACGTCAACGCCGTCGAATTCCCCACCGTCGAGTTCGCCCCCGTCCCTGCTCCATCGCACTCCAGCGGCGCATACCACCGATGTCCCTCCCTATCATTCTCAATATCCTCCAACAGCCCCGGCTCCACGAACCACACCGCGCTGCCCGCCGCATCGGTGCGGTTCTCGGCAATCGCCACCACGGCGCTCGCGTTGCCGATTAGTCCCGCGCCTCCCGTCGCGCACAGGTGCTCCGACGAGTCGAAGCTGAATCGCGCGGCTAGGGAGAGGGATGGGTTGAAGATCACGCCCTCCCCGCTTACTTGCAGGTACCACCCGTCGAAGAGGCCGCCTGGCTGCACTACGCGTACGGCGAAGGGCGCGGATGTTGTTTCGCAGGTTGAGGTTGGCGTTGCGGTGGCGGTGGTGCTCGTTGTGTTGGCGAGGCGGATGGAGCTGGTGGAGTTGGCGAACGGCGCTGTGGTGGTTGCGTTTAGGAAGAAAGGGACATGGGTGGCGTTGAGGAAGGGGGCTGATGTGCTGTTGGTTAGATTGAGGGAGGGCGCGCTGGTGATGTTCATAAAGGGGGCTGAGATTGTCGAGTTGGGGAATAGCGCTGTGCTGCTGGTTGCGTTGAGAATCGCTGCTTGCGTGGAGTTGAAGAATGGTGCTAGGGTGTTGTTGAGGGAGGGTACGCTCGTGATGTTCATGAACGGAGGCGAGGTTGTCGAGTTTGAGAATTGTACAGTGCTGCTGCTGGTCGCGTTGACCACTGCCACTTGCGTGGAATTGAGGAACGGTGCAGGATTCGTTGCATTGGCCCCCGTAGCTTGAGTAGCGTTTAGCAACGGTGCGGAAGTGGCTGTGTTGAGGTTGTTGACCGTGCTCGTCGTGCCATTCTGGAACATAGGTCCGCTGGTTATGCCAGGTTGAGTCGCAGAACTTGTTGCATTCGCTATCCCGGGTTGTGTTGCAACATCCGATACATTTGAGAATCTTCCGGCGCTTGTTGTCGTGTTGGGAAATGAGAAGCTCGTCGTGTTACTGAATCCAACCACGCTGCTGGTGTCGACCAGAGAGCTGATGCTGCTTGAGGCCGTAATAAGAGCGGAGACTACTTCCGTACTCGACGCGACCTCCTCTGTTGACGGCCTCTTCAGTTTGTATTTGTCAGAGGAAGTAGCCGGGTCGGTTGCGCTCAGCAATGAACTTGAGCTCGATATGATACTCGAACTTGAGGATATGCCTGAGCTGGGAGATAGTCCCGAGCTTGTCGCGTTTAGATGATGAGCTGTTGAGTTGCCGAATTTGGCATCTGTCGAATTCTTGAACAGTGACGAGCCGTTGACATAGCTTATAGCAGTGTGGATACTCGCGATTGTCGTCGTCTCCACGATCCGCAGTACCTTAGTAATGCTCGGTGTTGGCACAGTCACTGTGACTGCAGAGATTCCAAGACAAGAGCATGCTGAATCGTAGGCCGCAGAAGAAACACATTGAGATGCGTATGTTGGAATGGCTGTAGCTTTTACAGTTACCGGACTATCACTGCTTACGGCTCTGCCTAACAACACATCGATAATTTCATGTCTCTGTATCCATCGTTTAGACGGCTCTGCAGGACTAGTTATAGTCTGAGTTGTCGTCCTAGTTGTGGTTCCTGTTGTCGTCATTGTAGTACTACTGAAGATAGTGCTGTCCTCATCATCAGTCCTAACTCTAGCTCACATCAATGAATGCACAGTACCTGGTGGCTGGAGTGACGGTAACATCTACGAATGACTTGCAGTCCTCTTCTCTGAGTGACGATGTCACATCTTGAACGGCTGATTATGAGTTAGTATGGCTTGAAGCATTGATTAGACTAGGGCTCTGATCACTCACCTCGGAGACAATCGTTAGTTGCGCATTTTGCGGCCACTCCCGTTGCTAGCAAGGCCGCGTTGAACAAATCCAGAATCCGCATTTCGTAGCATCACCTGGCCTCTCTATGAATTCATGCTGCTAACGATAAAGAGAGGAATTGATCGATCTCGAAGATCGTGACTCCGGCATCAACCGAGATTCAACAACGGCGGAGACGCGCTTCATTTTATTAGACATGGTCACATTTGGTAAAACGTGGAAAACTTGGAACGACGTCGCATTCGAAATTGCGCTTTCATGCAGCAGATTCCAAGGAGCGATGAGGTAGTTAAACTGAGAGGGACCAATGGTGAGAGACCTTACCCCTGAAAGCTGGGGTTTACCCCTGTCCTAGCATCTTAATAACTGACTGTTATTATACAGGGCTTATTATCGAGATCTCAGTGTAACGCTCGTCATTGCCTTTGACTCGTTATCATCTTCGTCCTCTATCGTCACAATCCATCGCCAACCTTAGAGTCTCGATTTAGAGTTTATAATAAATAAACTCTAAATCAAGTCTGGAAAACTGCTAGGTAAAATGGAGCAAATTATACCACTGTAATCAACTACGATATAATGCTATTTCTGGCGATGAACAGCTCAAAGTCACGTATAACACAAACACTAGAATTAGAACACACTTTTATACGATAGCTACCTATCATATGTACCTATATGCTTATATACAAATGCGAACGCCTGATAATGTAACGATCCTCAATTCCATCGCTGTATTATTCCACCTCGTGTCTTATCATGCCTTTCACAAAACCTCATCTCTACCATAATCGCCTCTGTCTATCTCTTCATATCATTACGTAGTCACAAACACATATCCAACCAACTCACATTCCTATCTATATCTTCACCCTCCACCCTAACCCCGTCCTCCTCATCCGCGCAAACCTCGCCGCAAGTATAAGCGCCATACCTACGAGCAGACACGCGCCCGTGAACCCCTGCGCGCCCTCATACCTGCCCCCCATACTACTAATAATCGCGCCTGCGATCGGGTTGCCCGTGAGCACGGCAAAACTCACAATCGTAAACACCATACCCATGCGCGTGCCCTGCTTACGCAAGTCCGTCGTAAGACTACTCAACCCCGCCGGGAACAAGCTCTGCAGCGCGCCGGCCACAATGCCGTACACGCAGGCCCAGCCGTACAGCTGAGCAGGCGTGCGCACCGCCATCCACGCCAGCAGCGCCACGCCACAGATCAAACACGTCGGGATCATCATGTTAAGCGGCCCATAGCGATCCGCGAAGTGATTCGGGAGCAGACGACCCAGAATACCGATCCCGTTCAACAACAACAGCATATTAAGCGAGTCGACGTAGCTCAGCGCCGGCGTGATCGCGGCCGACCGGCTGAAAGCCGCCAGGTAGTAGAAGGCGAAATACACGCCCCAGAAGTTGAAGAACATGCCGGCGGCGTAGAACGTGTACTCGAGCTCGCGGAAGGCGGCCCACTCCACCAGGCTGCCCGAGCGCCGCGGCGGCAGGCGCGACTTCATGAAGACGATGGTAAACGCCAGCGTGGCCAGCTGCACGAAGCCGATGGCGCGCACCGTCCACGCGAAACCCGCCGCGGGCAGCAGCTGGCGCGCCATGGCCGGGAACACCAGGCCGCCGGTGACGGAGCCGCAGGCCACGATGCCGATGGCCAGGGACCGCTTGCGCGCGAAGTACGTCGACACGGTCGAGATGGCCGGGCAGAAGACGCACCCGCTGCCCACCCCCATGCACACGCCCTGCGACAGCAGCAGCTGCCAGTACTGCGTCGCCGCCGACGTCGTGAAGATGCCGACTGTCATGAACACCGCGCCGCAGATTAGCACCGGCCGGAAGAAGCCCGCGTCCGTCATCCGCCCCGTGAACGTCCCGATGAAGAAGGTCAGGAATACTTGGATCGACCCGATCCACGACACGTCCGACGGCGCCCGGTTCAGCGTCGTCACGTAGTACGTCTGGAACACCCCGAACGAGTTGATGAAGCCCCACGTGTTCATGATGGCGAGGTGGCCGCAGAGACCTGTGTTTCGCCGTCAGCATATATCGCTTCTACCTCCTGGTGGTAGTTGGCAGTGAGTAACAAAGGCGACGGCAAAAAGACTCACAGGCTAGCCAGGCGACTCGGCCCCCGTCCGGCGGCGGTCCGGGGTTCCAGCTCGATTTCGTCGATATCCGACTCAGCACGCGACCCAGAGCCCCGGTGACGCCATCGGCCTCCGGGTCGAGGATCTCGGGCTCGGGACGGATCTGCCAGTCGTCCGGCTCCTCGGTGGGGCTATTGTCGGTTGGGCCTTCGTCTTTCCCTTTGTGGTTTGACGTTCCGCGCTCTAGAGCATTGCTGCCCTCGGCTTGCTTCTCGACGTCTACTGGAAGGTTGCCCTCACTTGAACTCGGCGACGTGGAAGACGGCATGATTGCGGGAAGCCGTTTGCTATGAGGTAGACAAATATATTTTCTTTCTTTGTTTCTTGATAAATTTCGGGAAATTCTGAAGGTGGTGAGGATCTAGATTTTTTCTTCGGCTAAGCCCATCCTCCTTTGAGATGTCTTGGTCCACTAGTTACCACTCTGGTATTCGTTCTTCTCATGAGCCGTTGATCTATTCACATTCGACAATTGCGTGCTGTAAGAGATACATTCAAAGACAGCGATGAGTCGACATCAAAATAAAACAGATTGGGCCGAGCTCGCTACGTAATAAAAGCTCTAATGAAGAGTTATTATTGCATTTTCATACTTGGACTATCGGCTATCGGCCACCAACCACTCGAGTGGGAACTCAATGTTTACTAATTACATATTTCAAAGCGGGGGCAAGAGGCCTGACCGGTGTTGTAGATAGTAAGGCGTATCATTCTTTGCCGCCCATGTGCCGGATAGCGAGAAAAAGATGGGGAACCGAAGCATCGTCACCTCTTCACTTCGCCTAAGATGTCTAAAGTAACCTTGATCTGGCTTCCTTCGGCTTGATTTGCCACGGCTATGACCTTACATGTCTCCTGCACACAGATATCTCCTGGCGGATATGTCTGGAAATAGTCGTCCATCTCATCTTCACCCGTGCCTTATTCCCGGGGCCTGCGATCCCGCCCCACCCCCCGATTCTCTTTCAGAATGGCCCGAACCGAGAACAGCAACTGCATCAGGTGAATAAATTTCATGTGGGTCATAGATCCGTGTTACTTCGCGGATAGCTCCCGTCAAAGAGCATCTACCTTTCCGATGTCGCTAATGTAGCAGCTCGGCTATTTGCTAACATATATCCTGACCGTTATCTCCCACTCTCACCGGGTACGCCGCCGCCAAGCAATATCCGAGATTCCATGCCTTGTCTCTACGTATTAACTGAGCAACAGTACCATCAGACGACCAGCTCTAGTCAGACTGTAGTTGGCCTGCGCCTGTGCACGTGGATACAATGAGAATCAGGCTTCAATTGAAATACATCTCTTGATCTAATGTAAATGATTAGGTTATAATATTACATGAAGACAGCATCGACCAAAATTGCCCACATGTTGGACTTCATCTCATCTCAAACTTCCTCCAAATATGTATTATCCCGCAGACCGAGGCGATAACCTCGTCGATAATGGGGTTTCCGGTACATCTCGAGCAAATTCCCGACGAGAAGCAAATGTCAAGTGTTCAGCGTAGGATATCCCACCTACAGCACACTGGCGCTGCGGTTCAACCACGGAACAATGCGAAGTCCAATGGTCTCGAAGCCGCCTTGCGACCGCCATAAGCACCGTCCCGTTTGTGAACGGCATCGCGGACCTTGGACCGGCAGACTGCCTTCTCGCACTGGTTGTCAGACCATCCAAGAGCAAGGTCATCCGCCCACCAGGTTCTGGCTTCGTCATCCACTTTTAGTACGATTTGAACCGACGTCAGCTGCTCAAAGCCTGTAAGCACGACCGGAACAAGCTTGCAATGATCCATCGCCGGGCATGCTGGGACGCTGACTGCCTGCCAGGCCACTTCTCTCTCCTCTTGGGACTCGTGGTCGAACCGCAATCCCGTGAAGTTGAAGTCGCAAGGAGAGCCGTTGGAATCACAACCAAGACTGAATCCCTTGAAATTGAATGGGAAACAGGCCGACGATGTCTGGGGACCGACACTGATCTCTGCTGCGTCCGAGGGCACACCGGGAACAGATTGGTTTAAGATCGACGATGGTGTAAACTGGACCATGAGGCTTCCAGAAGATGGGTCAAATGGGGCGGGAGGCGGAGGAAGCACGTCAAAGCCTTCCGAGAAGTAGAATCGATGGTAAGGGCTGAACAGCGGCATTGGTTTGACATCATGAGGGTCTACACCTGTTCCTACTCCAAGGGGTGGGAGGTCGTCAAACTAGAGACAATGTTAGCTGGCATGCATGATGTCTTGCGGTTGGAATCATCGCCACTTACGTTGAATGTGAAGTCACCCCAGTCAGCTTTGTTTCCACATGCTGATGGTGCGGGACTGGTGCTCGTAGCGGACGAACTCGGATCCGGACCAGGCGATCGCACAAACACTGTTGACAGAGTGGACGGTCCAGGCAATTCAACGTAGTCTCGGGCAGAAAAGGCGTATTCCCCGGCAGATGTCGAGGCGCCGGTCGTTTGGGTGGGGGCCGTGTTTGCATTGCCGCTTTGGTCTGCGAAGATGCTTGGTTCTGGTGCCGTTGCGCTAAGGTCAATGGTGTGTGATGTTGCGACCTGAGCGCACCATGAGAATGTCCTCGAGTCCATCGTCAGTGTAGTCATCAATGCACAGCCAACAGGAGCTCCAGTATCGATCTCTGATGCGGCTTCAGAAGCTGTTGGGCTGAGAAACGACTCTGGCGGCGCGGAAACAGGGGGTGGCAGACTGGGCATGGGTGGGAGAGACACCGCGGGAGTAGTCTCAATGGCGGTCGAAATCGCCACAGGAGACTCAGCACCAGACGCGGTCGCATTCCATCCGCTAGTTGGCACAATGGAGAACGGGGATCGTGAAGAAATAAAGGTGTCGGTTGGCAAAACAGCAGAAGTTTCGTCACATGGAACTGAGCCGCTCTGAGCTACCGAAGGTTCAGACACTAGGGAAGAATACGATTAGTCGTCGTTCAATTACCAATGAGGGTAGAGGAGATTTCCGTCTCAAATGATGAAGGAAGGATTCTTACCTGTTGCTGCAGTGGATTCCTCAGGAACAGTCACTGTGTGTGTAGGACCATTCGACCGGGTAGACTCCACCGTGATAGTCTCTATGCCAACGGTTGAAAGACCTTGCCCTCCGGGGCCATTCGAGACACCAGGTTGAGGTGTTGGATGGCTACCTCCGTATCCGCCAGGTGGGGGAAGATCAGTAGGCCCAGAAATGTCAGATATACTACCTTGACCAGAACCACCATTGGCTGAAGATGCACCGGAGCCCGCAGATGGCTCTGAGGGACCTCCTCCATAGCCCCCTGGGTTCGTCACTGTGACGGTGACTCCACCGGACTCACCGGGAGTGAAAGAGGGTATGTTCGAAGAGACACCTTGGCCTCCTGGGCCACCATTGGATCCTGCTGATGGGGCTGTCACAGTAATTGTAGGCAACGAGGCACTACCTCCATTGCCGCCTCCAGATCCTCCAGAGACTGGACCAGTGGCCGTATATAGTGGTGATGAGGCATCTCCTCCATAACCGCCGCCAGATTCTCCTGATGGGCTTCCAGGAGCAGTTACCGTGATGGTCGGCAGTTGCGAGTTTCCCCCTCCGTTGCCGCCGGGTCCTTCGGATGGATTGGCGGGAACAGTAACAGTGACTGCCGTTGGAGAAGAACCACTACCCCCATTGCCTCCGCCTGGGCCACCGCTGGTGCCGGTGACGATGACAGTATTTGGGTGGGAAACCGAGCCAGATTCGCCCTCTGTGCATGGTGTTGTGCCCTGACCCTGAGATCCTCCGGGATTGCCCGCTGATTCGCCTGGCGCTGTAACAGTGATGGTCTGGGGAATACTCTGGCCACCTTGACCTCCGGGTCCACCAGCTGAATTAGTTGGCGATTCTCCTGGTACTGTCAGTGAGATAATCTGTTGATGGGATAAGGGATGGTCTTACCTCCTGGGCCTCCTGAGCCTCCAGAACCCCCAGCAGCATTGCTTGGCGACTCTCCTGGTGCTGTCACGGTAATAGTCTGAGGGATGTTCTGGCCACCGGGGCCTCCAGGTCCGCCTGCAGAGTTGCCTGGTGATTCGCCAGGTGCTGTGAAAGTAATGGTCTCCGGGACGCCAGGAGTGATGCCAGTGGCAGTGATCGTAAAGACATCTGGATTGGAAGTCTCTTCTGGGCATGGCGAGGTGTTAGAACCACCGGGTGTCTCACCTGGCTCCGTTAGAGTGATGGTCAGGAGACTACTGTCGCCACCTGAACCTCCAGGTCCACCCGCAGGATTACTTGGAGACTCTCCCGGTGCTGTGAGGGTAATGGTCTGAGGAATACTCTGCCCACCTGGGCCCCCAGGGGCTGTGTACGTGATTGTGATGAGGTTTGGATTTGATAGCGAGTTCGACGGCTCAGAACCAGTCTCTTCCGGGCATGGCGAAGTGTTAGAACTACCAGATGTCTCACCTGGCTCCGTTAGGGTGATAGTCGGGAGGGTGCTGTCACCACCTGAACCTCCAGGTCCACCTGCGGGATTGCTTGGAGACTCTCCGGGTGCTGTGAAAGTGATAGTCTGAGGAATACCCTGCCCACCTGGGCCTCCAGGGGTTGTATAGGTGGCTGTGATGATGTTTGGATTTGACAGTGAGTTTGATGGCACGGAACCAGTTTCTTCTGGACATGGTGAAGTTTCAGAGTCGCTCGGTGATCCGCCGGGTACTGTCACGGTGAGAGTCTGCGGCACACTCTGCCCGCCAGGGCCTCCAGCAGCTCCCGGACCCCCGGGGCTTCCGGAGCTTCCAGAGCCACCTGCAGGATTGCTTGGCGATCCGCCTGGCACAGTCAAGGTGATCGTCTGAGGGATACTCTGACCGCCAGGACCTCCGGGACCACCCGGACCGTTGCTAGACTCGAGAGGGGCTGTCCAAATGGTGGTTTCCGAGATTCCCTGGCCGCCTGCGCCACCCTGAGATCCCGAACCTCCAGCGCTGCCGGTAGATTCACAAGGAGTTGTCGCAGTGAATGTCTGGGAGTTCTCTGGGCTATTTGGTCCACCTGGGGAACCTGAAGCTTCGGGGTTACCGGCAGTTTGTGATGGCCAGACGACAATGATTGTCTCAGAACTTGCTGGGCCACTCGGTCCACCCTCAGAGCCCGACCCTCCGGAGCCACCTGTAGATTGAGATGGAGGCCCTCCAATGGTTGTCGGGGAATTGCTTGGGCCGTTTGGTCCGCCTTGGCCAGCGCCACCTGGGGATTCCCCAGGAGCCGTGATTGTGATAGTAGCCAATGGGGGATTTCCTCCATAGCCGCCACCGGGGCCAGTCTCTGTGTCAGTGGTAGGGGATTGGCCAGGTGCAGAGGAAATGCCAAACGGGCCAGGAGGAATAGTTGAGACTCCTGGGGTACCTCCAATTGATCCGTCACCTTGTCCACCGGGGCCGCCGTTTCCTGGTGCTCCCGGGCCAGATTCGGTGAGTGCAGATGATTCCGGACCAGTGGGGTTCACAATGGTGTAAGTGAAGATACCAGACGAGTCAGTGCCACCAGGAGCAGGAGGCAGGGTAATTGTGAGGTAATCAGTGGACCAGGGAACAGTGCCGGACGACTCGGTGGAGCATGGAATAGTGACTGTCCGGGACGGAGACCAGGCCGGCCAAGTAGAAGGCTGGAAGCCACTGGTGACAGAACCCGAGCCGAAGCCACCAGGGCCGCCTTGGCCAGGTGTCGAAGCGACAGTAGAAATGACAGTGGAGATGATAGTAGACACGACGGTGGGCAAGACATCTGGAGTGACAGTGATGAAAACGGTGCTGGGTTCATTGAAAGGACAGGTTCCGGCACCATTCCCACCTCCACCTCCATCTCCACCTCCGTTTCCGCCTCCGCCGGTTGACGGTCTGGTAGGTCAAGTTAGTTTCATCGAAAGATGTATTGCTAATTGGTTGAACAGTTAATCGATCACTTACTCGTTGCCGTACCCTTGAGCCGTGGTCAATCCCACGAGCCCAAAGGCCCCCAGGGTGCCCAGAAGGGCGTTTACTCGCATCTTCGGCGTGGCTTGCAGTCCAGATTATGCTAGGGAGGTGGGTGAATTAACGGCCAATGAATGACGATGGTCGGAAGCACGATGAGGAGATGGGTATGAGGGCGAGAGATGGAGGAGTGTGAGGTTGGGAGGTTGGGAGTGCGAGAGGGGTGAGAAGGAAAGATTTGAGAGATGAGAAGAATCGAATTGAGAACTTAGGGGGAGAATTCTGCCTGAAACACTGCTTCTCTTGCGACTTCCTGACTGATGAGACTCCATATTGTGAGGTCAATGGAAAGGAAGGCACTGATACTCAAGCACTAACATCGCCCCATTTGTCATAAGATGATTAAACACGGCAGCCTCGATAGTCAAGTAATAGGAGTTGAACAACTCTATACGGCCGTTAGCTCTGTTTCCATTGCTGCATGGCTCCAGTTCTTCTATATCGCACCTACTAGACTTACCTCCTGAACATACCAACCAGGCAGGTACATATGGGTAGGTGTTCAATACTCAATGAGGCAAGACGTCTAGGTTTGTAGCAACCCAGTCGATCTCACATAGAACCATCTGTGTTGACTTCAACATTGTCCCATAGACACCCTCAAAATAGCTCGTTTGGTTGGAGAACCGTGTCCCGGTCCTGCCATAACCAAGACAGATGGAAGGTATATTCCGTCCGTAGAAAATAAACATTTCTCCATAACACAAATGTTGTCATCAATGGGTAGGCCTACAAGCACGGGTAGGTGCTTGTGTTGTCTATTCGAGAGTGCAACTTTGAGTTCATGTTTGCGTAGTGCAACTACGCCGTACCAGGTCTAATGGCCATTTCTACCCAGCTAAGGCGCAGACAGACCTTTGAAGGACACTTCCTCAAGCCAAGAGCCTAGGGTTGTGACATCATTATCCACAAGTATATATAGAGTCCCTTCCAGGCAACTTGAGTTTGAGAAAACCTGAGGTAATTGGGACTTGTGAGGCATGGCAGGAGTTGTCCACCTCAAGTGAAGTCAGAGTCTGGGAAGTTTCGATGAATGCGGGTTCTGAGGTGGGGGTTTGACTCCCAGGTTAGCAGGTAGAAACTTTGGACATGGCTGGAAGGCAAACTTACTTGATGGAAGCATAACTACCTAATATTGTCAGACTTTCATTGTTAATGAAGACTTCACAATTGCTCAATTACTAACATAGTACCTATGAGCAATTTGCCTCGCCGCCCTAAGCTCAATTGAGCCTCCCAGAGACAACAGGATGCTCGAATGCATGGATACTTGAAGGGGGTTTCTCGTGATGATTGCATGTCTTGTAGAGTACATGTAATTTCTGAAAACCTCCTCTCAGTTGATTTAGATGTGGAACTTTGCCAATTGGCTGTAGTTGAATACAAGTCCGGGTAGAGAGGTTCACTTGAGCCTTGGCTAGAGAACAAATATTGTGCTCAATGCTCGTATCGTGTAAGCCAAAATGTGTCAAATAAATGAAACAAGGTGCGGATATAATCATAAGTCAATTTAACCAAACTGCACATAAATCATACAGGATTGTCCTCGTAGGGTGGAGGCGGTTCATTGGGGTCATGTTCCTGCGCATCTCTCGGGACAACAACTGGAGCAGGAGAAAGTGGTCCTCTGGCTTTCTCCTCGAGCTTAGCCGTCCAAAGCGCCGCGCCCGTCGTCGAAGTCAAGAGGAAGAAGAAAGACAGTATAGGTACGAGTTCAAGCAACATCGCGATGATGCCAAACCACGTGTAATCCCACATCCTGCTTTTGATCTCTTGTTTGCGCTCTTTCTTCGTCAGGCCCCTTAACTCAAACCATCTATAGTGCGCGAACGTCCCTAATCGGGCCCCCGTGATTATGATGAAAGCTGGTGTCCCTACGTATGGGATGAGGTTGAGCGGTAGAAATACGATTAGCTCGACGATCTGGATCAAGCTCCACGGCTGATAGACGGCAGAGCTTGTCGGCTTGCCGAGTTTCTTGACGGAGGTGGGCGCATCTAGGAAGAGGAGTCGGTGAGGCGCAACGAGGCTTTCAAGACCTTTGTCAAGGAGGGTTGCCTGCTGCTTGTCAGTCTAAAGCTTTCGAGCTAAGATTACCGCGGATGCGTAGAGCTTCCGACATATAGCACTTAGAAAGCTACTTACATCAAACACGTCCACCCGGCATTCGTCAACGAAGAAGCCCTCGAACAAGCCTTGAATAATAACCAGACCTTCGCCCAAGACTAGCACGACCGCGTTGACCCATGCGCCCCAACCGTGAAAGATGGCTAAGAAGGCATACTGAGGTAGGAATGCAAACGTGAAGAGAATCGCATACACTAGGAACGAGATGATGGAGAGTGGAAGTAGTCTGCTGAGGAATAGAGGATAGTACGCAGGATGACGTAAGAAGTAGTAGATGCCCCGAAAAGGATATGAGGCTGCGGTTGACGCTCGCGAGATATAGTTTATAGGTCGTTTGAGTGGTCGCATAGGGCGAGGGAGGCGGTCTTGGGACTCCATGACATCGTTCATCGATTGAAGGGTGAATGAAGTAGAAATTGTCAACCTATCCTCGATGAGTTGGATGTTGTAAGCTGGCTGCCTATACGTAATACGTAATAAGGTGAGAGCTGACAGAGTCCTTATCGATAAGGAACCCTGGTCACTTTTCGCACTACAGTAGTGCACGGACTCACCTTAAGGTACATGGTTACATCGCAGCATCGTCCTACATGCGGCTATTCCAACAAACAACGTTCGTCTTTACCATCTACTGGTTATATCGTATGAATCATTCGGTTGGATTTGTATCACGTATATCAAGCAACTCGTCTTTAGAAACATAGAAGCCTTGCACCTATGTATTAGTACTGATGCTGTCCGATACCCCTAAGCAGCAGCGAGGCAAAAAGTATCCTCAATAGAACTATCAACATGTACAATCAAAGAGCCTTCTCCTATTCCCTCCTACAAACTCAATAAGCTCCCTGAAGTCTCGGCGAGTCCACCTGCCTTATGAAACTCATCACACCAGCATAAATCCTGTCCATGATCTGGAAACGAATCGAATAAACACTTACTAAGCAGGGAACCCTTCATCCCGAGCGCACTCACCCTTATCCCTAAATCGACTGAGGATTTGCAAAGACATTATCCGGATCCCACTTCTCCTTCAACACCTTCAGCCTCTTGTGTAGCTCATCTCCATAGTACAGCTTGTGCGCTTCCTCCCTCGTTAGGCTCGGGTCGGTGTAGTTGTAGTACGCGCCGTATTTCGGGAGGTGCGTTGTCATCGCGTTCGCAAGCCCGTTGACAAAGTCAAGGCCTTCCTGCGGAAACACCTCGTCATCTCCCACGTAGCCATATAGCTGAGCGACCCAGAGCGCGTCGCGGTGCGCAAAGGCTGAGAAGTCCAGGTCTTTGTTGTTGATCTGGCTGTCCGCACCTCCGTACAAGTCGATCAAGATAAAGTATGGGACGGGTGCCTGTTTTCCTTCGTTGAGGAGATATGTGAAGAAGCCGGTTAGAGCTTCATTGGTAAGTCCGGGCTCGGGTACTACGACGCTCTTGGCGAAAAAGTTGCTATGTTCGGAATGCTCTGGCGGAACGTCAAGGTCTCGGCCTTGGTTGACGAGCTTGAGCGTCTCAAGCCAACCTGTCTGTTGCATGTCGACGCTTGCACCTTCGGAGATACCCTCCAGCAATTCCGGCATAATCACGTTCACGAAAGTGTCGCAAGGCCCGAGGTAAGTGCCTTTTATGGCAAAGTAGTCCGAAGCGAGAGCTACATTGAATCCCAGCTGCCGGTCGACGATAGACTCATTGTGGGTGAAATCTTGAATGCGGCGGAACGCGTTGACAGCGCTCTCGACACTTTTAGTCACGCCACTGATCTCAACGCGCCAGTTTATGACCGATGTAGGAGCTGGCTGTGTCTTGAGATAGAATGTTGTGACGATCCCGAATGAGTCAGCTGCACCTCGCATTGCCTTGTTTCGAAATTGCGTTCTTAGCATGATTGCCATACCCAAGGAAATAGCTGAACAAGGACTTGGAAACTTACATAGTACAGGTCATCATTATCCACCTCGTCGGCATGGACACAAAGTCCATCTGCAGTCACGACATCCATTCCTACTATCTGGTCCATTGCCAGGCCCCATGCGCGGGAGAAAAGCCCATACCCGCCGTGCGTAAAATGTCCGCCGATACCGACTCCTGCGCAAGTTCCGTGGGAAAGAGCGCGCCCTTTCTGCCTGTAGATCGCAAGAGCTAAATTGCCTAGCCGTACGCCGGAGGAGACGGTGGCAGTGTCACTGTCACTGCAGTCGATGGATCGGAGTTCCTTGAGGTCGATTATCATGGTGCCATCAACCCCTCCACTGCTGTAGGAGGAGTACGAGTGCCCACCGGATCGGGCTTGGACTTTGACTCCATATTGGCGCGCGTAGATAACCGCCTCACAGATGTGCTTGGTGGTGGTGGGTACGATGACCACGGCAGGGGAAACTGGAAGATGAAGGTTGTATGTTGATGAGTATGAAGCCCAGTCAGGGTCTGCAGAGGTCTTGAATGGTATATTCGCACTGACTAGCTGTTTGATAAGAGAACTGGTGTTGGTAGCCATTTTGGTTGTCATCAAAGAATGCGTTTGGTTGATGAGAGAAAGACGGATTATGTGAATAGAATGGAACGTGGTGCATGTAAGCAGAGTCACAAAAAATCTCTAGGTACGCGAGCTTTGCGTCGAGGCACACCGGCGCTCTATATACGCCGTAGTTTGTCTAATATTTCTAGTCAACAAGAAAATTTGCAAATACGTGGATTCGTGGCAAACAGTCTCTCGACCATTCATAATGTTTTACTGCCTGCACCTGCAGAAACTTCGGCGTATGGTCTTGAGCGGCAACCTAAGGACTATGTCTATTGTATTAATCTTCTTAATATCAGTATATCTTGGAATGTATATTCGACCTATAGCAAATCATGTGATCCCCTCACACTTTCCTTTAAGGAGGCGAGCGCGTGGCTGATGAGACTTTACTATTTGGATAGGAAGTATATTACATGGAAGTGGAAGCTTCTATTCAAAGCCAGCACATATGTATCGAACTAATTCATTTCATCTCCCACTCCCCTTTTCACCCTTACCCCTGAACTTAAGTCTTGGCACTGTAAAGCGACCTTGTAGCGGCTAGCTAGCCGGAGCAATATAATATAGAATGAAGGCGTAAAATAGCATACCGCAGGCAAATAGTTGCTAGGGAGATTACTCTTCTGGATAATTAGTGACTCTTGAAAGGCAGTAAAGGATATCATAAGATAGGGGAAAGTGATCAAGGAAACTTCGAAAGGGGATAATGACCACTCGGCTAGGACTACCACAGATGAGGAAAGTGTGAATAGAGCATATAATAACAACTAGGAAGATATATAGTGAAAGGTAGATTCTATCAAGAATTCTTTGAGCCATGTCCATAGACTACCTAACCGATCGAAAATAAGAAATGTTCAGTAACTCTCTAGCCTAGGCGACCTCCTGAATTCCCAATTGGCGACTTCCGTCTGGAGTTATCATCCCCTACATTTGAATTCCGTATGCCGATATCGATTCCCGTGTATGTCCATAGTGCTCAACCAAATAACCTCCAAGAAACAATGAAGTCATTGCTTTCAACGATACCGGACAAGAATTTCCCAAAAACTGTGCAAAGGTCAAGATATCAACCCTCGAGCCCTTAAACCATGTCCTGACACCTGCTACGAAACTTCACCATCACCCCTACAAATTCTGTTCGACATGCTAGCGTCTCAGAGCAATCATGTCGCTTCCCCGTTCGGGATCCGCTTGCCTCTGCCGGTGTACCCTCATTTTGTCTCTCAATCCAAGAAGCATACGGCCAATAGGCGCCAGAGGGTTGGATGCCTTTTCCCACCTCCTAAACATGAAATAGCTCACGAAAACCACGATAGTCAGGCCGCCAGCGGCAGCGACCAAGATCCAGCCCTTGACCCATGCAGTGACACCGTTACCAACGTCATCGGTCTTGAACCCCAGCGCGTTACTGCCGGAGATTGTCTGTCGATGTCACATTGTCAATGTCATGGCTTGGAAGGACACAGATCAGGACTCACAGCTACTAGTGATAGGGGGAGGAAAAGTAACGTGATGACGGATATCCACTTGAGCGATATGCTGTCTTCTCGATTCAGCTCAGTGTGGTGTTTGCTGCTGTAACTGCGAAGCTGTGGTTGATTAGTTCACAGTAAGCTCGATCCGTATGGGGAACCTCTAGTGGTGTAGGGGATCACTTACAAGATCTACATACAGCCCTGCTAAGTTATATAACTCTTTCTGCCTGTTCTGACGTAGCGATGCCGACCTCCTTAGATACTGGGCGGTACGGTGGTATGATCCTGATGTTGCCCGCGTAACTTGAGGTCTATTACCCTCGGGTCGCATATCCCGATATACGGTCACGATGTCTCGCTTGAAGTCCAGTACCGATTGTTCGAAATCTGTGGCCCTCTCCAAAGAGCGTAAGTCGAGTCGCAATAAATTGAGTTGGTGGATGAGCCGAAAAGTGTCACCGCCAACGTCACTGTATAAGCTTCTCGGGTTGTTACAAACCGTACCAATCTCTCGCTGGGCTCCGTTGGAGTTTGCGACAAGAGCATCCCAGTATCTTTCATTGAGGCTGGATAGTTGCTCACAAAGTATGTTTAGCATCTGAAAAGGGCAGGATATGATCGAGCGGTCATCATGTCTTAGCGCTTGAGTAATGGAGGTCTCGTCCGTGGCAGTATTCTTCACGATGATGACACATGCGGCAGAGTCCGTTTGTAGCGATATTCGAAAGAGGAGTGAAAACGACTATGAGAATGGCTCTGGACCTGGTGGAAAGGGTCGTTTAAAAGACATGCGATCTAGAGACGGGGTCTGCATGCAGATACCTTGAACAGGGGTCAGCTACCGGTATGTTAAGCCACAGCAGTAACGGTCCTCACAAATTGATATTGGGGGTAGCCTTGGGTCGTCTCTATCATATCTCACAGCCTGAGTAAGCCCGCCATAATCATGGAATAGGGCCCCTGTGGAGGATATTGGTATCTCGAAGTTGAGAAGAAGCGACTCAAAATCGTCTCGAGTAATTCCTATGTTTGTGCGCCTGTTGATCTCCGTGGCCTCTAGAATCCTGTGACCAATCAGCTTCAAGTTCAAGGTATCCAATACAAATCAACATACACTGCCTTGAGCCGAAACTGGTGTACTTCGTCGACTCCAATTGGATCCTATATGGCTTGAGTGAACAACACCATAAAAGGGATTCTTGGCCATACGTGTCTATTCAGATGGTAGGCGAAGGTTTCATGAGTTAACGTCCACCACCTGTCTTGTCTATACAAACGAGCATTGGTGGCCTGGCCGAAATTGAGACGTGCCCAGTACACATGATCAAGCAGGCCTTGATTCATCGTGTCCGATCTCTGCTGGATTGCTTTTTAATGCCATGTTAACTATCAGAAGCATCTTTCCAACATCTAGGTCGCATGTTCACATTTATATCAAAATACTAGCAGCGGAGTTGAGATCGCGTGGTAGTATTTGAAACTGCCGTGAGGCTGAGAGATCGAGGGCGCGGGAATAGGTCATCGGAAACATCCAAGGGCGCTTGCATATGGGTAAGCGTCAATGCAATCGGAAATCTATTATTCTGTGGAAACATCGAGACCTTTGATCGCTAGGATTGAATTACGTAGCCTACCTTAGGAGGTATGTAGGTTGTGGGCTGGTTTGGTCGCACAAGAATGTCGGTCTGGCGTTTAGTGTTGCTGTGTAGGTATAAGGGGGGGCGGAATCTGTCTATCCAGATTGTGGCTGTCATAATTGAGACAAATCTATAGGCCCATTTGCAGAGCAGTGTCTCGTGTGGCAAGACATTGAGAGAGCCGAGATGTGAGCTACCTAAAATAGGTGACTCCGTGACATCGCAGAATCGTAGTGCATCTGTCATTTGTCTTCCGCATATACGGCCGGCCGTATGCCGGCCTCGTTATTCATTCGACACGGCGTGGTTTGCTAAACGCTCGAGTTAACATGGAAGATGTACAGGAGAAGAATAAAATTATCATTGGCCAGTCCACTTCGGTTGACACCGTATGGGGAACATGTCCTAATTAACATAACAAGGCTGCAACTACATTGGGATAAGATACGACATTTCGGCGTTCCATAGTTTATTGTCCAAGATTGTTTTATTCTCTTTGCCACTTGATGGTGTTGATGTTACCGATACCGAAAAAGTAATAGTGAAGTTAGTGAAGTCAAGAAGTAGTGTTAGGTGAAATATTGATGAGTTGTTATTCACCCCCTAAGCCAAGCAAATATTATTTTGCCGGCGTGAACTCCGCCTCTGGAAATCAGTTACAACCTATCAAGGAGTCCTTGAGCCGCATTGTCGATATTCGTCCCCCAATACTTGCTAGTACACTGCCAACGATTTAGCCCCCACCCTCCGTCTATCATTCCTGAGCTGCAACGTGAAATCAAGTAAAGCCGAGATGGGTACTTACCTGAAGGTACAGAACACCCTCTTCAACCTCGCACTCGCAGTACGAATCATACTTGAGTTTCTCCACAATGCGAAACGTGATTTCGCCCTTGTCAACCGCCTCGTGGAAACCCTCGCGTAACAGATCATCCTCGTCAAACTTCTGGTATTTGAGCTGATTCACGAGCCCCTCCCAGTACTGACGTGTGAAGGATCCTAGCGCTGTATCCCAATCGGCGCGGAGCTCGGTCTTCTTTTCTTGGATTTCCCCCTTCAGCCTCGCGAACGTGTCATCGAAGTTAGGGTTTAGTTTGATGTTAGGCTTGTCTAGAATCTGCGCAATCTGGGCCCGGATTTCCTCGGCTCTGGGTTCGTACTCCTTACGAATGTTCGATCGTGCTGCGAAGCTCAGTGGCGAGGCTGTAGAATCTCCTTCCGGTGGTGGAGGTGCGTCGTTGAGGGCTTTGAGGAGGACTTCGCGATCAAGTGCATAATCAACATTGGTTCCGAGGTGGCCTGGCGCGAACAGGATGCGCAGCTTGCCCTCATGAATATCGGCGCCACAGTACGAGAAACGCTTAGCCTCGTCTAAGTCGATAGTCATGAGGTGAGCATAGCAGATGGTGTTCAGCTCCTTCACGCCGTCTTCACCGGCATTATCCGCGTATTCCTTGAGCCTATATATAGCTCCATTAATGTAGCTGGCTGATGGTGAGCATAATAGATGTTTCATTTTCTGGATTCAATGCTCACGCGGCAATACAGCTACCAAGAGACTCCTTTGCATAGCCGTCCGTGGCGTAGGTGTATAACTGATTGGGATTCACCTCTACTGTCCAGGGGACTGTAAGGATGTCAGAGAGCTGCCGCTCAATATCTGACTTCTTGCTGTCCCATTCATCACGAACTTTGTGGTCAGTTTGGTAGAATAATACGCTAGTATGTTGTACTCACTGTTCTTGCGTAGGGCGAGAGGTAACTTCACTGGCGGTTGGCTAGACATATTGTCGAGTGTAACGATCGTCATGATCTCAAGGGGTGATAACAAGATGAAGACTTTGGTGGTTGATTTTTCTAGGGAAACAGAAAAGTCACCAGGGAGTTGAGGTACCTTTAAATAGTAATGATTCACCATTATAGTTTCATGCGGATGGTTATTGCTAGTCGGCGTTCGACTAGGCAGGCAACCTGTGTGATCATAGGGAACGCCTCGAGCTAAGGCTTACTATCCGCTATTAGTAAGGGGCTCCCGTCTTGTCACATATGGCGCCCGCTCAGCACCTCGTTCTGAACTCGTCAACCTTGCATTCAGCCTAGTTAGATATTCCCAAGAAAGGATTCCCTGAGAAAGTAGGTCTTTTGCTTCCGATACGGAAATGACACATGAGCTTTAACCGTCTCTAGTTGTTTCGCCAAGCACACTATTGACCCTACGAGAGTCCGGCGATGCTCAGCCGCAACTGTTACGTCTGCAGCGGGTTGCATAGGAGGAACAGCAAATACCGATCTCGTTTTCTTGCAATCAGCCCCAGCACATTGTCGCTTGAGGTGGGCAAGCGCTTCTACCCTTGGGTAGGGGCAGAGGGGTAAGCAAGCACTCAAAGGCTCAAAGGAAGTTGATGTGTGTCGTTCAACCTGAACTCGCTCAAAACTTCACGTGTTGTTCCTTAGGTGGGGCGTACCCTTTGACGCGACGCCACTAAATGAAGCCCGACTTTCAGCTCGGCTTGGCAACATCGTGAACCTGACACTTCTCCACTCTCCCCCTTTCCCCCCTTTCCCCGAGATGGTGGGGCAATGGTCAGGTCACCTATGGATATTCTGCAGTTAGCCTGACCTGACCATTGTAGAACTCACCTTACCATTGTAGAACTCACCTTACCATTGTAGAACTCAACCTACCATTGTAGAATTGAGGTCACCTTACCACTGTAATGGTAGCACGTGCCGGAGGGTTTAGTGGGGTATTTAATGAGATCTCGCTGAAAATTTGCCTGAGAATCACGAAATGCCTCGCGGTGAGCCTTAGCTGTGATACAATCGCGAATACGTCGTACAGACATCCCCCACGACGTCGAATATTTACTGGAGAAGCTTGGATCTAGAAATCAACTGTGTGAGAATTCCATCCAATTGCAATGTCAGAGCCAAAGTTGTAAGCGAAACAATCTATTCCCATCCATCTTCCCTAGATTATAACAATTGTAACATTGGATTAAACAAAGCATAGGCCTTTAGAATTACAGGCCGAGATCCGCGACCAATGGGATCGAGCCGATTCTCCTGTTGAAGCTACGCGGATCCTCGTGAGCACGTTCCTCGGTGTCGATATACAAGTCAACCCGAGTTGGAGTCGTCTGTCCACGGTGATGAGCGATTTCCACTCGAATACATCCCAATGCGTGTCCTCGATTGAAGAATGCGCTCAAACTTTCCTCACTGCACTCTTCGTCTTTGCGAATAGCGGAGGAAAGGCAGAATTGACTCGCCCCCGCTACTTGGAGCTTGCGATAGGCGTGAGCATTGCTCTGGCGAAATGGTAGAAAGGGTGTGCACGCTAATAAAACCTAGGCTTCGATCCCTCGACGGAACGATGTACTGACATTGTCTTGGTCCTGCACAAGGGAAAGGGACCGCTTTCATATCATCGTCTCACCAGGCCCAATGCCGTCACGGGCTGAGATGCTGTCCCTCTTTCAGGCTCAAATCCCAAGCTGCTACAACATGCAGCAGACACCCATCGAACCGTTACTTAGCCGCGCCATCGCGAAGGCGAGTGACCGTTCTGATATGGCACCTCGCACTCCCGTGGTAACCAAGCCAGGATATGATGTGCTGCCGGACGCTAGAACTCTGCCGCAACCGGAGGACCTACTTCTCAAACCACCATACCATCTCGCGGTTTACGGCGGAGGCAAGACAATGGTCGAGGTACAGTGTAGCCATAGTCTAACATTGGAAGTGCTAGCGGACTATTTAAAGAAATGGTGCAAGACCAATCATCAGGACACGCGACGTGTAAGCATTCTCTATGATCATGCCGAATAGTAACACATGCGATATCTAACCAACATATAATCCCAGCCTCCTGCGGTTGAAGTCAGCTTACACCAATCGTCGTTCGGTTTCAGTCCCAGCTTCGACCGTTTGACAATGTCAGTCGAGGGTCGAAATCCGAATTTCCTTGTCTCGCCCATGATTGTTCTATCGCTGGTTGAAGGTGTGCTGGGTTATAAGAGTGTTTCCGTTGACGGTTCCGTCTGGATTTTTCGGAAGGATGTCGAGTTTAAGAAGTCTGGGCAGTAAATACTGCTCTTAAAACCCTTGATGACACAGGATTTTCTAGTTAAGGGGGACCTTGAACAATATTGAGTCCTAAGTAGTAAAATATCATTGATACGAGAATAATATGAGACTCTATACATATTTTAACCGTAGGCATGTAATTATCAAGAGCTTTGCTAGCCGTGCTATATCCCACATAAATGCTAGATAATTCCTAGTAAATATTCGGTGAGATATCTAATTTGTATAGTAAAATACATATAAAAGTGTTAGTGTATATAATTAGCTAGCATTTATATGTAAGATATAGCACGGCTAACACGCATGGAGCAACGCGGCTAGCAAAGCTCATTATCAATGCCGAAACTTTTGTGTGGATAGCGAGTCGAGGTAAACAAAAAAGGGGGCACCAAGGGGTACACCGGGGGTTGCATTGTACCCAAGGTATCTGAATTTTTACGATCATTGTAATAGCTATCATTACATACAGCTAAGAGGATTATGGCGGGCGGTGGTATAGAAGGTACACTTCAGTTTATTTTAAGAGCGTACCTAGAGGTAGGTTAACACGCAAGAGTTCATTGTATTTCTGCGGAGGATCAATCTGTCTCTCTGTAGCCAGCCAGAGGACCCATAACCGTCCGAAATTACCCTTATGCTTTCAGGAAGCGCAACAGTAACAACAAAGCCTTCCTTAGCCCTGACACACTTCTCGACAACTTGCTGACCATAAATCTACAAATGAAAATCCAGAAATTCGTCATCAGTCTATTTGGTATCCACTTGCTGTATATTAAGCAACTGAGACTGTTTCTTTTCTTCGTCAGCTTCAGTTGAGACGCTGTCACTGTCGCCGCGGATTCGAGGGCGGACAATCGGGAGTGTCGCAATGTTTACAAGCGGCCGGAAAAATCGGTTGTACGCAATGAACGTATCTCTGTCCCCCCTGAATGCATTGGATGGTGTCGCCATGTAGATGCTTCTCCGTCTAATCTCGACAGCATCTTCTGTAATCGGCCGGACGTTACAGAATCTGTAAATGGTACTCAAAATCGGAATTGACAGACCGTGTACCACGATCGAGAATAGCACGAGGAAAAACACCACTGGTAGAACGCTTTGTCAGTTATAAATTGCAAAAGAGATGCATACCGAGATGGACGATACGGACCTGGGCTAATCGCATCGAGCAATTCGCGCTCTCTTGAGCTTGCTACCTGTTCTTTGGGGAATAGCAATCTGGTATGTTGGAGATAATATATGGCCCCAACGCCTATAGGGCCAAAGTATCCCATGAATACCGCTTCCTTCCAACTCTTAACCACCGATGGCATCATTTTGTACGTAATGAGTAAGGCAGGCACTCGGCGAAAGACTAGGACGAGGACACCTAGACCAAACAAGCGACCGTATGTGATTCCAGTGGTGAGGGGCTGGTGGAACTGTTCCCAAGGTACGGCGGTTCCGAGATAGATAAATCCGCCAAAATTCAACAGCACATCGATGCACGAGTTCACTTCATCGTGGCGGCGTTCCGTCTCTGCAAGGAACTCTCCGTCCCAATTAAGCGCACAACCCGCAACAAAGCAAGCAAGAAGATCGCTTGTGCCAATAGCTCCGCATGTTCCAACGACGAAGAGCTTTCAGGTTTCATTAGCGCTGTTTTCCATGCGTAAGTCATTACAGGGGAGCTTACTCCTAGTGCTGTTGGAAATAGGAGATAATTCTCTGAATCGATCCATCTCCGCGACAGCGAGAACTTGACTCCAACTCTAGCACAGTAACCCGTAATAGCTCCGTATGCAGTGGCCAACATGACAATGTAGATGAGAGTTTCGATGGCCCAGTTCCCCAAAGCGATGCCGACGTCACTGGTATCTGCACCAACACCTCGACCGCGCTCTACCAGAGTTTCCCGCCGATTCTCTGTAAGCCGCAGAAGGTTGACAGCAAGCATTAGAAAAGGTGACGCAAAGCCATCGTTGGCACCAGCCTCAGCTGAGATGATCTCCCGGAGAGGCCGAGCGACGTATTTGTCGGCGAAGGGACCCTTCGCGACGGCCTGCGAAAGGATAGGATCCGTAGACGTGACACATGCTCCGATTACAAGAGTCGCAAGTAATGATACTTTTGGAATCGTTGCAAGCACACACACGGAGGTTGCTAGCCACATCAAGGCCATGATGGGAAGGAGGCAGACTATCAACTCCTTGTAGCGTAATCGAATATACCTAGCTGGTAGCTGATATCCAGCAATAACCCTGCGGTGAGGGGAACCCCAGTCAGTTTCTTCTCTTTGGGAATTTCGAGGCTTGTCTCAAGTGGAAGACCCTTTATGTCGGACTCACAGCTGGATACCAATCATCACCCGCATCACGCCAAGCGTTATAGCATCTTGCTGGTCTGGCGCGGCTGAACCCCATCTCTTGGCATCTAAAAACTTGGCAGCTATAGGCCCCAAGAGCATACCAATGAGAACAGCAGGTACTGTGAGGCAATATTCGATAAGTAGGTAGGTATAGAGGACGGGTTGAAGACTATCACCAACATGCTTCTCCAAGATACCAGACGCTTCTTATTTTAACAGCTACCAGGCCATATAGTACTGTAAATGCACCTTCAACAACTTAGCATCATGATTCTTGCCGTGTTCTTCAATTATTTCGGGCTCACCAAGCACAGAAACGACAATATTCAGCTCACTGACATCGAGGGTAGGCATCGTGAGAAGAGAAAGAGAATGAAATGATTGTGTATGCCAAGATCAGAAATTAATTAGGAGTTGGAGACGTTCTTCTACATTTGAACGCTCGACCAGGAAGAGAGAAATGGGTGGGCATGCCAAGGAGATACATGAAGTAGAAACCTGCGACGTAGAAGGAGATGACGATGAACTGTAGATCGATATCTGTTGACAGGGATAAGATAGATGTAAGTCAGTGAAATCTCCGGCTTGGCAATTGTGTTGCGATCCATTCCAAATGTAGGAATGCTTCTTCCCCTGGTTGCCGTTCTTCAGCCACAATGTCTCGGTACGAGCCAGCTAAGCTTTTCCGCGAAGACCCGACGAGCATATATCCGTGTGTTCCCTATCTTTGGTCTTAGACATGTCTAGGCCGCCCTCAGATAGGGCCGTTGAGAATAGTCGACTCCAAAGCGGGTAGACAAACTTGTGCTGCGAACTGGTGCCCTTTGGGTTACCATCTTATGTGTATCGAGCGGTTGCATCACGCGTGACGAGTAGCTGACGAGGCACGTATGACCGGGAGTATGGTTAAGATCAACAAACGGTGCCTCGTTACACTTGGATCTTGGGAAGCATGACATATCAACAGAGACGGGATAGTTAAGGGTCCAATGTCTATAGGTCGATTAGAGACAAAATGCCGAAAGTACCACGGATTGTATGTAACGGACGAACAAAGGGAATACCAGATTGATCGTGCACGTTTCAGGTCGAATCAATGTTTGGTGGCAGTACAAGGGGATGCGATGTGTGATATCTCACCTAGAATATCTGGTAGATTCCGTCAGGAAGTGAGGCGTAAACACCATCAACATGAGGTAAGAGATGGACATCGAGCTGTCGACTCGCCAGATGGTCGATAATGATTTGCGCGCGGACTTGCCTCGAGGAGGTAGAGCAAGAGACACCTTGCATTACTCATGCGGCCCTACAAACAATATCAAGTTTATAGGTCATTCTTACCAATGTATGTCCAGAGAAGTTACCAAGGTAGTCGGCCCTACCGTTGAGGATGAGAATACAATGCGGGTATCATACCACAAGGATGTCCCTAACCGAACCCGTGGAAAGTACAGAGTGAATAGTAACGGCTCTCACTGTTGCAATGTGTTGTCGTAGAGTATGTAATCGTCTCGTGGTAAATGACACTAAAGTCTTTTCTTCGATGTCAAACGATGTGTTCTCCGACCTCTCCCGCTCCAAACTCAAGCTCCAGCTTCCCGATAGTAGATACCGTACCTAGATTCAATCATATTAGTCCGTAGCATGTGCGAAGTTGAACAGACCTACCTTTGATGATACACCACCATGTTGCAATGTCTTGATCGGGTTGATATGAAAATGAGAGGTAACAATCTCTACCTTGTCCGAGTTGAGTTTGGTTCAACGGTCTCGGTCGCGAGATAATTATCGCACTCTAAATCTTTAAATCGAAGCCGCGAATCTAAACTGTGAGTTGTGTAACATTCAAACTTAGGTAATCAGCTCGCTTGGTCCATGCACCTTGCAATGTACCTAGCAACCTTAGAAGTAAGGTACCTCCAGGCTACCACTGCTGGGTATTTCTAGCTGTGTTCCAGGCACCAGAACTTCAGCTCCACTACAATATCGTCAACAACCTTCCAATCTATGCCGACTGGCAAGTAGAACCTTGGCATCAACAAAATAAATCCCTTGTATTTTACACCACTTGTCAATAGGCAAAATGAAGTTTACTACACCCATTTCTATTCTCCCTAACGAGCTCCTATTGCTCATCTTTGAGTCTACTTTCATTTATATGTAGGGTTGTACCGTAAATCAGGTATCCACACCTATATACTATTCTTAGAATCATGTATGTGGAACCCAGTGCTTTTAGACGTCCCGGTCCTCATGGGGTTCCCTCAAGATACTTGCACCGAAACCATGTGTCAGAGGACTGACCTGAGCTGTCAGGAGGTTTAGCCCGTTAGGGGGGATAGCTCTGAGACAGGAGACAAAGAGTCTCCTTTGTGAGAGGTTATAGTCCCTCGTGGAGCAACATAGTCGTTAAACCCCATATGGTCCGCATCGTGACACGCATTGCGAAAGCACACTGACATTAGATTAAGCACCGGCTTAAGTTAGGAACTCTAGTATGTAAGACTGGAGATCATCGCAGCGCGACTTATTGTAGCTATTCTAGAGGCGTGAAAACTAACTCTAGACCCCCCGGCAAGGCTAGAAACGCATCGTCGGTGTCACGAACTACTCGGTCTCTGTTGTTCTTCGTGGGTGCAAGAGTGAACTCAAAGTTCCCGAGGATCGCGGTGGCAACCATGCGAATTTCCATCAATCCCAATTGCTTTCCTGGGCAAGAATGTCGTCCTGTTATTTGAGTTAGGAGAAGTTACCATGATAAATGGGACCAAAGCAAGACAAACCGGTTCCAAAGGCGTTGAAGGCACGTATGTCTTTCACCATCTCGGGTTTGGTCGTCCATCTCTCGGGGATAAACTCGGTTGGTCTCTCGAATGCGGATTCCACTTGTGAGGATCGTTAGCCGATTCTATCTCAACAACAAACCGCCAACATAGGAGGTCTTGACTGTAGAGAGGAGTTATATGACCTTACATCTTCCAATGGACCATCTTGGAGCAATCACTACTGTATTTGGGGGAATCCACTTGCCAGAAATCCACACGCCTTTGTCGACTGTCTGCCTGGCGCCCCCTGAGGGCAACGGCGAGTACACCCTCATGGTTTCATTGATGCACGCATCCATAAGAGGTAGCTTCCCTAGAGCTTCAATATCGATCTCTTCCTTCAGCGGGTTATCCTGATCGGACGTCTTCAGAATTCCTGTGGCAACAATTTCTTTCCGTAATTCATCCTGTAATTCGGGCTTTTGAGCGAGCACGTAACATAGCATCGTCAGTACGGCAGATGTAGTGTGGGTTCCCGCAACGGCCACGGCGAACGCATCTCCATAAAGCGCAAGGCGGTCGATCGACTCCTCATCATTCTCGCGACGGGCCGATCGGACGAAATGGGAAAATGCGTTGTCATAGTTTTTCCTATCGTTGTTTTCATCACTGGCGCCACCTCCACGTTCCAAAAGCTCATCGCACATTTCGGCTGCCCATTTGAATATGCGATTCCATTTCTGTGTAACTAAAGGAACGTAGGGAGCCAAGGCCAAGCAAATATGGCCGAGCCAAGGGGCTGGAGTGAACCACCGGAACATGGACGTGGCTTGGGTAATCAAAGCAGGAGCATCGTGCGGTTTAGTATCAGAAGTTAGGTTAGCCACGAGCGAAAAGGGGTGACCGAAGGAAAGGTCGCCAACGACATCAAAGGCGAAGTGGTGGAACCAGGTAGTGACATTGACGGGAGAGCCAGCGGACTTGAGAATCTGTTGAACTAGAAGCGTCGCAAAGTGGTGGACACGGAAACCTTTGTCAGGGAGGCCTTAGGATTATCGAGTGAGTGCCAGGCTATACAAAGAATATAGAGGAAACTCACAGCCCGTGGAGAACCCAAAAGCTTCATCCCACCGTTTTCGCCGTGGAGCGTACCCATCTTTGCTGCGGAATGAGGACAGCGATGTGTAGGGATACATTAGATCATACCACGGCGATTTGATACATGATGTGCCTGGACCACCAATGACTTTCCAGACATCAGGGTCCACGATAGTAAGTTCTTGTGGCCCTGTGCGGTGTTAATGGAAGTGTGCGTTCTAGTTACTATCTGAGCCACATACCTGTACGCACAATACTACCGTATTGATGATAGATGTTATCAAGGAATAAGAAGTTCGGTGTAGTGAACATATGGTAGATATGCCATAGCTTTGATACTGCTAGAAGGCGAGGTCCATCAAAGTCTTTAAGCGGATGCTCAAAGACTCGATATGCGATTATACTGCCGAATAAAGGGGTGAAGAATGCGCTATTAAGTACGAAAGTAGCTTGAAGTTCATTGAGTTTGGCTCCATTATTGCCATAGGGAATCTCGTAGACGTTGGCAAGGTATATCGTGCTGGCAACAAACACTGAAGCAAGTAGCCAAAGCCTGAGATATGCTGGTGCCTTCAAATGATGCTCAGCATGGATGAAATAAAATCTATGGATCAAAACGCCGATGACACCAATGGAAACGAGACCTCTCAATGTCGTGGCCCACCAAATTGTGCACACGACAACTTGGAGAGGTTGAAGTAGCATTATGGCCTATGTATGGAAGGTTAAGTCTAAGTCTAAGTGGTGTTTTCGCCGGAGCATGAAGATACACATTACAGGAGACAAGCCTTTGGGCTAATTATATTGTACAAGTGCTAAAAAGAGCAAGACTAAAGGTGCCATGCCACCCGTACCAGGAATTAAATTAATTCGAAAGAAAGTACCTATAAACGGTAAAGCGGTATAAGCGGCATAGTGGTGTAACACCTTACTGTATTATATCTTTAGGAAAGATTCTCTCTGCCCATGGAGCCCCGCTACATATGACATGCAGTTAGTAACACGACAGCATGACTGCATACAATGTGTGCCCCCACCACACTCGTAGTTGGAGAAGGCGGGTGGTGTGTATGTATCATCAAGACAGTACAGAGGATGCCTTAGGCAAGTACACCAGAGGCAAGATATTGTACCATCCCTTGCTCGACGTTTTCCATGTATTTCTCTTTTTTCAAGTTAGGCTCAAAGTGACATCTCTATCATTCATCACCCAGGATCGTGAAATCCCGGGCAATACACCTTCTTGAACCAGATCTTAACACGCACATTACCATGGCTTCAGAAGGAAGACCGCATTACGGACGAAGGCTGTTGCCTTTGGTTCTTGACGAGCTTGCCAATACGAATCCCGACAGACTATACGCTGCCATTCCAAAGACAGCAGACGTAACCGATGGATTCCGTGACATCACAGTAGCAGATATTGCGCGTTGTGTGAATTTTATGGCTAAGTGGATCGAGCACAGATTTGGACGAAGTGATAGCTTCGAGACTATCACTTACATTGGTATTCCAGACCTTCGCGGTCCCATAGTCTTCCAAGCAGCGGTAAAATGCGGCTATAAGGTTGGATATCCCATGGTTCTATAGTAAATCGACCACTACTGACATCTACGTAGCTCTTACTTCCATCGCCGCGCAACCCGCCATTGACAAACATATCCCTGATGAACCAGACCGGTAGCACGAAGGTTCTCCACACTGTCGAGGTTGCTCCTATCATGAAGCATCTACTAGATCTGGAGCATACAATTCATGCTCAAACTGTTCCATCATTCGACGAAATGATGATGAGCAGCCCCAAGCATTACCCATATCTGAAGAGCTTCGATGAAGCTAGAAATGACCCCATTGTTGTTCTACACTCTTCTGGATCTACAGGGCTCCCCAAGCCAATCACGATGACACACGGTTCATTTGCAACACTCGATAATGAGCATAACCTGGCAAGCGTCCCTGGCCGCAAGAACAGAGATTCAACGATATGGAAGTTCGATGGCGAAGCGAGGGTGTACATAGTGTTTCCCTTTTTTCATGTGAGTCCACACTCTTATTCTGTCTTACCACAGATATCAATGCTAAATTTGTATGTAGCTTGGGGGCTTCCTGTTTTTCACTGGTAAGTAATAAGGTGAATATGCTTACTTTCATCGCTAACGAGCTCTAGTAAATTCAATCTTTCAGAACACATCACCAGTGCTGGGACCACCACACATGATTCCAGACGGACCTCTCCTGAAGAGTGTGTTGCAGCAACAAAAACTGAGAGCGATGCATCTTGTACCCTCAGTGATTGAACAGCTTCTACAGGAACCGAATGGCATCGACTTTTTCAAAAATGTCGACTTTGTTGCTTACAGTGGAGCGCCCTCCAGTCCTGCAGTTGGTGACCGTCTCTCGAGGGTCGCCGAACTAATCTCGCCATTCGGTTCAACAGAGACATTCTTGGTTCCTGAGTTAACTCTCCCTCGTGAGTACTGGGCTTGGCACGAATTCAATCCGAATTATAAGCACGAACTTCAACCCTATGACCCTGCCGAGGGTACATTCGAGCTCGTCATTTTTACCGATGAGAGCACCAAAGATACAACTGCTGTCTATCACAACCTCCCCGGCGTCGACCCATACTGGACTAGGGACTTGTTTACACAACATCCTGACAACCCAAAGCTATTCAAGTACTATGGGCGTCGAGATGACATAATTGTCCTCGCCAATGGCGAAAAGTTCAATCCAGTCCCATTCGAAGTCAATATTCAGCATCATCGCTCTCTCAAGGGTGCATTGGTTGTAGGAAATGGTAGAACACGAGCAGCTCTACTTGTTGAGCCCGTCGAACCTTTCGACGAAGTTGCCGAAGCCAAATTTCTGGAAGAGCTCTGGCCGCTTATTGAGGAGTCCAACGCCCTTGTCCCAGGGCAGGGCCGTATTCCACGAAGCATGGTCATATGTTCACTACCAAACAAACCCTTCGCCAGGACCGGCAAAGGTACCATAGTACGCAAAGTCACAGAGCAAGCCTATAAGGACGAGATTGAAAGACTGTACTCGAGTTCCATTTCAGACGAAAAGACTGCCAACGTGCAAGTGGGCTTAAAGTCAAGTCTCAAGCGTGTCTACGAACGAACCTCAGTCATCGACTTCCTACGCACTACCCTCGCCTCATCGTTTGTCGAAGCAGCTAAAATGAGCGAAGATGACGACTTCTACGCCCATGGCCTAGATTCGGTACAGACACTAGAGATTACGTCAAGTTTGAAACGCAATCTGAAGGATCAAACATCGAAGTCAGTCGCGTGGATATCGCCGCGAACGATTTACCGCAATCCTACTATTGCCGAGCTTTCGCGCGTTGTCATTGCTTTCCTCCAAGAGGGTGTAATTCCTGAAGAAGATCATCAGATGGCGAGGGCACGCTTGGTGGACGAAACCGTTGCACAGTATGTGGAAGCATTGCCGAAAAGGTCAACTTCGCAGGTTTCGGCGCCTTTGAAGATATCTACGGTTGCCTTGATTGGCTCGACAGGCTACCTAGGTTCACATATTGTTGTGAATCTCTTGAAGGACCCTGAGATCTCTCAAATCATCTGTCTGAATCGTGGAGAAGATGCCCAAGAGAAGCAATCGGTGGCGCTTCGCAAGCTTGACGAGACGGTTAGTCCACTTTTGCATAAACTGGTGTACATGACCATTCAGCTCGGTCAACCCCTCCTTGGGCTTACGAAGGAGAGATTCGATTTCATTGCACGCGAAGTCGATGTGATCGTCTATAACTCATGGAGACTCGACTTTGGCCTTGCTATTAGGTCGTTTACTCCCTTCCTCCGTGCAACTCGAGACCTGGTTGACCTTTCTGCTAATAGCGGCCGCAACATACATATCGTCTTTGTCAGTTCGTTGTCCGCAGTTAGCAGTATGGCCACAGTGCCCGAAACTCCTGTTGAGGATCCGCTAGCTGCCTTGGACATCGGCTATGCACAATCAAAGCTGGCTGCTGAGCGAATCCTCACAACTGCGAATCGACAGACTGGCATTCCCGTGTCTATTGTCCGTGTCTGCCAAGTTGGAGGCCCAGCTAATGATAGTGCTGGCACTTGGGCAGATCAGCCAGTGAGTAGTATTCTGAGTTATTTTGGGGACCTTTGTCAAGTCTCGGGAGAACACGGCCCCCTTTTCACAAGAATCCATCCTCCTAAAACCTGACTTATACTCTCAAGCATTCTAAGCCGAGGAATTACTGACTTGAGATATTGCAGTGGATATCAGCTCTCTTGCGCACAGCAAAGAAATTGAGATGCGCCCCTACTGATGTGTTACCCATCGATTGGGTTCCTGCCGATACTGTTGCTGCCATGTTGAATGACTTTATTCTTCGCCCAGCTCGTAAAGATGTACAAGTCTTTAATATCTACCCCCAAAAGCCACAATCGTGGGATCTACTTGTCACAATCTTGCGTGAGACATATGGCGTTACTGAAACAGTTCCCATGTCTGAATGGATCAAGAAACTTCGAAGTATCACCGATCCAAATGCTAACGACGTGGCTGACTTACCTGCCTTGAAGATTTTGGACTACTATGAGGCACTTGATGCGGGAGGCAGCTCTGCTATGGTTGAGACGGATCACGCAATGAGTGTTTCAAAAATTGAGATTCCTACTGTAGATAAGCGCATGATGGAAGCCTGGCTTCATGGTTGGAAGTTGTAGGACAAGATGCAAGGCAGTTGGCATGTACGACAACATTTACGCTTATTTATCGCTCTAGATTACTGAGCCTAGAGCTTGCCCACAAGACTAACTCATACTTTCTTTCTCGATCCAGGAAACTGGTAGCAATTCATGTAAACCGTTGTCGTCTGCTACTCATCCGACTCTCAACAGACTCCTGGGATCTAGAAGTGTACCCCTATTACATGCATGCGGCAGTACAAGTCAGTATGTGAAAACGCTCAGACTTATTCCCTTGTAAGACCCCACGAACATCCAGTATTAGATGGTTGCTGGACCAAAATCCTAGCGGTGTAACATACCTAGGGAGGTCTTATCACATCTATTCAGAAAATTTCGAGGATAGCTCAAATTGACGTGGACTGGGCCTCGTAGGAACATGTAATCGTACGAGAGAACTACCTAATAGGGGGTTCGTAGAGGTTACACAAGAAGGATAATCCTACCCGGAATTTTGATAGGTCTAGAATGCACTATACATCAAGCCACAATAGACTCACTCCCTGAACTAATTAATGACCTAAGCTCGTTGTAGTCTTATTATGCGTTTTGTTTTCGATTAAGTCACATCTCAGAAATGGTGCCGTAAAGGCTTCCAATGATCTGATGAGTGCAGGAAATATCGTCTAACCTGCAGATAATTCCCCAAGCATCGTCGGGCTTGTACGCGTATTTCTGGAGTGCGTACCATCAACCCCCCTTCGATCTTCTTTCTTTTCTACTAACACATTGCTGACATCGTAGTATTAGTCTTCAAATTCGTTTTCTTTTTGTTGTCCTACATTCGATCATCGAGCGTCATCCCCCAATAGGAGATGAGGCATGGATCCAAACACGACGCCAGCTCTTAAGCCACCTCCAGGCGTAGAGTCCAATTTTAAGAACCCCTATTCGCTACAACCACAGCGGATAGCTATATCGACAGTTTGTCTGACTGTCTGTATGATAGCGGTGACCGCGCGAATTTACACGCGGACTCTGCTGTTGAACAAGTTCAACACTGAAGACTGTGCGTTCTAACTCTCGATACATTCTCTCGGACTCCATCGCTTACAGGCTTTTAGGGGTTCTTTTACTCTCAACGGTTCGTGCGATCTTGTTGTCACGATATGCATTTTCTAGATTAACACATGTCAGGCAAGCTTTACGACTTTCACCGCCCTGCTGATCGTTGCCGGCGAGCATGGTGATGGGACACATCAGGTACGCAATTTCTTCAGCCATCCCCAAATCCTGATCTCAGTTGAGACGTAGCTACTGTTATGTTAACATGCAATTTTAGTGGGATGTTTCCGTAGCAGACTTGACCAAGAACCTTCTCGTAAGTTGCTCGCCTACTCAACCAGTAGTAACAATTTGCAATGAAGTTCGAACTATGTGGCTGACAGAGAATTTGGCTACAGCTAGAAAATGTCTCGGAAATCATCTACTGCATCACAATGTTTACGATCAAATACGTGGTGCTTCGGCAAATCGAGTCTATATTTTTCAACCACCATCGCAAAGTCCTTGCCTCCAAGGTCATCTCGTTTCTAATTTGGGCGAATTTCCTACTATACACTGGCGCCGCCTTTGCCTTTATCTTCGCCTGTGTCCCCCGAGAGAAGATATGGAACAAGGAAATCGATGGCAGCTGCATCAATGCGCCCGCATCAATTGCTGCTGGTAGCTCTCTCAACGTGATCTCTGACATCACGATTCTTATTACCCCTATTGACGCTATCTGGAAACTACAACTACCACTCAAGAAGAAGATCAGGACTGCAGCAGTGTTTGCGGTTGGTATCTTGTATGAAATACCCTTGCGTATTTCTCGTTTTGATTACCACCCAAGTATTAACACTGACCATTGAGCGGGGAGTCTAGTGCAATCGTTGCAAGCATTATGCGCCTTTACTACGGCCTTCAGCTATTCTATGCGGTTGACGTTACGTGGGCTATCTCACCTGTCGGGCAATGGACGTAAGTACTTCTGCCATTCCCTTTCATAGTGCAGTGTGATTGACGTTGATCTCTTCTAGGATCGCCGAGTTCATCACCGGTTTCCTTGTCGCTTGCTCCCCCTACTTCCCACGCCTCTTTGACCATATATTAGGGCGGGATAAGCAGGTATCCCACAACGCATCGTATGGCGGAGCTTCGTACCAATCCAAGAGTCAATCGTCACGGATCCGAGCCGATCGCAGCTGGGCGGCGTTGACGGCACATGAGACGGGCGACAACAGTTCTAAAACAATAATACTCTCGGATCTTCCACGTGGAACGCAAGAAGGGGTTACCAACGATTCAGGTGTTGTTTGATATTTGGCTTCGAAGGAGTTTGTAATAATCCCCATACTACAAAACGGAAGAGGTCTCTTCGTCCATATATGTACTATTTAGGTTTGTATTTTTGAAATTTAATATCGTTGCAACTTATCAGATTTAGGGGAAGGTCGCCCACTGACCCTACAGTAGAACTCAAGAAGTTTCAATGAGTAGAATAAACTATATTGGTCCTGGTTAGAACGCGGTGGACTGTCGTGTATTCCAGGTGAGACGAAAAGCAGATCTTTAATGTACCTGGAGTTGGTGAAGGCGGGTGTTAATTCCAATGTTATGGCACGGTTGGCTAGGGGGATATGATTGACATTTTGTGTAAGGATATTATTAATCTTACGCCGTTAACCTATCGTTATTAAGATAAAAATTGAGTAACAGGTACCTATGCGGTACGCTTTCGGGCACATTTACATACGGTAAACTGTCGAACGATGAACACCTGTATTTTGTGTAGTACGATTTGACATGTATGCAAAGCTATCGTAGGGCTGGTACTTACTAAGGTAGTTAAGGGAACGCTGAATAGGGGTAATCTCGACCTGATATTTGGTGCTATGTAGTCTTTCTATTAGTTAAGCCCGCGCCTTTTACATATATCGTAGTTTTGCAACTTATTAGTACTTTTATACTTCGTGTTTCATTGTTTATAGTAAAGCTTCGATTCCTTAAGTTGTTAAAGGCTTTTATTAATATCGTTAAAAATCGCGAGGCGATTTTTATTAAGAGAATTGCTATTCGCACCCTTAAAAGTTGCTATCGGGCCTTATCCGCACCCTAGTACATCCTTGATAAGCGCCGCGGGCGCTGAGCGCCTCGTGCGCCTGGAGAGTCCACCAATTCATACCCTCATAACCTAACCAAGGGTTGGTATATGAATTAGAATCTTGTATCGTTTGAAAGCGCGTTCAATTACTGATCGATTAGTCCCAATTGCATCATTCTACGATATCTGGTTGTAAAGTTATTAATATAACTAATATGGCCTTGGCCAGCTTGAATAGTGCTGGCTTAAAGGGTATCACGTGATGCCCCTCAGCGGTCGCAAGCCAAATACCTACCAAAAGATGGTTCAATAGCTCAGTGATTCTATAGTCGTCTAGGTTAATACTTATATCATAAGAATGGCCGTTTTAATATAAATTGATTGATCCAGTCTATAGCCTTCTGCGATATATGCTTCGAAAGTTATCGGTATAGTAAATATGGGATTAGCTACCTGGAATAGCGTTGGCTTAAAAGGGTATCACGTGCTACCTCCAGCGGTCGTATACCAAACTGTCAAGTTAACGTAACTTTACCAAAATGGCATGCCCCAGCTTCATCCTTATATCAATCGAAAGCTCTCAATTGCGCGAATCTAATGGAGCAGGTTGCATCTATACTGGGCCAGTATTGACCTGACTGTGTGGGAGGATAGGTTGATATATTGGCCCTAAGCACGGGCTTTTCGGGCGATGTACTAGGGTGCGGATAAGGCCCGATAGCAACTTTTAAGGGTGCGGATAGCAATTCTCTTTATTAAAGGTGGATTTTAATTTATTTTAAACTTTTAAGCTTTTAGATTTTAATTTTCTTTGGTTTTTATTTTGCTTTTTAAATTACGTGTTTTGAAAATAATTAATTATAAATCTTTTACGATTTAATTAAGGTTTTAACGATTTTTCGGAAAAGTTTTATTTCGTTTATAAAAAGGTTAACGATAATTTACGAAACGAATTATAAAGTTAATAAATTAAAGTATATTTTACGTAATTAAAGTAATTTATTCGTAATTATAAATTATAATTATTAGATATTTAAACGAAACTTTATTATATTTATATAAAAAAAAAATGTAAAACTTTTTTAATTAAATAATTAACCTTTTTTTCGAGTTTAATTCGTTAATTAAGCTATAGTTATTTTTCTTTAAAAACGGCGAAAATATTTTTAACCGAATATTTTTTTTAAAAAAATAACGTTTAACGTTTTAACGCGAAAAAACGTCACGTATATAAAACCAAATTAAAATTCTTTAATTATTATATTTAATACGATTTTATTTAACGTAAAATCTTATAATTTATATACGATAATAATATACGTTACGATAAAAAGAAATTACGTACGTTTATAATCGATATTTTTATAAAAAAATAACTTTATAAATCGAAAAATAAAAACGATCGATACGTTTTTAAAATTATATTCTTTATAATCGTTATATTTATAACCTATGTTAATAATACGAAAATAAAATAAACTAATATAATTTATTTATCGAAAATAATAAAAATAATATAAGATATTTTTATTCGTTAATTTAAATTTCCTTTTTATATTAAATGTTTAACGATATTTATAATATCGTTAATTAATCTTTAAAACGTATAAATATTTTCCGTAAATATTATATAAGTTTTTATATAAACGGGAAAATATATTTCGAAATTATTTATATTATAAAATAAAACCTAATTTTATTCGTAATTCGTTTTTATAATAATTATATATATTATAAATTATTCGAAAACATTTATATATTTATAATTATAAAAATTAATAATCGCGTTAATAAAATATACGCGTATTATATCGTTAAAATTAGTAATTTTCGTAACGATTACGAACTAATTAAATTAATAACGAAAAACGAAAAACGTTTATATTTTTCGGATATAAAATATCGTATATATAATACGAAAAACGTTTCGAAACGTAATTTATTCTAAGTTTTATTAACGTATCGAAGTTTTTAAACGAAAGATTTTATCGATAAAAAAGTACGTAAATTAATTAATTAATTTTAAAAGCATTAAATTAGCTTTTATATAATATAAAAACTTATCGAATATAAGAAATAATTAGTAAAAATTATTTAAAAAAATAACATTTATATTTTTAAATATAATATTTACGAAAGTTTCCGGGAAAATTTATTATAAACGATACGATATTATATTATATTAAAGCGATATTTTAATATTAATAATTTCGGTATAATTATAATAACGTTATAATTACCCTAAGATATATCGATATTAAGAAAAAGATTAAAATTCGTAATAATCGATAAATTTAAAGTTATATCTAAAAGAATATAATTTAATATAATACGTAATTATTAAAAAAGAAATCTAAGCTTTATAAATTTAAGAATGCGAAAAGATAAAATCTAATTATAAAATGTTACGTAATTCCGGAAATAATAATCTAGTAACTAAATCCTATTATAATTTTCCTTTAAATTTAAATATAATACCATTTTTATTCGAATTTATTTAAAATAAAAGAAAATCTTTATATGTTTAACGATCGATAAATACTCGTTATTCTTCCGATAAAAATATAACTTCCCTTTTATTATTAATTTTTATAAGATTCCCTAACTTATTTCTTTTTTTAACTAAAATTAAACGGGCTTTTTTTACGTTAGGTTTTAAATTTTTACGCTTTTTATTTATTTTACTAACTAATATAATATAATTATCTTAATCCGTTTATCCGTAAAGATATATCGGTTATAATTTATACGTTACGTTAAACTAAATATTAATAACTTACCTATTTATTAGTATAAAATATCTTTATATATAATAAATTTTACGCGTAAATCTTATTTCTAATATTAAATCTTAATTAAAATTAAATAAATAACCGTATAAAATAATAGAGTTAGGTTTATCGTTTTTATTATATTTATCGTAAGTTATATTTTTATTAATAAAGTTAACTTTAGGTAAATTAACTTTAAATAAACTAATTATAAATAGGTTAAGCGATAAAGAAATAGAAAAACGTTCCCTATTTTCGATAATATTCGATTAATCGATAATAACTATATTTTTTAAACTAAATTTCGGTAATTCCTTTCCTTTACCTTTTAATTTAAGTTTAAAATCTAAATCTAAAAAATCGGGGATTTCTTTTAGTTTATTTTTATTAGGAAATTTAACTTTAATCTTTTTAATTAAGTTAATCGGCTTAAATCCTATCTTTAAAAAGTTTATTTTAGATTTAATTAACTTCCGAATTAACTTTTTAAAAATCGTAAATAATAGCGTTTTCGATTTAATCGTTATTTTAGAATATAAAGATATTATATTTATAAAAGAATCTAAGATCTTTATTTAATTAAATTTTTCGTTTTTCTTTAAATAAAATAAAGTAACTAGTTTCTTAAATAATAAATATAAGATATAAGTTATTTAATACTTATACGTCTAAATCTCATTTTATAAAAAGATCTAAATATACGAGAAACTTTTAAAAAATCCGATTAATAACTTTTATTTATCGTTATTATATATTTCGTTTAAGGTATCTTTTATAATTTATATTCGAAAAAAGGAAATATTATTTTTATTTTAAAAAATATCGAAAATATATATTCGTTTTTTTCGCGTATCGATTAATATTATATAGAAATAAGGATTTATATATTTTATTAGGTTTTTACTTAGATCTTACGTATTATAATAAGTTATTAAGAAAATAAAATACGAATAATATATTTTAATTAATGTTTCGATAATTTAGCTAAAGTTTAACGTAAGATAATTTTATAAAATCTATAGAATTTTAGCTTCGTAAATAAACTCGAAAGGAAATATAATTTTAGTAATAAAAATCTATAGTTTTTTTATATCGTTAAACTTATTATATCGACGTTTTTTATATAAGTTTAAGGTAATTTTAATTATTAGAATTATTTCTTTATTTTAAAGTTTAACATTTATTTCCAACGATAAATTAATCTTTTAAACTAACGTTATATTAAATAATAATAGGCTTTCTTAAATAACGATATATAAAAAAACTTAAATGGATTTTTATAATGGTAATTTATATTTTTTTTAATTAACATAGATATTAGAATGATATATATTTTTTAAAAGGTTTAGGAAATTATCTTCGATTACTTTTATTTATTGTCGTATAGAAACTATAATTAAGTAACTATAGAATCTAGAATGTATCTAAGGAATAGATTTTTAAGAAAAGTTTAAAAAAGATAAAAAGCCTTATTAATCGATTAAAACGAAATTAATTAAAATCTTTTTTATACGTATATAACCTTAGGTAATATATTATAATATAACGTTCGGAATTATATATAATTAATGGAGTCCCATTTATTTAAGGTTAATAAAAGATTTAAAAAATTTATAATAATTACGTTTATAATTCTTTCCTTTTTAAACTTTTTAAACTTTTTATAAATTCTTAATTTTATTTAAAAAAGGCTAAGCTTTCTTAAATTCTATTAATTATAACCGGTTTTTTACGTAAAAACAAATTAGAAATTCTAGAAAATCTAAAGTAAAAACCTATATTTCCTAGTTTATATATTAAAGAAAAGTTATATAATTTTTACGAAATGTTTCCTTTATTAATATTACTAAGTTTCTAATCTTTTTTTTTTCCGAAACTATTTAGGAAATAAGAATTCTTTAAAGATATTAAGATTAAAAACACTAATTATAAAGCTTAATTAAAACATTCGTATACGTTTCAAAAGTATGTAAATTATTTTTTCCTTAAGAATTCTCGAAATTCTAAGCTTTCGATCGAAAATAACTAGCTTTTTCGAAATATAATATATATTTATTAATTATCGATTAAGATCGAGCCTAAAATTAAGCCTTATAAATATATTAATAAACCGGAATTAAAAGATAATTATCGGGTTTAATTTTTTCGACGTATAATATAATTATCGTAACCTTTTCCTTTATTTAAAAAGTTACATATAAGTACGCGTATAATTATTCCTAATCGAACTTTTCTAAATATTAAGCCGGATTTTATAACTATATTTCCTTTTCTTTCGTTACTATTTATCCCTAAAGGTAAGATATATTTAAGATTTAATTCTATTAAAATATAAGGTATTTATAATCCGTTTCTTTTATATATAAACTTAAATAAATTTCCGATTAAATTATTGTTTTAATTTACGAAAAATAACCTAATTATACTTTAGTTAGAAAATTTAAAAATTGGTTTAAAAGTTTATATTATCGATTAATATATATAAATTAATATAAAAGCATTTAATTTTAAAGTTCTTTTATTAATTAAAGTATTATTAGATAATTCGTTATATAAACATTTACGTTTTAAGTGATATTATTATTAGTCGATACGTTTTATAAAAAATAAAAGATATAAGATTCTAACGGGTTACTGGGATATTTAAGAATTATTTTCCATTTATTAATCGAATAATTAAAGTTCGGAAAAAACCTCTTTTCGTTAAAATTAAATAAGGTAAGCCTTTAAATTAATATTTTATTTAACTTATTACTAATAAATACCGGGTCTTTAGTTTTTTTATTTAGATATATAACTTTCCGAATAAAATCCTTTATCGTTATTATATTCATTATATAAATATTTCTAATATCAATTAATACGTTAAGATATAGCTTTTTTTTAATTATAAATTAATTTCGTTATTATCGAATAATTTTTATAAGATATATATTTTCTTAATAAATACTTAGAATTATAAGTTTCGGAATATTAGGTTTAATTATTTTAAGGCTTAAAAATATAAGGTTTTATTTATTATTAAAGATTTTATTATTAAGAATTCCCCGGTTTAATTTCGATAAATAAATATCGAAATTATAAAATAAATGAAAAGGTTAATAAAACCTTTTAATTAAGCGAATATTTCTTTATTTTATATATAAAGTTCGTAAATCTAAAAAAACTATAAAAATAATATAATGGAATAAATTAAATAAATAAAATAATAATAGATAAAATCTTTTAAAATAATGAAAATAAAGAAATTATATTATATTTTATTAAAAAGATTATATTTATTTTAATAAAAATAAAACCTAATATTATTATATTAAATATAATTATAACTTTTTTATATAAGTATTTAATAATATTTTCCTCGGGTAATTAATTTATTTCTAAAAGGACTTTTTAAGATCGTTTTTATTTATATATAATAATATATCCTTTCTTCGTTTTAACGGAAATATAAATTTTAATAAAAAGGTATCGAAATTTATTTTCTATTAAAACGTTTAATATTTCGCTAGTATTTTTCGTTTTTTATTGTTATTTCGTTTTAGTATTAATCGGTTAATTTCTTTTCCCGTTTATAATAATACCTTTATCGTTATTATTATTATTAAAACTAGGGATTTACTAGTTTTTTAAGTCGTTAAATTCCTTAAATACGTTTTTCTTTTAATCGACATTTAATTCTAGGTTTTAATCGAATTATTCATTTATTTCTTTTATAATCTAAAGGTTATTTAAAGGATCGTTAAATTTCTAATATTCGTTTTTATTTTTAATAAAAAGTTTTAATTTATTATTCGTAAATATAAAACATAAAACTATTTCGTTTAATTTACGAATATTATATTTCTTTTTTTCGTAAGTTTTATCGATTAAGAAAGAACCGAACTAATTATATCGTAGTTTATTTTTACTAGAAATATTTATATAACGAAATATATCGAATAAAAGTATTAAATCGTTTTTTTATAATGTTACGTCCTAAATCCTTTTCGTATATCTTTTATTATTCTTTTCGATTATTTCCTTTTTTTTAAGAAAATATCGATTAATTTTTCGAAGTTATCTTTTTTTTTTTCGAATAATTTTAACTATATAAATAAAAATTCTTCGCGATTTTATATCGTATCTTAATTTAACATTCTTTATATAAGTATTTAAATCTCGATTAATAAAATAAGCTTTCTTTTATATATAATTTTATACGAAAATATTTTATTAGATTTAACTAAGATTTAATCCGCTTATATAATATCGTTTATATATAATACCTAACTTTTATTATTTTTATTTAAAGTATATATAAAGCCTTTTTTTATTCTTTTATAATTAATCTTTATTTAACCTTAAAATTATAAAAAATAAATAAATCTTATTTACCTATTTATACTTAATATTATAATAGTTATATTAAAATTATTTCTAAATTTTAAGTTATCGTTACATTTTATTAAAAGAGATATATTATAAAAAAAAACGATCTTTTTACGTATAAAGTTTATAATCGTTATAATATCGGCTTTGTTTAATATCTTACCTTTTAATTAGTCATTAAGCTTTTTTCTCGTTTTTATTATATATTTTTTTCTTCGATTAAAAGGTATATATTATATATCGATAATTTATATAATAAGAAATCTTTACAATATATTATAAAAGCCTAATTCGTAAAAATAAATTATATTAAATTTCTAATAATTCGAATAATAAACGATTACTTAAATTATATTAATATTTATATTTCTTTAATAATATAGACTTTTTATTTTATAGATCATTAAGTTATATTTTTTATAATTATATTTAACATAACTTTTTCGGATAATAATTTTTCTTTATATCGTAAAATTAATAATTTATCGTTTATAAAATCATTGTTTGGATTAACGTTATAAAATACCTTCCGAAATTATATAATAGAATATTTTATTTTAAAATCTTTATTTAACTTATTAATCTTTTAAAGTTTTCTTTATTTTTAAACGTATAAGATATTTTAAAATGTTTAAATATTTTACGATTTCTTAAAAGTTATTATTTTATCCTTTTAATAATTATAATAATAAGATAAATTCTTTATTTCCATTAGAAATAATTAGGTTAATATTAACGTTATAAATCTAGTTATCGATATATTCGTTAATATTACTTTTTTATTAATCGGTTTTTTTATTTAAAAGTTTTTTTTTTTTATATAAAAGGTTATCGGTTAATACGTTAAATTTACTTCGTATATATCCGATCTCGAAATCGAATAATTTAATATAAGAAATCCATTAAATTAACTTTATTTTAAGTAAATTAATAAAACTATCGTTTAATTAAACGATAAAGGTTTTTATATCGATTTATAAGAAAAAATAGATTTTATAAAAATGGATTTATAATTTACGGAAAGATTTAATAAAGGCGAATACTTTTTATTTCGGGGTATTATATTTTTCCTTCATTTTTCGTTATACGTTAAATTTATATTTTAAAGATTAAAATTTACTTTAATTATTAAATTAGCTTAATATATAACTTTATCTTTAATTTAAAGTATCCGTTTATAAAATAATAAGTTTCTTATAAATATAATCGAGATTTATAAGATAAGATATTCCGTATAACATATTTTTTAACGTTTATATTATATATTCTTAGTTTTTTCCTTATTCGAAAAAGACGTTCTTTTTAAATAACATTATTAAAGGCTTAATAATTAAAGTATAAAGCTTTATCTAAATTCTAAAATATATCGTAATACTAATAAAAAACTATATCTTTTTAATATTATTATAAAGATTTTATTTTTTAATTTTTAGAGTTTTAATTAGAATAGATTTCCTTTTATAGGTATTGTAAATATATTTTACGATCTTTATAATTAAGCGGTAAAATTTTGATTTTTTTTCATTAATTATAACTTCGGTAAGCTCGAAATTTAATAAAATAACGTTTACGTTCTTAATATATTTAAGGATAAAACAACATATTTTAAGGTAAACCTTTTAATTATTATATCGGATAATAAGTCCTTTGATTTTTATATCGTTAAAAAAAGGCTTATATTTATCGGAAATAAAATTATAAAGTATTTAAGTAATTATTTTAAAGAAATAAACTATCGAATTAATTGTATTTTATAATAACGTAATTATTTTTATTAAATCGATCGATAAAGTAAAAATTATAAGTTACTTATAAAATAAAATAAATTTAACTTGGTTATACCTTAAAAACCAATTTATAATAAATAATATCTAATATATAACGAACTTTATAAAGAATTCTTTATAATTTTTAAATAAGAAAATATTATAGATCGTTTTTCTATTAAGTTTCGTATAAAAATTAATTAATTAAAGGTTCCCGTTTTTTTTTAATAATAAACTAAACGTTACGATAAAAGCTATAATTCTTTTAAATGATATTATTTTTTAAATAGTTTTTAAAAATTTTAATAACTCTTTTTTTAAAAGGAATGGAAATCGGGATATTCTTAATTTATTATGTTAAATATAAGATTATTTTAATTATATAATTAAAAATTATATTTTCTTTAATTTAGCTAATTTTATTAAAATCTTATGTTAAAACCATTTTGCATTTATAAAAAACCTCGATTAAGATATTTTATTCGATATCGATTAATTTTAAAGTTTGTAATTTCTTTTTAATTACTTTTAATCGGTTTAATTTAAGCCGAATTTCGCGTGGTTTTTTCGTAAATCGAAAATAAATATTCTAATAAAGGTTTTTTATTAACGAAAATAAAAGGTTTTCTTTTTATTTTTTCATTATATATAATATTTTATTTTTCTAACTTATTAATCCTAAAGGTATAAATCTATTTATAAAAATATTATTAATTAACTAAACTTTTAAAACTTTAAGTTTATATATAATATTAATAGAAATTAAATTCGATTTAATTTACGTTCGATAACATTTCCGGTTAGTTTTTTTCTTTATTTTTCGAAAGGATTTTCGGGCTACGACTTTTATAACATTTAAGAATTCCTCGTTTATTAATATATATATTATTAATTTATCTTTTTTTAATTTATATTTTATGGAATTTTCAAAATCGCTTATTTTATTTTTAAAAGGTAACTTTTAGGAATTAAATAGGTTCATTTTATTAATCGATATTAAAAATATTTCTAAATTTATTTTATAACTAATCCTAGGTTTAGATTTGATTTTATCGTTAATCGTTTTTTTAATAAAAGGCTTTTTATAATTATTAACGTAACCTTTAATATCGGTAATTAATAATTTTCTTAAATAAGTTTTAATAAAGTTAATTCGTTTATTTAACGTTTATTTAGCCGATCGAACGTTAAAGGAACTTTTATTAAGGTTTCGCCGAAAGTTATATTTCCCATTATTTACGATTTTTCGTAATAAAAAGATATCCGGCTAAGAAAAATAAAATTTAGGTTTAATAAAAACTTCGGAAATGTTTTATTATTTTTAATAACGTAAATAAAGTATAAGAAACTTTAATTACCGATTTAAATTAGTTTTTTAATAAATCTTATAATTATAATTAATATAAATATATTAAATCTAAACTAAATAAATATAGTTTTAAATATAAAGATCCTAAATGTCTTAATATAAGATTTTATAATAAAGTTAAATTACGTTTTAATGTTAATTATCGTAATAATTTTATCTTTATTTCCGTAAGGTTTTATTTTAACGAATAATTGGGATAAAATTTAGATATAAATATATAACTTATTATAAATTAAGCTTTTAGATATATGATAAATTTCGGCGTTTATAAGGATTATTTATTTAATGATTTTACTAATTAAATTGGTTATAATATTAAGGCGTTTAATTTTATTATTCGATTTTTTATTTTAAGTATTTATAAGGTCCTTTTTATATTTCTTTAAAATAAGCTTAATAATTCGCGTAAAAGTTAAGTTTATATTTAAATTATTTATCGTTTCTTTTAATAAGTTAGTAAAACCGGGTATATATTAAGTTATTTCTTTTTAAATAATAGAAAATTATTTATTAGAATTATTTTTAATTTTATTAAATTAGAATATTCTTAATTTTAGGTTAGAAAATCCTATGGTTTACGTATAAATACTTTAATTATTTTAATTTTAATTATTATTTTAAAAGATCGTAAAATCGCATAGAATTTTTTTAATATTATAAGTTCGGTTTTTTATATTTATATTAATAAGGTTATTATATAAGTTTATTTTTCTTTTAATACTTATAATTTAACTAGGTTTAATTATATTTATTAAGGTAATATTTATTTTAATAAATTCGGAATTTTTATCGATCGTTTTCGAATAGTAATAATTAAATATTATAATGGAACTTAGTTACCGAATTATTATCTTCGAAGTTACGTGGTACCTTATAACTAGATTTTATCTTTTCGCATTTTTAAGCTTATAAAGCTTAGATTTTTTTTTTAATAACTACGTATCATATTAAATTACATTCTTTAAAATATAACTTTAAATCTATCGATTATCACGAATTTTAGTCTTTTTCTTAATATCGATATATCTTAAAATAGTTATAACGCTATTATAATTACGCCGAAATCACTAATATTAAAGTATCGCTCTAATATAATATTTCGAAATTATCGAAATCGAGATCGTCGTTTAAAATTATCGCGATATTTATTTATATATTATTCGTTTACGATTAAATTTCTTTATTTCGATAGGAATTTTTTAGATTTATTTTTAATTTTCTTATAAAATAACCGTTTTATTTCTCGATTTAAACCTTATAATATTATATATTAAAAGTAACGTCTTTATTTCTTAATCCTTTTTATTCGATATAATATAAAATATTTTTTTTTATCGATAAACTTTTCGCGCGAATATTTATAATTAATTTTTTTTCGATTAATATATAAATAAAATTATTATTTATTTTAGTTTTATTAAACTTATATTTCTTTATTATTAAGTTATAATATACGATTTTATTATCGTTTAATATATTAAGAAAGTTATAATTTTTTATGAAATAAGTATTAATATTATATTAATGATATTTTAAGAAACTAAATTTTAATTAAATTATTAAAAGTTTATTATTAGGTTTTGTTTAATAATCGAACGTTATACGATTAAATATAAGTTAAAATTATCCGATCTTTAAGTTTATAAACTAAAATCTTATAATATTAATTATATTAATTAACGTTATAGTTTTTATTTAATATAATATTTAGTTTTCGTAAAAATTATAAAACTTAAGTTTATTACTTTTTAAATTAACGATATCTTTAACGAAATCTATATTTTAAATCCGTAAATTTTTAATTTATTCGGTAAAATCGTTTATTTTATTTATTATTATAAAAGGAATAATAGTTTTTTTTAAGATTAATTTAACGGAAGTTTCGATTTTAATTTTGGTTATTCGAATTTTTTATTCGGTAATAATATCGTTATTATCGCTAATATCGAAATTATTATTTTTAAGGTAATATTTTAATCGATTAGCTTTAATTTTAGCTTTATTTATATTATATATTTATACGTAAAAATCGACTTAACGGTTAATACGCGATATAACGTACCATTCTGGTATGATATAATATAGTACTTAGTTAAGTAAATGGTTAATTAAGTATTATATAGAAACTTACTTTTTATAGATATTTATAAAATAACGAAAAAAACTATATACTAAAACTAAAAGGTTATAAGCCGTAGCTTCTTTAGTTATAAGCCGTTCCTATTATATTAACGGTTTAATTATTCTTTAAATTTTAAAAGTAATAATGTTTTTAATTTATTTAAGGTTTTATTAAAGAAATTAATTAATTAAAACTTAATTTTAAGAAATAATAATTTTTAAATCGTTTTAAAATAAGATAATCTTTTAAATAATTTGCTTTTAACTTTAGCCTTAGATATAATTACCTTATAATTAAAGAGAAAATCGTTAATTAACTTAAAAATAATAACGTTTTTCGACTTTTCTTTTAATATATCGATTTAATTTTAAATAATTTAACATTATTTAAAGTTTTAAACTTTAAAAGAAAATTTAAGCTTTTTTATAATTGCTTTTTATATATTATAATCGAAAAATATAACTTTAATTCGTTTTTTTATCTTTAACTTTTTTATATAATCGGAAATTAAAATAAGTTTCGTTTTATTAAAGAAACTATATTTAATAAAATAATAATTAAGATTAATTACTTATTAAAAAACATAAATTCCATTAAAGAATAGACTTTTATAAAGTTAAAAATCCATTACGATTATATAAAATAAACCTATTATATTCGGATAAAATCTTATAATTTCTATAATACTTAAATTATTAATAATTATATTAATCGATAAATTAGGATTTTTATTAATAAAAATAACGACGTTTAAGATAAATATTATTATCGTTAAAAATTAAACGTTTTAAAATATTATAAAAGAAATAATATTTAGAAATAGTAAGTTTCGATTTATTTCGATATTATTAATATTTTTATTAGGTATTTAATATTAATTAAAGAAGTTTTAATTAACTTTATCGTTTTATAAAGAATAAACTGGTTTAGGATTTACTTAAATAATATTAACGGAAAGGTTTAAAGATTTTTTTCTAGTTATAATCGGAAAAAATAATGATAGAAAACGATAAATCGATTATAATAATAGGTTTTTTAATAGAATTTCTTTTTAAAGAGGTATAAAAATAGCTTTTAAAATAATTCTTTTTACGAAAATCGATTTTTTTCGAAGGTATTTTTTCCTTAAAATTATATAAGTTTTAGGAAATAGAACCTTTTTATTTCTTAAGGTTTTAATTAAAGTAATAATTTCGGTATTTATAAGGAATTTCGCTTTTTAAAAGTTATTAACCATTATTTCGAATAAAAGTTTTATCGCGATAATTATAAGCTAAATTATTAAGATAAATTCCGTTAAAATATTAAGAAAAGGTTCCTTTTTTTTATATAAAAATTTATCGATTAAATCATTTCGTATAAAAGGAATTAACCCGTAATATAATTTACATATTAATAAAGATATTATTTTAATTAAAGATATTTTATTAAGGATAAATAAGTTTCGTTTTACGTACGTATTCGTAATATAAGCTATTATTTACCGGGTTTAATATTTCGGTAATTATTTTCTTTATAATCGATCGATAAATATTTTAGTTCTTAATAAAGTTTTCTAATGTTTCTAACGTTTAACTAAGTATTAAAACTTTAGTATAACTAGTTTTCGGTTTTAAATAGTTAGGTTCTAAGTTTTTAGTTTTAATGTTTTTAATTTTTTAAAGTTAAGGGATTTTTAAGGCTTTAATATTCTTAATAATTAGTTTATATCGTCGGTTATTTAGTATTTCTTTAATTTATAAGATTTTAATAAGTTATTATTATTTCGTAACGTCGATTACGTTATATTATTAATTTAATAATTTATTTAATAAATAAAGCGATAATTAATACGAAATAACGATTTTAACGAAAGTTTTATTAAGGTTTTAAAAATTATAAAATAATATCGGTATTTTCGGATAAAAAATTTTTTTTAATTTATATCGTTTTTTTTAAAATAAAAAAGATTCTTACGTTTAATAAAAGATAAAATGTTTTTACGTTATTTTTATTTTCGTTTAATAATAATTAAAATAAATCGATTTTCTTAAAATTAAAATTATAAATTCGAATCTTATAATAATTACTAATTATATTAAAACGATATTTTAATATTAATGATTTCGATATAATTATAATAACGTTATAACTATCCTAAGATATATCGATATTAAGAAAAAAACTAAGATTTATAATAATCGATAAATTTAAAACTATATTTAAAAGAATATAATTTAATACGATATATAGTTATTAAAAGAGAAATCTAAGCTTTATAAACTTAAAAATGCGAAAAAATAAAATCTAGTTATAAGGTATCACGTGATTCCGGAGATAATAATCCGGTAATTAAATCCCATTATAATATCGAAAAGTTTTAATTTTATTATAAATTTTTTATCGATTATAACGTATTTTATATTACGAATTTTTTATTATAAACGTATTAACGAAATTTTAATTAAAGATTAAAAAAGTCCTTTTTTAACGAAAATATAAATATCGAATAAAACGTAAAATTATAAATTTTATTCGTAATTACGTTTATTAAAATATAATAAATTATAAGATTAATTAAATTAATATCGATAATTATTTAACGTAAATAAACGTATAAAACTTTAAAAATAAAAGATTTATTATATTTATCGAATTTATCGATATTAAATAATAATTACTTTATATTAAATTCGTTAAATATAATTCGATAATAATTTATATATCGATTAAATATTATATATTATTTACGATTAAAAAGTTTTAATTACTTTAATATTACGTTGTTATCGTTTATAATAAAATATTTTCGATTATCGATAATTATCGATTAATAAATCGAATTTTTATCGTATTAGTTAAATTCGAAATACGTATTAATAAAAGGAATTTAATCGAATTTTACGTCGATTTTTTACCGGTTTAAAATATTAAATTCGGCAGAAAAATCGAGGTTTTAATTCGATAATACATTCGTTAATTTCGTTTAATTATTGATTATAATATTTGGGAAGTTTTCTTTATTTTCGAATTCGTTTTCGTTTATAAAAAGATCGATATTCGAAACGTAATAATTATCGTAATTCCCGTAATAAATTTAATATTTCGTATAAATAATAACGAAAATAATAAATCGAGTATTTTTCATAATAAATAAGTTTTTTACGTAACGGAAAAAATAATTTAATATTAATTTTATTTTATAATATTTTTTATATTTAATTATATTTCGTTTATAAATAAAGAAATAATTTAAAATATAAGGTTTTATATAAAAATAAAAACGGGAAAACATAGTATTTTAATCGTATAAAGTTAATTATTCGAAATAATTAACCTTTTTTAATTATTATAAATTTAGTTAAGATTTATATTTTTCTAAGTTATTTCGTTTAAACGTGATTTTTTTCGTTTTTATTATAAATTAATTAAGTTAGTTTTTTTCGAAATAATAATTTATCGTAATAATAATTCGAGAATTTTACGTTAAAGGAATTTATATTAATTAATAATAGATTTTCTAATAAAATTAATTTCGTTCGTTTAAAAACTTGTTTAAAAAGCGATATACGAGCGATAAAAACGGGTTTTTACGTTAAAATACGATAATATTTTTCGAAAGAAATTTAAGAAAAATTGCGATTTAATTTCGGTTTTAAAATAATATTTAATTATATATACTTTTATCGTATAAATATCCGTATAAAGCGTAATATTTAAATTAACCTTTTAATCGATATATAATATAACGTTATAAAAGTTTAAACGTTAATCGTTTCGAATCGGAAAAAAAATTAATGTTTCGGGTTTTATTTTTTATCGATTAAAAAGAAAACTTATAACGAATAAAAGAAATAAAAACGATATTATAAATCGATAAAGAAAATATTAACTTTATTAATATTATTTAAAATTATTACGTCGAATTCGAAAGTTTTATTTCGATACGTTTATAGTTATATTTAGTTCGTAGTTTTAATATTATTAATGTTTTCGATAATAAATTAACGATAATTATAATTATTTTTTTTTCCGCGAAAATATCTTATAAAAAAATAAATATAAATTTATATTTATAATAATATTTAGTTTAGATATTATTACGTTAAAAATTAATTAATAGTAATAATAAATAAGTAAATATTCGTTTCGATCGATTAATTATTTACGAAAACGTTTAATAAAATCGGATTTATAACGTTAATATAAAAGTCTTAAAATTAAGCGAAAATATTTCTAAATATTTTCGTTTTTACGTTCGTAAAAAAAGCGAAATTAAATCGAAATTATATAAAATTATAATCGTAAAAAACGTTATAAGCTTATTATTCGTAACGATTTTAATAATTTTTAACGTAAAATTTTAAAAAAACGATATATTTTATAAAATCGTTAAAATAATAATAAAAATATTAAACCATAATATAAAGGTTTTATATTATGTTTTTTCGCGTTATTTTCGCTTTTTCGTCGACGAAAATAACGCGTTATTTTATATATCGAAATAAATAACGTATTTAATCGTTTTAATAATAATTTATAACGTTAAATATTAAAAATAAACCGAGATATTTTAAAACGTTAATTATAACGTTTAATTAATTTCGTTTATTCGATTAAAAAAGTTACGTATCGTTAATTTTATAAACGTTATATATAATAAAATTAATTAACGTATTCGTTTTTATATCGCATTTTATTATATATTCGTAATTTTAATTATAACGGAATTTATTAATATAAAACGAGTTATTTTAGTTAATTTGTTTCTTTATAATTTTATTAAAAATTATAAAAATAAACCGAAAATATTAAACGAATTACCCGTTTTTTTATTTTATAATATAATCGATATATTTATTGAAAATAAGAAAACGTTTACGTTAAATAAAAAATTCCGCTTTATTATTAAAATAAAAAATAAGAAATATATACGATAATAACGATATAGTTTCGTTAAATTTATTAATAAAAATAATACGAAATATAAATATTTTTATTCGTTTTTTTATAATAAACTTTTCTTTTCGTTTATAATCGTTAACGTATTATTATAAACGTTCGATTTTTATATAATTCGTTATTAAATTCGGAACTATAAATTTCTCGTATTTATTTATAACGGCGAAAAGATTTTCGTCGAAAATATCGTTTATAACGGTTATGTTTTCGTTTATTATAAAACGTATAAAAATCTTATTAATAACGTTATTATTTTTAAGGAATTAACTAAAGAATTCGTTCGAAATTATTATATTATCGTTTATATATTCGAAATAATAACGAACGAAATAATGGAATTATATAACGATAATATTTCGATAAATTCGAAAGTTTAATACGAGAACGTTACGTAAACGTTCGTTAAAAAGTATTATAAAAATAATATTAAGTTTTTTAAATAATAAAAAAAATACCTAATAAATTTTATCGAAATTTCGTAAAAACGAATAAATATAACTTTATATCGATATTATATATTACGATATTAACGAATTTTTATAACGATATAAATTTTCGCGATAAATATTTCTTTTATTTATAATAATTACGGAAATTTAACGGGTATATTTCTAAAATTTATATAATTTTAAATAAAATAAAACGAAAATAACGTAATATTTTAGTTTTTTTTTTAATATTTCGAATAAATATCGTTAACGAAATATAAATCGAATTATCGCTTTTTATATTTATTATATTTTTCGATAATATATTTCGTTAATTTAACGTAAAAATCCTTTAAAAAGTTAACGTTTATATTTATAATAATATATTTTTAAAAGAAACGTATATAAATATCGTTTTTATTTAAAAGATTTTATTAAAATAAAAGATTTATAAAGTTATAATTTAAAACGGTTTTACGAATTTATTATATAATAACGATAACGATAACGCGAATAAAAACGGGATTATTCTTTTGCGAAAAAAAGAACGGATTTTTATTATTATTATTATCGCCGTTATTTAAACTAAAAAATCGAAAAAATCAAAAAAAAAAGAAATTAAAATTAAATATATTAATGCGAATTATATAAACGCGATATACCTTTTATTTTATACGTTTTCCTTTATTATTAATAACGGCGAAAAAGTTTATACGAAAATATTTATAGTTAATTTTACGATATTATTTTATTTCCGAAATAAAATTTTAATCGGTAATTTAGTTATTATAATACGTATAAATTAAATCGTAAACCTTAATAACAACGTTATTAATATAACGATAAAAAATACGAAAAATAATATAAATAATATAAATAAAATAAATAATATAAATAAAATAAATAATATAAATAAAATAAAAAAAAACTAAACTCGTTTTTTCCTTTTTTTTTCCGTTAATATTAAACTGGTTATTTTCGTTTTATTTACGTTTAAAAAACCTAATAAACGACGTAAACGATAACTTTTCGTTAATATAATAAATAATACGATAATAACGTTAAATACGTTTTTATTTTATACGAATTTCCGTAATACGAAAAAAATTATCGGGGTTTATATTACGACGTAAAAGAATTATATATTTATTTATTTAATAACCGATAAAATTCGGTTAAATTAGCAAAAATATAAACCGAAAAAATAATTAAAAGTTAATAACGTTATTAGTTATAAACGACGTTAATAAAAACGAAACCGAAAGTTTTATTTAATTAGTAAATTTATACGATTTATAATAATATTAACGGGTTTTTTCGTTTATAATATTATAATAATTTATATATTTAGTAAATATAATAAAAGCGAAATTATTATTAAGTTTTTATCGGAAATAATAAAGATATTATTACGGGTTTATTTTTTATAAAATATCGGAAATCGAAAGGTTTTATTTAAAAAAACGACCGTAATAATCGTTATAACTAAATAAACTATTAAACGTAAAAGTTATATAAGTTAAAATACGAATTAAAACGAATTATTAAAAATAAAATAAATATATTAAAGTTATAAAAGAAAGTAATTCGATCGATTATTCGAAAAGTATATTATTATAAATAATAATATTTTAAAGTTTAAACGAGAAAAATAAATTTATGTTTTAGTTTTTCGTTACGATATAAAAATAATTAATTGTATATAATATTTGCGAAAACGTAAAAAAGAAACGTATATTAAAAGAAATTATCTAATTTAGGTATATATTTTTATATTTATTCTAATAATTTATTTTAATAATTTCTCGATAATTTTTAAATACGTTAAACGATTTCGTAAACCTAAAATAACGTAATTACGAAATTAATAATAAATAAAATATACGTTTTATTTATTTAAAAAACTTTTATTTAAAAAGTTTCTATATATTTTTATTTATTTATAAGGATATTTTTATTTCGATAAAACTTATTATTATTTAGATTAAACTTAGGTTTTTTATTAAAAAAACTATCGATATTATTATCGAATTAAAAATTAAACCGAACTCGTTTTTTCTTTTTTAACGATTTATCGTTATTATTATCTTTATTTAAATTTAAGTTTAATTAATTATAATTAATAACTTTCGTAATAAATTTTTATAAATTATAATTTTCGTTATTATAATTTCGGTTTTTATTAAGTTATTTTTCTTAATTACCATTTATTTAAAATCGGAAACGTTTTCGAATCTTAGAAAAATTATTCGTTAAATTTATTATAAATTTAAATATTTATATCCCTTTTTAATATTAAACGACTTTTTATTTTCTTTAACGAAAAAATATAAAACTAAGATCTTTTATATTTTTATAAAAAGGAAAAGTAAAGTCGTTAAATATAAAATATACGAATTAAACGAAAAGAAATTAAAAATATATATTAACGAATTTCCGTATTTCGTAATTTTAATATAAAATATAAAGTTCGATATAATTACGTTTCGATATATTTAACGATTAAAATATATAAATAAATAACTTATAACGATTCGATTTTTTATTTATAAATTTCGATATTAATATAAGGATTTTATTATTTAGAAATTTATATATATTAATACGAAAGTTAATTAAATTCGAATTATTATTAATAATAATTTTCGTTATATAAAATAATATATATCGAAATATCCGATTTATTTTAAATTATTATTTTTAAATTTTCGGGATAATATAAGCGATATTAAATAAGGAATAAATCTTTATAAAATAATATAATTCGTCGAAAAGTTCGATATCGAAAACGTTATTTCGTATATAATTATTTACTTTCGAATTAAAAACGGTTTTTTATAATGTCGATACGTTATTATAAAGGAATTCTTAATAGTTAAAATTTAAAATAATAAGATATAACTTTATAATTATTATTAATATAATTTCGGATTTATAACGAAAAAACGGCATATTTATAAATTTTAGAAACGTAAAAACGTGGAAATAATATTTTTTATTACGAAAAATATCGTTTATAAAAATAGAAATATAATCCGTTAAATCGGATAATATAATTAAAAAAAAACTCGTAAAATTACGTTTATATCTTTTATTTTTATTTTATATATTATCGGTAATAATATAATACGCGTAATAAATAACGATATAAAAAACGTTTCTTTTATTTAAAAATAATAATATAATAAAAGAAATATTAAGATAAAAAAGATAATAAATATTAATATAATAAAAAAACTTTATAATTTCTTTATTAATTAAAAAATCGGGAATAATTATAATAAGATAATAACTTATAATAAATAATTTAATAAATAGTTTAATATATACGAAAACTTAAAAATAAATGATTTAAAATAAATAAAAAAGTAAATAATAATTTAATAACGTTAAAAATAAATGTTATTAATAAAGAAAAAAAGTTAATATTAATGAATTTACGTTTTATATTATTATTTAATAAGTAATTATTATTTAATTTTAGTTTCGATTTATCGGATTTTTTAATTTCGTTAATTTTTTATTAATTAAACGTTTTATTATATATAAATTAACTTTTATTATTTTTATTATAAAATATATAAATATACGTATAATTTAATTATTTTTATAATTAGATTAAAAATATAAACGTTTTAAATTTTGTCGATTTTTATAACGATTTAATAATATCTTTATTATTAAGGGAAAATCCTTTAGAACCTCTTTATATTTACGGTAAGTTTTCGCTTATAACGAACTTAAGGTTTATAACGTTATAAACGTAACTTATTTCTTAGGAATTTAGCTAATAAAACTTTTTACCTAAGTTATATAAACGTTTAACTATTTTAAAAGGTCTTATATTGATTTTAACTTAAGTAAAGCTTCTTAAATTTTTAATTTTGTGTATTTTAAGAAGAAGCTTTACTTGATAAGACGTGTGTAATATGCGCTTCATAGATACCCTTTCGGGACCGATGATTCGAACTACCCCCCACTCCCCGGAGTAGTTAAGACTTAATAAAGTCTGCATGAAAACATGTATCGACGCAACCTATCACTTCATAGGGATTAGATGATATCAAGGAGCGGTCTAGGTTTCTTAGATGCCGAACTATCCAGAGCCGTATTTGCGGAATGGCCCGACCCTATTGCCCGACGGATGACTTGGAGGGTATATGTCATGTTATAAACACATACATTGTCAGAAAGGAACTGCTTAGACCTCATAGCTACCTACATATCATGGAGCACAAGGCTTATGGGTTACACTTTATGGGCATCTCACTTGAAGTAGTACAGCCTTCTTAGAGAGGTATTGGTGTGACTCTAATAAAAAAGTATACAACCAGCCAACTATCATAAAAGTACTACAGGTATGTGATGGAATATGCTTGGTGGCGGCACTCCGCAGGAATATTTCTCTCTTTATACATTCCAAGTATAAAATTACCGCAAGTTCAAATTGAATCTTATCCCCAACATTTTCCTCTGGGGTTACTGTCGCAGAATTCAGGAGTAATACAGGGAACATGATTTCGAACAACCCAAAATCCGGGTGGAACAACTTGTTCCATCGGGTAGTTTATCATGTCATCTCCATCTGGCTCTTCACCTTAAGCGACCTCAAAACCATCGTATTTCCCGAAACCGCATTTGGGATCCTAACCGCTCTCTCGCAAACCAAATCTGGACAGGGAAGTCCAGGAATAGCTGAGATCACCAGCCTTGATGTCATTCGTCGACTCCCTCTCGTTATGTTGTGGGTTTGGATAAACTTACTCCCGTTTGCTATCAACAACCAGCGAAGGCCGGAGGCGATCGCAGAAGACTCTTTGAATAAACCATGGCGGACGATGCCAGCCGGTCGGTGGAGCATGACTCAGGCCCAATATGCGATGTATTTCTTTTATGTCGTCGCTGTCGCCGTTAGTTGGAAGATAGGGGGCCTGCGCCCAAGTATCGCACTAGTAGCTCTAGGTGAGGATAACGCCCAGTACGTCAGTTGAAGTAGCTCAGAATGCTAATTGTAGCCAGGGTATTGGTATAATGACAGTGGGGGTGCTGATGTGGACGCTTTGCTTCGCAACCTGATCAACGCTGCAGGCTTCACAGCGTTTGGGACCGGAGCATTAGAGCTGGCCTTAGACCGTTGTATAAGCTTCGATCTAGCAACACTCATCAGAACCACTGCCCCTAGCCTCGCAAAGTGGCTGTTTATTATCGCTGGTGTTGTCTTCACTACCGTGCATACACAGGACATGTATGATCAAGACGGCGATAATCAGCGTGGGCGGATGACTGTGCCAATCCAGATGGGCGAGACCACCGCTCGCTGGACAATTGCATTCTTTACAACTTTCTGGGGCTTGTTCTGTCCTTATTTTTGGAACAGCACCTGGGTTGGATATGCCATTACGACCTCCATAGCATGCACCATCTCATATAGGAGTCTTGCTTTCCGGACAGTTAGAGACGATAAGATCACCTTCAGGATATGGAACGCATGGATGGTTTCCTTGTATGTCTTGCCATTAATAGGAACAGCTACACCAATGGGTTTATAAATAATTCATAAATGAATTCCTGCAACATTACTTTATGGAGGAATATGGGTACCTATCTTACAGGTCATGAATCACGATTTCTATAGGAGAGTTTCTTGCTTATGTCTGGAATTTACGAAGGGTCAATATGCAAAAAGAATTTCTGTGGGAGCTCGTCCGCATTAGGAGAGTAACTTAATAGGCACATAATAGCCCATATACCGCGTTTCAAGCTTTCTCATAGAGGGCCATTCTTTGATTTGGTCGGGAGTTATGGGGAAGACTCTGATACGAGATTATAAGTGACTATCTAGGCGACCCTTACCCTCTAATGCCCTTTCTTATAACAAGGACGGCTACTAAGAAGCTATCACCCTTGAAAGCCAACCTATGGAGGTGTTAGTTGAAATATCAATAGAAATAGGTTCGATTCCTATTAGCGCAATTGGTACTCCACTGGTGTTTCATCTGTGTTGGTACAAGTAAGATCCATGGGGGCTCTACTGTCGGATATCCTGGATGGATTAGTTGGACCAAGGCCCGACAGAAGGATCACGCAGGTGGCCACAAGTGGCTGCAAGTAGTGACAGTTGACAGATTACATAATTGTACGGATATCACGTGATCTCTTATAAGAGAAACTGCATCAGTTTGTACACAGTTTCAATGCACAACATGTCTTTGAATCAATCAGGAGAGATCCAATCTGATGAATTTGCCGATAGATGAAAATGCGCGACCCACGAGGCGTTGATATATCGTCAAAGTTATCAGTTTGTTAATACAGACAGGAGGGTTCTTTACTTCGTCATTCTATCAGTCTCATGGAGATGAGCCTAATTACCTACCTAGGTACCTACCCCTAGGTAGGTACATAGTTATCCTTCCATATAGCGCACAAACACAAAGAACAGAGGAACCAACGAGAATGATTTTGTACATACATGATGCCTGCCGATATAAACCTTCAATACTGAAGGTTTGAGCCTTTGAGGATGTATGAATGTGGCAAAGACTCCTTTAAGGAGTCACCATCGTGTGGAGGTGCCTTCCACCTGAGGGTATCTATTACAGGTAGGTCCCACCGGCGCCTGGATGTGTATTTAGTGGATTGTGCCCAACCACTGTCGTTTGCACTAGACTTGTCTTCCAACATCAATCAATACATCTTCCAGATTGATCCTCTTATAGACTATCGTCCCGTACTTGACAACATTCATTCTGCTCTAGAACATCTTGGCCCGCTCGGCTGGTGTCATCAGCTCTCTTTCATCTATCTACCATATAGACTGCCAGAATGCCTATCAGATTGTACGTTGCCGAGGGAGACCTCTGCGAGTTGCCTGATGGCCGACTCGCTTGCGGCCCACATCGCTTGGTCACTTGTGGAAAGTGCTGCACAGATTACTCCATTGACGATTCTTCGGATGAGGATGAAGAGGATGAAGAGGAGGAAGATGATCGCCCTGTCCGCAATGTTGTGATTGATGAAGACGCCGATTTTTTTTAGAGGACTCCTCGGACCGAAAAAGAGGAGAGGCACTGGCCAAGTCATCCCTACCAAGTTCACCCCTCCGACGAGTTCAATCATGCCAACAGAATTGTTTCTCGGTCGGAGCACTTATGAAGCCTTGACTAGGTAAGAACAACCCAGGGAAATCCTGTCCTTCTCGCAGTACAGCCTGTCTTCTAGACCATACGCGTTAACATGCCTTGTCAGATACATCCATCGCGATGACCCTCGAGCAGTTCTCATCTTTACCGATGGTGCGTGCTTGGATAATGGCAAGCCGAATTCCAGAGCCGCCTGGGCGCTCGTCGACGGACCGGGACGCATGGGCAAGCCCACAACTACATCTGGTCGGCTAGAGAGCTTAGGACCTTTTGGCGACAAGAGCATCCAGACCAGCGATCGGGCTGAGCTTCGTGCTGTTATCGCGGCTCTACGCCTCCGACACTGGCCTGGTGAAGGCTTTAACACCATTACTATTGCTACCGACTCAGAGTACGTAGTTCAAGGATCTACTGAGTGGGCGAAGGCGTGGGTTAAGAACAGCTGGAAGACGAGCGCAAAAGCGGATGTCAAGAACAAAGACCTCTGGGAAATGCTTCTGGGCGAATTTGAGAGATGGAAGGATGCAGGGCTCTCTATCCGGTTCTGGAGAATCCCAAGAGATTGGAACAAGGTTGCCGACGCGGCCGCGAAGAAGGCTGCTTTAGAGGAAGTGCCTGCTCAATGGACGGAAACGATGGGGGCCTGTATATAACTAGCATACCCTGATCTCAGAAAAGCGGCGGACATTATGGCACTTAGGTAGACAATGCAAGATATGAAATTCCTAGGTATAATCACGTTCAATTCTCCCGATACATTTAAGAGGTTAGTCAAAGTAGAGATGGCATCGTCCGGAGCAACGCGAGCAGGCCTTAGCAGTGCTCGATGGGTCCGTTTTCCCTCTATACGGTCGGCTGCTGGATCCGCACCACGGCCACAATGACAATATTATACGTGGAGTAAATATATACAATATTTCAAACGAGTCTGTTGTTTGTATTTATATCCTAACTCTCTCTTTGCACTACGATCAAAACTCAGGGGCTACCCCTATTTCCTAATACTAAATAATGTGGATCCAGGGGGCTGGAGTAGCCCGATAATAAGTACGCGCAAACGAACGGCGGGCACGCAGATATAGGCTCTATAAAAGGAAAATCGATGGAAGATCATATTCTGATAATGCGAATACACGAAAGTTAGCCTTTCAGTAGTTCTTACAATATTGTTCTAATAGTTATCCCTGAAGCAATTGTCCTAAATCCTCCTCTTCATGAATATAATTGCTAGGTAGGTAGTGTGCTATTGGCAACGAGTCGGGCCCCTTAAAAATCAAAATACTAAGGGTCAGCTAGACCGCTTTCCAAGATCAGTTATCCTACAGTACACATCGGACACCCTCATCATCAACTCCATGTATGAAATCGGCACTGTTGGTATATTTCCAGATTCGAGCTGACGTATAGATAACCTTGGCGTATTCCGAGTTTCCGGGAACCATAGCCTCTAGAGTCTAGAAAGCTTGGTTTCTCCACACCCCTACCGCCCAACTAAGCGACATCTCGCGCTCGCCGGACGCTCTGATTGGTGGTTTATTCGAGCCGGCTTGTCGATCGCACGACTATAATCATCCACCGTCATCAATTGTTAATGATCAACGCCCAAACGCGCAAGCTCAGCTAGGGCTGCTGACCACTCACACAATGTGCCAATTGTCTGGGCTATAGAAGTCTGCCGCCCAACATGTGGTTATTCGGATACCGGCAAACCGGGTACGATGGCAATGTCTCGGTGTCCTTTGTCTTTGTCTATCAATTACGTAGGGGGTAGGTAAGCCGAGGAGGCAAGGAGATGAGTATACCGGCTGTGTAGCGGGACCTTCACTACCTAGCATTTCTGTCTCTCGCGTACCTCGAAAAATAAAATAAAAATCTTTTGAATTTGCCTAGATGTATATAATCAACGGCCTTTCCCTCATAATATTACTATTTACAACACAAGCATGGGGTGATGCGTCGCTGATCCTTAACGGTTCAGTCTCCTTTGACGCGGGCGATTATGGCGCTTCTCCGAACCAGACATTCGTGTCGAGTCCTGTCGTCGCTCCGCTCTTCAGCGTTTCGACATGGGATAGGAATGCAACCGATGATGCGCCTTATATAATGATCACCGGGCAATATGGTTCGGGTTTTGGGCCGCTCATATTCCGGTCCGACGATCTCAGTCTTGTCTACGCCAACACGACTTGGATTGAGTCGCTCAACTTGGACGTTCAGACGTACGATGGGAATGACTACTTGACCTACTGGGAAGGATTAAACGTTGAGAATAATTACGTGGGCTACGTGGGCTTGTACGATTCGGAGTATAACCTCAAGTACAATATCACTTCTGAAGGACTTCACGTGTTAGCCGACGCGCATGATATCGTAATCACTCCGAACGGTACTGCTCTCTTGGACATATACGACCAGGTCTCGCCACGGGATACGACGTTAGTCGGCGGAAGGGTAGACGATGAACTCATGGATGCGGTGTTCCAGGAGCGCGACATTGACACAGGCAATGTGATATTCACCTGGCGTCTCTCGGACTACTATAGTCTCAACGAGACCATGGTGTCATACGAAGACTACGGCATGCGCCCGGGCGGCGGAGGGTTCGACTTCGGCCACATCAACGCCGTCTCAAAGACGGCAGATGGTAACTACCTCGCGTCTTTCCGGCACCTATGCGCCGTTTTATTCATCAACGGCTCAGACGGCAACATCATCTGGAACCTCGGGGGCAGGCGCAACAACTTCACCGACCTGAGCGACGGCCGGGCCACCGACTTCTGCTACCAGCACGACGCGCGGTTCGCGAACGAGGCGCGGACCGAGGTCACGCTCTTCGACAACGCGCACATGTCCACCGACGCCAACCGTACTGACGACCGCGACTGCTCGCGGGGTCTGCATCTCGAGCTGGACTACGGCAACATGACGGCGCGGGTCCTGCACGAATACTACCACCCCGACCGCATCGTAGCGGCGGCGATGGGCGGCCTCCAGACCCTCGGCAACGGGAACAAGCTCATAGCGTGGGGCTTCCAGCCCACGATCACAGAGCATACGGCGCAGGGCGACGTGGTGTTGGACGTGCAGCTTGGACCGTTCAACCAGGTCGGCACGGCGCCGCAGGTGTATCGCGCTAAGAAGGTCAACTGGACGGGATCGCCGACGTGGGGGCCGAGTATTGCAGGTACTCCGCAGGGGACGGGTCGCGGTGTTTATATGAGCTGGAATGGGGCGACGGAGTTTACTGAGTGGGCGGTGGTGAGTGGCTTTCTAATTTATTATCTCCTAGATTAGTATCTTGCAGTCATGTTGAGGGATTCATGGGTGTATGGATGCTAAAATGACCCCATAGCTCGCGGACAACTCCACGGATAACCTCAGTAGTTGGGATAGAGTCGTCCAACGCGCCGCTCGCGCCGGGTTTGAGACTTTCGTTGGACTAGAGACTTCGCCGCGTTACGTCCGCGCCGCGGCGCTCGATGCAGATGGTCATGTTCTTGGCTCGACGGACGCTGTAGATATGAATACTGGCGATACCGTACAGGTGAATGGGTCGGTCACTCAGACTACACAGCCTAGCTCTACCACCACGCAGCCTAGTTCTACAACTACAACTACAGGTGGAGGGTCACCTGAACCGACCGAGTCCGAAGGAGTAGCTCGGGGGAAGCGAAGTGCCGGTGTCGGGATGATGGTTACGGGTCTAGGTTTCGCAGTTTGCTTCAACGGTTTGTGAATTGGCTGAGTAACGATATCCTTTACTTTATAGTCAGTTGAAAAGCTTTTAGGTCTTACTAGTCCTCGTTTAAGCAATTTGAAGGCAACAGTAAAAATCAACTACCTGAAAAGCCTGGGTCAATAGACAAAGATGATATTATGAGCCGGAATTTTCGGGCATTTCCAACACATTCTCTGTGGACATATGACGATGCGTTTTGACCTCAATCTGCAATGCTGTGCCAAGACTGCAACAATCGCAACTCTCGAGACCCAATTCCCGAATGACCTTGTCACTAAGACACCCTCCGAACAGTCGAGGATTTGGTCCCAAGTCTCGACAGATATATAATGAGGCGGGGGCTCCGTTGGCCGTAGATGGTTGCACGTTCCTAGGGGCTCTGGTAGCTGATAGACATCACTATTGTTTAAAGCTGCAACGATGTTAATGTCAGCCACCCAGCAGCCGGCATCTCGAACGGATATTACAGCCTCGACGTGAGCAGCCTCGGAGTCTCGCTGACCGACGGCACTGTCATGATGGAGTGGTATCGCCCAGTCGGTGAAGGAAAGGTGTAGAGAGGTGCTTTTGAAACAATCTAATTGTGAGCCGTCGAATTGGCCGGGGGCTTGCCTCCAAGATCCAAGGTCTATCTCGCGCACTTCTGGTTGCTCAGGGCTTGTTAAGATAGTTAGACCAGGTCTAGCCAAGTTTCCCAGCAATCGGTTGAAGTGGTACGGGCGGCACGAAACAGTAGGGTCGTGTAGGAGCTACCTTTTTAGTGAGCACAGAGTCTGACAGCAATAGCAGTGGGTACCCACGTTTGACGGGACATAGATAGAATCGCCTGAGGATAATCCAAGGATTTTATCCTCATCAGTATACTTCACAGTAATTATGTCCTTTCCGATTTCAAAATAGGCGATTATTGCCAAAGCCGACCATCGCGGGGACAGGCCTTGCCGAAGCATTTCTGCCAACTGACGCTTGTCGATTTCGGAAGTGGAATCTCGCAACCGTTTTTCTATGAAATGAATCCCAAGCGGCGCGGTTAGAATACGAGGGGATATGGTAGCCCCTTCCGAGCTCAGGGTTGAGTAGATGTCCGATGCGAAACCAACTACTACAAGGGTCTCGATGATGGGGCTGTTAATAGCTTCTAGGTAGGACTTGAGCTCCTGTGGACGGATTAAATCGTACTGCAGGCACCAAACGATATCATCGTGGCTCATGGGAGGCGATGGGATTCTGCTAGTTGCGTTGAAGTCATTGTCAAGAACGAAAACTGCCGCAGCATCAGCATCCCCAAATAAGAAACTAAAAGTCATAGAAGGATCTTTTAAGATAATTCTTGTTCTCGTTCTCTGGAATGGCAGGCGGCCCGTTGGGAAAACTCGTTCCGACGGTGAGGGATGGAAGAAGTCATCATCCTTTCCAAGCCAGCGACACTGGATTTGTTCTGCCTTTGAAGAGTCTTGCCTTTCAGTCGTATCAGTAAACAAGGGCTTGCCATCTCTAATGCGGATCGGAAAGGCCGTGGCAAGGTGCCACTCTTCGTTGTGAAGAAATCCAATGAGAGCTCCAGTCTGCTTGAGTTCTTCGATCCTACCGGCAAGTCTTCGCAATAAATCGATGCGGTCCTCAGAGCTTCCTGCCAAGTTCAGGAGAATATCTGCGCGAGTTAACCCAAAGTAAACGTATTCCGTTGCTTGATCTCTTGTGTTTGCTGGGATAAATTCGCTCCGACGCCGTCCTAAGGAGATGAGTGGCGCCATGGACTCTTCATTCCTAAAGTAGTCCATAATCGGTTTCGTAATCATATCGATCCATCGGTCATCAAAGGACGCTGCATTGTTAGGCAAAGCCGCAGCTAGTTGCATCAGAAACCTAAGGGTGTTGTCGGTCTCTGCTTGCGGCACGCGCCACCTACTCAAAATCGCGCCCATGACAACTACTTGTAATTCCGCAAAGGTCAACCTGCTTCCATCACCATTCACCTCGGATGACTTTCGAATGGGGCGGCCGTAGAACCTGTGGTTGGCCAAAGAAAGTGACCAATACACCCCGCGCGAGCCTCTTGGTTCATAGTCTGATAGCCCTAGCGACACAACCCCCCCTGGGTGGACTAGGTCGTCTTTCATGTCTATGCGCCTGCTTCCAGTCGGCGTGCTAAATATAATCATGTCTGGATATATATGCCAGGCGGATATCCCAAGCAACACAGAGCCGTCTTTGACCGCATGAGGTGCTCCAATGAGGATCTTCTCCATCGATCCTAGAGCCGAGATCCATGCCGGAATGATGCTTTTGAACGGTCTGGTTTCCGAATTGACAGGGATACTGATATTGTTGGCAATGAGCAGGAACTGCTTCCTATCCTTTGCCTTAACTGCATCTGCAGTTCTCAGCCAAGCACGAGCACTCGCGTCCCATTTGGCCAGCTCTTCTCTCGAGATCTCCTGCTGTACAACGGCCGCGGTCAACGCAAACGGTAACGGTTCGCCATTCTCAAATCGAGTCGTGATCTCCCTCCTTCTCTCGGCCACGATTTCAACCCAGAGAGATGTGGCATCAGCATCGCTCCAGGCCCGAGCAAGCATACAAGCGAGAAGATAGACCGGCAAAGCAGCTTGTCTCGAGGTCGCGGCAGCCCACAAAGACGTCGAATCCACACCGGTATACTCCGAGAATATCCAGTTTTCTGTTGGCTTTTGCTGGTTATTTTCGACGGCAGCCCTGGAAATCTCGGCAGCTCTTTTTCCAAACTTGCCGATGAGGTTAGGGGTACTGGGGCATAGGCCGTCGAACAATGCTCCTAGTTTTCTAGCTGTAACATGTTGCGAGCCACCTTCAGCCTCTGCTCGACGGTAGGACGATAGCGTTTGGAGAAGTGGTTGGTATTCGGGAGGCGCATCGTACTTGACAAGAGCAAAATCGAAGTTAATATTCGCTGCGGCCACCGCAACCTCGTTGGTCGCCGAGGCAAGGGCAGCTTGTAGCTTTCCTACGCTCAAGTTGTTTGCCATGGTCATCGCCTGGCAGTCTACGGCATGTGTTCTTTTTCAGGAGCTAAGTCGAGACAAGAAACTGACTGTAGCCTCGGTTCAGACTAAAGTTCTGATGGGCAGCCATTATGTGACCTGTCATGCAGACAAGGCACATCACATATGTTGTCATTGGGTCGCTTCCTACCGTGCAGGAGGCTGTGTTGACGTTAAAAATGAGAGCCTGAAGGCCTGCGTTGGGGGCCATGCACAATAAGGGCCGCCCAGCTATGCCACCGTTTTGGAGACGAGAATAGGTGGTTCGTGCCGCGAGTGAGTATTTCGCTAGAATACATGGACTCAGTCAATTATTTTGAAGTGTCACAAAAAAGATGTTTTTGGAAGCTCTACTGATCCACCTAAGGATCGACGAAATCGATACTTTCATAAACGCGAGAGCTTACATAAGCAGGGTCAACCCCTACATAGCCGTCCCAGTTCTTGAATCGGTACCGTAGCGGGAATATGTCAGGTGTATCAATGATTATCAAATTAGCAATCATTGTTAACCTCTTGAGTATTATCTAATATTAAATATAGTATAGAGGTAAAAATCATTGTATTAGGTATTAAACAAGAGTAATGCTAAGTGTACCTTGATTTTTTAGGTTTCGATATACTTTAATTTTTAGAACTATTATAAATAATCGCTTATTAATTTTACTAAGTAGTAATTTAGTTATATTTACTTTTATGTCGTAATTTTTAACGAACTTTCGCGTTTTTATTTTAATAATAATAACGTAAATTAATAAATCCCATTAAAATACCTTTAAATTTAAAGTTATTAACGAACGTTTTATAAATTTATATCTAATTTAATAACGTTAATATTAATATTAACGTTAACGTTAATAAATCTCGTTTTAAAAAATAAATATATATTCGATAAATATAACGTAACGAAAAAAACTTTAATTATATAAAGTTATTTTTAAGGTATAATATATTAAAATAATGAATTAATTCGTTATCGTTATTATAAAATTACGAAAATTCGTTAAAAATCGCGATATAAAAATGGATATAATTAAATTATTAATAAAATTAATAAGTAATTATTTATAACTATTATAATAACCCGTTATAATTATTATATTAAAATTAGAAAAATATAACGCGTTATATTTTAAATAATAAAATATAATATAACCTTTTAATAATTTAATATTAGAAATTAATAAGTTAATATATATACGTATTATATCGATAAATAAATTAATAATAATATAATATTAAAAAAAATTTTAATAAATAAATAAATTACGAATAAATTTCGAAAAATATTCGTTTATATTTATTTTCGTTATAATAAATAAAAATAAATAAACGTTAAATAAATAAACGTTAAATAAAAAAAAAATTTATTAATTATTTTTTATTATTTTTTATTTTATAATAAATTATTTTTAAGTTTTTTTAATAAATAAAATTTATTATTTATATTTAATTTTTAAAATTAAAATTTAATAAATTAATTAATTTAATATATAATTTTATTCGTTAAAATATAAATTCGTTATAATTT
>MU399610.1:0-218079 GCA_022578875.1 Hypoxylon crocopeplum | reverse complement strand
ATCAATTTCTAATGCTAAGCTATTAAGGGGCTGTGCTATGCCTTACCATTTAAGGCATAGCGCGTTATATTTTTCCGATTTTGGCACAGTGGTCATAACGGGCCACCACAGGAGTGATGGATAAAGAGCTTACTAGTTGGTTAAGCGAACACGAAAGCGTTCTGCTCAGGTTAGAGAAATGCGGAAATGACGGCGTTTCATGCTAATACGAGAAGACTGCGTTAACCGCTATTAACAGCGATAGGCGCTTCGCATTACAGACCACCTACACTTTAGAGGCACTGAGAGGCGATGTATCGTCATCATGTTAATTGTTACAAGAATAGTTGTTAGTGCTATTACCTAATTGATGTGTATTTGTGGTCTTAGTCTTGATGATAGATATTGGAGACCGTATTATTATCCAATGCGGTTCAAGTGTAATACATCTAATACGTCCCGTGATGATGTACTTCATCCTTTGATGACCCTTGGCGACTCGTATCGACAATATTATCCTCCTAGACAAATATTTCCTTACGTACAACGATGCCTAAAATGTAAGTCAAGAAGCAAGGGAAGATGAGAAGGACAGATCGTGTACGTCATGTTTTAATTCAACATACAGTAGTAGACTCTTTCTAGAATATTTCCAGAAGCTGTACAACACTTTACTCTGTTTAGCGAGGCCATAAATAGATTTCAGGCGCTAAACCGCGAGTTACCACGTTACATGAGAGTCAGCCAATCCGCTGCAGATTATCGAGCCACGCCGGCTGGAGATTTGCCGAGACCCTGGATTCGTTAGCCTACCGCGGGGACCGGGATCTACGCTCATAGGGCTAGACTGACGATCGTTGCCGTGTGGGGAAGAGCTGTAAGCCGATGGGGCTATCGAGCTTAGACACTTATACCAAGACGACCACACGACGTCCCGTGCATCCACATAAAAGAGATCCAGAGTCTTGGAATACGAGCTTGAGCCTCACTCCGCATCGTTACATTCGTCAGGCATCGAGATGAGATGGTCTCATGCTACCTACCTCTACCGCGCCTCAGTCATGTGACTATGGAAAGACGAGCGCAAGACACGTCAATACGAGCTTCGTCGATGGCGGTCATATGGCGGTGTCCACTATAGCTAGTCGTATTAGTCAGTTCATCGATACGTTAGGAATACGGGAGAATTGAAAGATCATGATGGTTGACGTTTGGAGATCTGGGTATATAATGCTAACAAGTCGCCCTCTAATATGCTTCTGACCAGATACATTCATCACCATCAACAATCACCATCAGCTACAAACAAGGCAGTTCACTCGTTCAACTGACTATTATCAATCTATCTCTACCTTAATCATAATAACTACGATCAAACCAACCACTACATCCAAGATGCAGTTCAAGAACACCGTCCTCGCCGCCCTCCTCTCCGCCACTGCCCTCGCAGCACCAACCCCAGCCGCCGAGTCCACGTCGGCCATGGCAGACGTACCGCAGTGGACAATCGAAGGTATGAAGCGGGTGTGCGATGCCGCGGACACCAGCTGCACGTGGACGTTCGGCATCGACACGCACCTAGCCGCGGCCACGCCGTGCTCCTTCACGGTCAAGAGCGGCGCCAAGCCGGCCAGCCAGACCGACTGGACCGGCAGCACGTGCGGCGCCTACACCGTCACGTCCGGCTGGAGCGACTACTTCGGCCCCGACAACGGCTTCACCACCCTCAGCGTCATCGACTACGCCAAGAAGCTCATCGTCTGGCCCGCCTACACCGACAAGCAGCTCGCCGGCGGCGCCGTCGTTACGCCTGATCTGAGCTTTGCTCCTGCGACCCTGAACTTTTAAAGCCCATTCCAATCTCTTAAGCATGGGAGTAGGTAGGAGGGACATAGGGATGGGGTAGCATGGATAAGTCGGGTGTCAATTTAGTCATTTAAAGGAAGCAAGCATTGTGTTGTGTTGTGTACTAAAGGGAACAAAGGAAGGGAAGGGGGGACAAAGGGAGCATTGTAATTGTTAATATTGAATAGCAAAGAAGAAAAACCGAGTTGTCCTTATGGAATGATTCCTTTGTTCATTCGTACATTCGTGTCATCGTTCCCCCCAATCATAGACCTTTTCCTAACCTACTGGCAGGTTGAGGCGGCTCATCATCATATGCGTTGCAAAAAGGAAATAATCAGAATGGTGCGGAAGAACTGTCTCTGAGACTAGTACTTCGCCTCTCCATGCCGATGCCGATGCCAATGCGAATGCCAATGCTAATGCAAATGCTAATGCCAGTATCCATCCTCCACATGGGGCTATCTCCCCTAGTTCCCGCCTTGTACCTAGTCGTTGTCGTTAAAGGGGCTGACGATGTACGCGCGTCGCGCATCCTGAAACTGGGTCTTGAATCGTTGCTCCGTGAGCAGGGCGGCGAAGATGGCTTCGTATTGCCAGAACCACATCCCCTGGTCTTCCAGCCAGATGTTGGTGACTTCGTCTCTGTCGGTCGGCTGGTCGAGGTTGTCGCTGATGCCCGCGGCTCGGTTCACGTGTAGCCAGTCGATGACCGGCTCCGGGGCGGGGGCAGGAGCAGGAGCAGGGGAAGGAGCAGAGGCGAGAGCGGGCGCGGGATGTGGTGCGGGACGTAGTGCAAGCGTGGTGGTGCTTCCGTGGGCTATTACAACGTTCTCTACGTGCTCCGAGCTAGGATGGTCATGTGCCTCAGCTGAGACCTCGTCGTTCTGCTGCTCCGCTGCATCGTTGGATGATGAGGTGTCGTCCTCGCTGTCCTCGCTGTTCTGTTGCTCCGCTGTGTCGTTGGACGATGAGGCGTCATCCGAGCTGTTGTGTGCATCTTCCGAGGCTGGAGGCGAGATCTGGTCGTCCGTTGACGACAAGTTGGATGTGGGCGAGGCGGGCAAGGTTAGAGAGGCTGCCATCTCAAGTTCCAGCTCTACCTGGTCTGCCCAAGAGAGTGACTTTCCCTGGTCTGCCCAAGGGAGTGGCTCGCTGGGCGACACCAGTCGGATAGATGGAGCAATTTCCGGAAGCGGCCGGCTGCCTGCTTCGTTCGCGGGAGGACTTGCCATCGGAGCGATCTCCTTATCTTGAGCGGCGGCGATGAGAAATCCGTTCTCGTCGTATTGGTCAGGATGAGTTGCACCAGAGTCTGAAGAATCCGAAGAACCAGAAGGCAAATCGGGATCGAGTGGTAAGCCAAAGGGTCCTACATTCGCGCTCATATCGCGAAAGAAGTCCTCAACGCTGTCGTATCCTCCGGCGAGGATGCAGTCCATGTCATCCTGCGTGATCTCATGCTCTCGAACAAGGCGTTGCAGGTATCCCCTGGTGACAGGTTTGACTCGGTTCTGAATGTACTCGACCTGGGAGTTCTCGGACAGGTCGGAAGTGTTCATCGCCTCACGTAGCTGTAGCACCGAGATGTTCAAGAGATCAAGGTAACGCTGGCGAGTTCCTTCAAAGTTCCACCACACCTGCTCATCTCCGTTGATGAACAGGTGAACATCTTGCGGAATACGGCGTTGTACCTCGGTCAAGTTCATGATGCGTGTTTGAAGCTGGCCCTGGAGAAAGCAAACTCGCGGAGGGGCAGGGCGAGCGCGATGCATCTTGGGAAGATTTCTGTGGTGTTGAGCTGTAGTCGTGTGTGCTGTTGGTGGTTTGGTGATGTATTTGTAACGATAACAGTGTGATTTTGAGATGGAAATTCCCACGTACTACTTAGTTGCGAACAGAGGTAGCAATGCGAGCCCAGAGTTGGCTACAGTGCATGCAGGGTAACGAAATAACCTCTACTACACGTACACTGCTAATAAGTACTGTACGGCAGCAAGGTTGTTTGTGTGACGAGCGAAATCAATGGCCTTGTTCGTTGGCTGTGAACAATGCCATTAAAGGTGTCAAAGGACAAGAATGATTGTAGACTTGTCTCGTGGGATTACCTTTATTTTTTTAAGGTGTTAGAGAGATAAGTCTTTGTCACGCGTGGCTGATGGGACAACTTAGCACATAGAGCCACGGAGATAGATTTATTTCGAGAGCACTGCTGTCGATACGATAGGTACTAAGTTAGGACCAGGTACAAGGAGATACAAAAGAAAAGTTACTTCTAAACCGATGTCCTATAACGTCGCTCTTTGGCAGAGTTACGGTAACGTTCTCGACTATACACGATATTCGGGTACATGAACGTGGAGGACGACTGGTGGTGAACACACTTTCATCAGTTTAAATATTAAGGCTGATAAAGAGAGTTAAGCTTAACGCCATGTTTATAAAGCAGAGACGGCAATGTAGAACACCTTATTGGTTGCGGAATTTAGACTATTTCACAGGCTTTTGAGGCTCTTTTCCTCCAGAACTTAGTAGAAAGTTAGATCTAAGTCATAGCGCTTTACAGAACGTGCAAACTGTGCTATTAGTCACGAGTTTATTCGATGAATCTCCGTTGAATCACACTTTCTGCTTGCTTCGGGCCTAGTAATATACTAGGATCGTCAAGTAGCCCCTTTGCCATCGTACCCTAAGGTGTTGCTGCTGCCGTCTACACGACATTATATTTAGAAACTAGAAGCAGTCTATGCGCCAAAGATAGCAACCAAACAGGAACCGTTATCTTAACTGAATAACAGGCATGTACCTAGAAATTTAAATATAGATGAAGTGAAGAAAATATAATGAAGATGATGTAACGTTTCTTAATATAACATGCATCCTAACCGGCCCCTATCTATCTGTCAGGTCTCTTTTAAGTAATTCAGTTAGTCGGTGTTGCACAAATCAGATATACATATATCAGAGATTCATCAGGTGGTATGTCCCTGGTTGACGTTTGTTACTAGACTGATAAACCCTGTGACGCAATACTGTACATAAGTATCACGAGAAGCGCTCAAATTAACTCACTCCTTGATCTCTTCCCCCCTAAAAACCTGTTGCCAGCAGCGTTTCATCTTTCGCTTGCTCTCAGTGGTCTGGACCCTCGCCTAGCCAGCAAATCAGTGGGGCGTCCATAGCGTGGTGACTCGCTAAAAACCTGGGCTGAATCAGATTCGCTGGCGGGACCCGTGAGACGTCACAGCTGGAAGTCCACAGCTGGGCAGCTAGGGTACATAGGTACGTGCTACTACTGTACATACAAACGCGTGATAAGATTCTTTGATCATCTTCTTTCCTTCTTTTGGTATTTGTCCATATTACTACAACCTTCATTATTAACTCGATTCTTTGTTTACAAGTTAGTAATTATCTTACAACCAGACTAAATAAATCATTTTAGAGACTTTGTTTGCGTGGAAGTGAGGGAGGCATTTATAGCTCCATCGTCATCATGGCCGAGACAGCACCCCTCCCGCCCAAGGAATCGGTCCACCAGGCCGGCGGCGGTCAGCCTGGCGCCGAGGACCGCACCATCAAGGAGGTCAAGTCATCTACGCTGCAATACCTAGAGAAGATATATGCCGCGCATGCCTCGCCCGCCGATAAGCAGTGGCACAAGGATTCTATCGTCGAGTTCCTGCACCACTCGCAGGCCGACAAGGTGACGGACCCGTCGGGCCACATCGCGGGCCTCGACGAGCTCGACTTCGCCGGTTTCCTACATTACATGACATCTTCAGCCGCTAACGCGCTGGCCCCGCCGCTAGATCAGGACCTGTCGTGGCCGTTAGCTAGCTACTACATCAGCTCTAGCCATAATACGTACCTAACGGGCAACCAGCTGAACAGCGACTCTAACGCCGATGCATACCGAAACGTCTTGCTGCGTGGCTGCCGGTGCGTCGAGATCGACGTCTGGGATGGCGACGACTCGGATGCCGAGTCCTCCTCGGATAGTTCCGATAGTGAAGAGGATGAGGATGCTAAGGAGATCAAGGCTATCAGGAAGGCGAGTCGTAGGGAGAAGATTACGTCCAAGCTGCCTGGATCACTTGCCAGTAGGCTGGAAAAGACTTCTCTAGGCAAGCGAATTACGGGAAAGCCAGCGGAAGGTTCCAACTCTGCGGCGAAAAAAGACGGTCCTGCTGCTGGAACGGCGCCGTCGAAGAAATCGCCGAGCCCGCAGGCTGTAGCCGTCGAACCTCGGGTCTTGCATGGCTACACGCTCACCAAAGAAGTCTCATTTCGCGAGGTCTGCGAGGCCATTAGTGAAAGCGCGTTCGTCGTCACGGATATGCCACTCATTGTTAGTCTCGAGGTCCATTGCAGCCAACAGCAACAGGAAGTAATGGTTCACATCATAAAGAACACCTGGGCTGATCTCCTGCTGCCGCATCCCGACGATGACGCAAGGTTCCTCCCCTCGCCTAGTGACCTGCGAAAGAAGATCCTCGTCAAGGTCAAGTATGCGCCGCCTAACAAAGGCGCATCGAGTCCTGATGAGGAGTCCGCTGACCGGCTCCCACCCGAGACTAAGCCAACCACAGCCTCTCCCGGGACGGCGCAGAGTAAAGTCAAGAAAGCATCTAAGATCATACAGGCTCTGTCAGCACTTGGCGTGTACACACGCGGCGTATCGTTTAAATCGCTCACCCAAACCGAGGCCTCGATGCCGACACACATCTTCTCGCTATCGGAGGGCGGGGTGGCCGAGGTGCATGAGAGCCAAGCGGCGAAATTGTTCGAGCACAACCGCGAGTACCTGATGCGCACGTACCCGTCAGGCATGCGTATCGGGTCGTCGAACCTAGACCCCGTCATCTTCTGGCGCAAGGGCATCCAGATCGTCGCGCTCAACTGGCAGAAGTGGGACGAGGGCATGATGCTCAACGAAGGCATGTTCGCCGGCACTGGGGGTTACGTGTTAAAGCCCGAAGGGTATCGCGGGAAGAAGCCCATTACCATCACCACTACCACCACCGACGGGAATGAGGGAGAAAAAAAGACAGTCGCGCCATCCCCCGCCCCCGAAACGATCCTCCACCAGACCCTCGACCTAAGCATCACCGTGCTCGCGGCGCAGAACATCCCGCTCCCCGAAGCCGACGACAAAGCCAGCGGCTTCAAGCCATACCTCAAAGTCGAGCTACACACGGAACCGCCGCACGACGCGCACCTCTCCGTAACCGGCACCACCACTTCTACATCCAACACGCGAGCCAAGGAAGGCGAGTACAAAGCGCGCACCAAGACACAGCGCGGCGTGCACCCGGACTTCAAGTCGGAGACGCTAGCGGTGGCTCGGGGGGTGCCGGGGGTAGTGGCGCCGCTCGCGTTCGTGCGGTTCCTGGTCAAGGACGACGAGATCGGGCGCGACGACCTGGCGGCGTGGGCGTGCGTCCGGCTCGACCGCCTGCGCTCCGGCTTCCGCTTCGTGCACCTGCTGGACCGCGAGGGCCGCGAGACCGCCGGCGTGCTGCTCGTCAAGATCGATAAGACGCTCGCTTAGGGGGCGGGTCGTCGCTCGCCGGTTTTGGACACGGGCGAGAGAGAGGAACAGGGGAAGTTGCGCCGGGATTATTTTGGTCACCTTGGGGCTTGTAGCATCATGTAGGGATCGTGGGGTGTACATGGAAAGTCATGTGGAATGTACGTACATACGCATCAAAGCATGAGGAAGCGGGTAGAATGAGCAAGCAAGCGCGCATACTAGTGTTGACTGAAGACTGGGAAGAAATTTAAATGCATTTACGACTTGACTTCACCGAATCGTATCTTCTAAGATAGAAGGATGGCGTATTGACTACATGAATACCTACCCTGAACGCCGGTGCTATGCTACTCCGCCTTTATAAACCCACGAGTGGATAGGTTATTACGACCCCCCAAGCTCTGGCTCGACAGTGCTATGGTGGTCTGTTGTTGATATGAGACTGATAACATCCCATGTGCCGTTACCCTCCATGTTAGCTTGGGCTACTCGGAACGCACGTAATCTAGTCTCGTATGCGTGGTCGGATATCGTTGATGCCTGGGAGTCTTGAAGACTAGGAACATCCTCGTCACTATCCAATTCGGCGTTGGTATCTCGGCTTTCTTGGAATGAGTCGTAATCACGTTTCTTCTGTGGTAGTAGCGGTGAAGATATAAATTCATCCCCCGCTTGCACCGCTTGCAAGTTATGATGCTGTGACGGTGTAGCAGGGTTCGATTGTCGTCCCTGTCCCACAATTGTTGGAACTTCCATTGTGGGCGTGCTATGTGTGCCGTCGCGTTCGTCAAATTCCGGAATATCGGTTGATGGAATAACGGGGCTCGACGGGACTCCTGGGTTAGACTCAGTCGAATATTGACTTCCATGTTGCCCTTGCTCGTCTTTTTCTTGCAACTCACGTCGCGCATCAAGCAATCGCTCGATTAACAGGTCATGCTCGAAGACTTTGCCAGTGCAACAATCTCCGAACAGTCCCTGCATAGTAATACCTGTCTCTTCCCAGGAGAGCGGATCTACCGTACATGGCCAAATATCCTTAGGCTTGAAGGTCTTGACCAAATGACGAAGCTCGGGCAGAGAAGAGTGTCTAGCGTATGGGAAGACGATTCGGTTAGGAAGAACGTCGCCACTATCGCCTTCCTCAAGCTTCTTCGTCGGGTTACGGATAGCTTTCACTTTCTTGGCAAGTGACTTGAGGATTTCAGCAATAGACTCCTCTTCCGTAAACTTAGACATCTCTATGTCAAGACCGATGTCTCTTGAACCGACTAGCGCTTTCCTAAGGATGTCTTTAATTCCATGGCCTAACTCGCCCAACAGTTGTTCATTATTCGTGATTCTATGAAGGGTAAGCCCGTAGGTTCGAAAGATCACGACTTCTGAAACTTACATCTCCATCAGCGCCAAGATATCCTCTGCTTCGAGACTTGGCTTTTGTGCGAGATCATCACCACCTCCACCGATACCGACTTCAATCATGTCTCGTCCATTCTTCAGGTGCGCGACGATCGGTTTAATCCAGACAATTGGCTTGGTTTCTATGGTGGTACAGGCCGTTCCTTTCTCGCAACTATGGATCCTAACGTCTTCGTCTAGCGTCAGACATCCTTCGTGCTGATTGTTGCCGCACGTGAAACCCACAAGATAGGGCGCGTCCTTGGTTAAGTGAGTTTGAGCGGCGAAACGACTGTCTGAAGATTTTGTTGCGAGGGACTTGTAAACACCCATCTTGTACTTATCGACGTGGACCTTGGAGAATTGTTACTAATGCTACCAAATCGCGGGAATGAAGTGAATTACCTTCGAATTTAGGGCTTTTGATAAAGCAACCCAAACCTCTTCGTATCTACAACAGTGTTAGGCGATAACGACAAAGTAGATGTAATTATCTTACCCATAAGTCCATGCTTGCATGTAGAAGATGGTGTCTTCCGGGTACTGTGCCACTTTCTCTAGAAGTTCACGGAGGCCTTTGGCCTTAGTTTGTAGGGGAAAGTCACCTAACATAGAAGTATCGAGGTAAATGCGGTCAAGTATCTTCAGGCCGGTGGAGTACTCTATGATACTAGGATTTCTAGCGATGGTATTAACCCACCAGGGTTCACTCCTAATGTCTCCAGTATAAAGGACAGCCTTGCTATTACCTTCGATCACTATAAGAGGCGTCAGCACTGGAACATACAATGTAGCAGACCAACGTACAGAACATGACAGCGCCAGCGCAGTGGTTAGCATCTAGTAACGTGACTTGTATGTTCTTCCCTGGCTCTAATTCAACCTCAGTGGGAGTGTCGAGAGGAATAGGCTTCAGCACTTTGGCAAGATGCTTATAAGTTTGCATGCGTGGATCTTCAAAGATCCCTTTAGCATAATTCAAGCGGCAAGGGTATTTCTCAAGCCGAAGCAAGATTTCTCGGGTTGCAGCTGAGCAATAAACGCTGTACCACGCCTAGTTAGCAGCAGGATCTGCAGGCATTCAACGAGACTATCGTACAAAGGACTTCTGAGCTTGTCGAGCCCGGCAAGATGATCACTATGCACATGGCTTAAGAAGCAGGCCAGCGGAGGCCGACGATCGAATCCGCGGAAGAAATCAATCCTTATATCCGGAAATTCGTGGACGATACCATCAAAGGTTGACATGTTGGCTCATAGGTTGGTTGCAAATCTGCAGCGCGTGCTTGGATCCAAGAATCAGCCAGACGAGACATAGTGATATCCCGGAGTAAGTTTGAACAGCTCAAAGTTCTTTGTTCCATTGCTGTTAGATGACAAGTTGACAGGTATTTACATCGCGGGTAGATACCTAAAGGAAAAGTAGACGAAAGAGAAATGGCCAGGCAGCTAATCTTAGGTAAACTTGCACTAACAGATTCCAAGGTTGTCTCCCCTATTAATTGCTACTGCCTGGGAGGTCTAAAAGCCGAAGTTTTAACGACTCCTTTAGCGGGGCTGTAGGAACTATAGCGGGCCTAATCAGCTATCGATAGAACCTTCACATCCCATCGTCGTCATCCATAGATCTCGTCGCGGTCGCATAACGTAACCTCCCGCTCCTAGACTGCCCAGACGGTGATCAAGCTTCGTAATAGGTTGCCTTCCAGACTATCAGCACATGCTGCCTGCACCTGAACGCGATATGCACGTTTAATGGCTGATTGCTAGTGTTCGACATTGCTGATTCATCCCCTTCCCCCTTCAGTATGGTAATGCGTATTCCAGACGCCAAGGCTGCAGATACGCCGTATTCACGATACGCCGTCAATTGGATTGGCGATAGGGTTATACGTATCAACATGCAAACGAGACATTTTGACCCGGAATGAATCAGACTTATAACGACTCCGATTACTTGAAGGGGCCCATGAATAGAATTTCGAAAGTATTCCCGCGACACTCAGAACTTCTATTTCGGTCCTCCCTAGACCTTGATAGCGAATATTATCAAATTTGACAGTCAAGGTAGACACTACCAAATCGCCAGTCATGGATTCCTCTACCAGCTCATCTCAGGTTGGGAATAAAGTGAAAGTCACTTTGACAGGAACGCAGGAGACGTTGATGGGGCCGTTGATAGCCAGAGCTAGGGACGCCAGGATGCCTAACCCCGTGCTGAACGATATATACGCGGCCCAAGTCCTAGACAATATCGACCACGACATCGAGAAATTTGGTATTGACGATACCAAAGCTACTATGCATACTCTCCGTGCCCTCTGCTTAGACAGATGGGTCGTCGAGTTCCTCGCAAGCAACCCGCAATCGACAGTCGTCCACCTAGCCTGCGGTCTCGACAGCCGGTGGCAGCGGCTCAAACCGGACTTGACTAAGACTCGCTGGATCGACCTCGACCTACCCGACGTCGTCGAGTTGCGCAGCAAGCTCATTCCTTGTCCACAGGGCGACTACAAGCTAGTCGCCGCCGACGTGACTGAGGAAGCATGGCTCGAGCAGATCCCCGCCGACCGACCGACCGTCGTCATCTGTCAGGGGCTCCTCATGTACTTAGAAGAGGAGCAGGGGAAGCAATTAATCCAACGACTAGTCAACCACTTCAAGACGGGCCAGCTCATCATCGATTGCGTCGGCACCATCATGCTTTCTCTGCAAGGAAAACTCGAAACCCTCCAAGCTACGGGGTCGTCTTTCAAATGGGGCGTCGACGACCCGAACACGCTGGTGGCTTTGCACCCCCAGTTGAAAATCCTCGACTGCTTGGGGCCGGCGGATCTTAGCGGCTTCTCGCGCATGCCCCTCGGCACGCGCCTCATACTGTCGACTTATTCATACTTACCCTGGTTTCGGTATCTCAGCTCTTACGTGCGGTTCAACTTCTAAATTTATGGGCTATTTCAGGCGGTGCGATATGAGTTTACGACGTTTCTATTCTGTCAAGTCTAGGTCACCACTACGAGATATCATCATTTATGGATATAAATCATCCCAACTATTCCTATTTCAATGTCCTGTCTGATATTTAGAATGCGTGCAATGGGTCGTAATGCAGTATGAGATGCCATACTACCCGTGCTTGTTAGTATGCTTGTCAATAGACCTATGCACAGCACCCAACACGACCTTAAGAACAGCCTCTGGGGTCAGCTCCCCCGGCTTATCACCGCTCCACGTCACTGTGTCTATCATATCCCTGAAACCCATCGCCTCAGCTAGGGTATCATCTGCAAACTCCATCGCCTGCCGTCCCGCCTCGCTGTCGCCGATCTGGAAGAACTGGATGCCGAGCTGGTACTCCGGGGCTTCCAGTTCATCCAGCTTCTTCGCCGTGTGGATCAGCGTGTCGTTCGGGTTGTCATCGGTGTCGCCGGCCGAAATCACGATGAGGTTCAGGGGCTTGACGATGGGTCCCGTATGCCCCGCGCGCTGAGCGCTCCAGGCGTAGTCGCGCACGTAGCGGTTCAGTATATAGGACAGTCGGTGGCCCAGCTTGCACTTTCCGTGAGGCTTGACCCTGTTGAATATGCCGGCCACGTTGTCGCACATGGCTAGTGAGCCCGTCGCCTGTCCGATGTGCTTGTACCCCGACCGATCTTGGTCCAGTCCCAAGGCCGCGTACATGTAGTATCCCCGGGGGTGGTGGTTCACGAAATAGATGTCGATGCCGTCGGGGTCTCGCTCGGTGCAGATCGGTGCGATGCTCCCGAGGAGCGCGCTAACCTCGCCCCAGTACTTCTCCATCGCGGCCGAGTCGTCGATGAGGAAGGCCGTGTCGAAGTGCTCGAGGAATGCGTAGGGGTCCTCAGGAGTGATGCTGTACTCGCGCCCCAGGGTCGGGCTACGGGATTCCAATTCCCTAGCCTTGGGTAGTGGATATGGTTGTTCAGCGATCGGGAAATACGCTAGGTCCATATCCTCGAGAGGATACGGTGGCAATGATCCTGTTGATGACGAGGATGATGAATTTGATGGACGGGAATCGGCTTCTCGTTCCATGATGGCTTTCGGTTCTTGCTATGCCTTAATGGCGGACTGAGATAGGGGGAGAAACTCCAAGTTCCTGTAGAGCTTAAAACTGCGGACTATCTTTGTATCCTGATGTGGATTGTTGAGTTGGCAGTTCTCCTCTCTCGGAAGTCACAAGTGATAGATTTATTTCCTGCTTCGTTTCTGGTATTCTACTACTTGGGGTTTCAGTGGAATCCGGCGGATCCCCAAGGGAACTAGGGGGATGTGGATGGTATCTCATTCTCACTTCACAACTTATTGTAGTGATAGTGAACTTTGTCTAATATTGTCTAAGCTGTGACACATCACAATTTTAGCCGAACCCTATAACTTTGAACACCAAACATTTACTAAGTGACTCACTTATAGAAGGTGATTATTGTAACCACCTTCTACCCTACCAAGGCTAGAATTGTGAGTCTCAAATATCGACAAAGATACGAAAAATAGGCATTCACCAGAAATCAGGTCGTAAGGACCTAGCTATCTAGTATTGAGGATAATAGTGCATGAAACCCACCCCCCTTTGCAGAGTGCGCCTTATGCAGGATATGGCATCATATTTTCCTCTGATGGGTGGAATGATTCGTCTTGCTTTATTTAGGGGCGTGATATGTGATGCCTCATATTATCTGCCTTATATGCCTCTATAGCATTGGATGTGTCACTTGATTCTTTGTCTGCTTCTGAGCCTTACACTTTGATTTCGTGACAACGATGCATGGATGATATAAATGCGTTACCTCGTCATTCCATACCTGGTATCGACTCTTCTGGCTCTTATACTTGTCGTAGGGCATATTTCTCCATATCGGAGGCTTGGCGAATATGCCATTCATATCTTAGGACGATCAACCCCTAAATCTGCACAGCACAAGCGCAGCATCGAAACGGAAAGAGGATAGTCTGCGGTCTTGACCGCGGGCGATCTCCTACTAGATGCGAAAAGAACAACTCTAGAAGCCAGGCAAGGTGCTTCGATCCGGCAGTTCGGATCTCTACATTTATCGTATCCCAACCTCACATATCGTTGCTTCTCCATTGGCCAATCTATGGTGCCAAGCCAGCAGGAATATAGAGATACGAATCAGAGCGACGTCCCTGGTCGCCAAGGCAACAGGGGAGCAAACCTCGCCAGCTTATTGCATTCCTTAGACGGGAAGGCGATAAGCATTACCAAGATTCTGGGCCAGCAATTCTTCCCCGCTGTAGCATCGTGGACATGGCGAGCTGCAGCAATTTGCAATTCGCAATTTGCGCGTCAATCGCAAGCGAGCTCTGCCGAGCTTTCAGCAGACAATAGGCAATGTCGTATAAGAGGGTGAAGGGGGCCTTCCCATCCTACCTGGTCATGTTCTCACTCCTTTCCCCTCTTATGAACCTTCATCTGGTTCCCATCACCCGAGTAGGCAGTCTGAGTAGGTAGTAGGGAGAATAAGACCACCGTTCAATCGGGCCATCATGGAGCTTACTGCTTGGCTCCTGGCGGGAGCGACGCTCCTACACTCCGCAATCGCCATTGAACCGGCGCGACAACCACACCAACCCACCGGCAACGGCGAGAAAATCCTCACATGGAACGAGACGATGGTAAACAACCAATTCCGGTCTAGTTCCCGGTCCGTAAGCTGGCTCGTCGGCGGCGAGGACGGACAGTACATCTACTCGGGCGACGGCGGCGCGCTAGTCCTCGAGAACTTCGTCACGGGCGAGAGCTCGACGTTCGTAGGCGCGGACCTGATCCCGTCCGGCGTCGTGGAGTACTGGATCCGGCCGGACCTGGCCAAGGTGCTGTTCGCGACCAACTACACCAAGCAGTACCGCCACTCGTACTTCGCCGACTACACCGTCCTCGACGTCGCGTCCGGCGAGCTGACGCCCGTCGTCGACGACCAGGCCGGCGACATCCAGTACGCGGAGATGGCGCCGGCCGGCGACGCTATCGCCTTCGTGCGCGGCAACAACCTGTTCCTCAACAAGGGCGGCGCCATCTCCCAGATCACCGACGACGGCTCGCCAGATTTGTTTAATGGCGTGCCGGACTGGGTGTACGAAGAAGAGATCTTCGGCGGCCGCTCGGCGATCTGGTTCTCGCCCGACGGCGCCGTGCTCGCGTACCTCAGCTTCAACGAGACGGGCGTCGACACCTTCACCGTGGAGTACTTCATCGACAGCGACCAGGAGTTCGCGCCGGTCTACCCCCGCCTGCTAGAGCTACGGTATCCCAAGGTCGGCACGACGAACCCGACCGTGTCCATGGCGCTCTTAGACGTCGAAAGCGAGGAGAAATCTTCGGTGCCGATTGATGCGTTCCCCGCCGACGATCTGATTATCGGCGAGATCGCATGGGTCACGTCTGAGCATGGTAGTGTTATTTACCGTGCTTATAACCGTGTGCAGGATACGTCGAAGCACGTGCGAGTCGATGTAGGCGATGCGATCACTACCGAAGTTGTCCGCGAGCGAGATGGCACCGACGGATGGCTTGACAATGACATGGGTATACAGTTCGTCGGACCTATCAATGGTTCCGGAGACTATTACATCGACGTCTCAGACGAGTCGGGTTGGCAGCATATCTACCTGTACGCCGTTGATGGATCGAGCGCTACTGCTCTCACCGAAGGAGAGTGGGAGGTTACATCTGTTCTCAAAGTCGACAGCGAGCGCGAGTTAGTCTATTACACGTCGACGCAAGCTGACAGCACCGAGCGACACGTGTATTCAGTATCGTATTCCACTCTAGAATCCGAAGCACTGGTCGACGACACAGTCCCTGCAGTCTGGAGCGCCTCCTTCTCTTCGGGTGGCGCATACTACATTCTCAGCTACTCAGGGCCCGATGTGCCGTACCAGGAGCTGTACTCCGTCGACGACACTACGACGCCTCTCCGAACCATCACTACCAACGAGGCGCTCTGGAACAAGCTTCAAGACTACAACTTGCCGAATATCACTTACTTTACCCTCGACCACCCCGATGGATACAGCCTAAATGTGATGGAACGGCTCCCGCCGAACTTCGACCCCGCGAAGAAATACCCAGTCCTCTTTACGCCATACGGCGGCCCGGGTTCGCAGGAGGTGGCCAAGTCGTTTGAATCCATCGGTTGGAACGCGTACATATCGTCAGACCCGGAGTTAGAATATGTCCAATACACAGTCGACAACCGAGGAACGGGCTACAAAGGCCGAGCATTCCGCGCTCTCGTAGCATCCAACCTCGGCGAGTTAGAAGCCGCGGACCAGATCTGGGCAGCACAAGAGCTAACCTCGCAAAACCCGTTCCTCGACGCCGATAAAGTGGGCATCTTCGGGTGGTCGTACGGCGGCTACCTATCAGCGAAAGTAGTAGAGGCAGACTCGGGCGTGTTTACCTTGGGTCTGATCGTGGCGCCGGTGAGCGACTGGCGCTTCTACGACAGCATGTACACGGAGCGGTACATGAAAACATCGCAGATGAATCCGAATTACAATAAGACCGCAGTGCGCAACACAGACGGCTTCAAGAACATCGCCGGCGGCTTCGCCATCCAGCATGGGTTGGGAGACGACAACGTTCACTACCAGAACACGGCAGCCCTCATAGATCTCTTGGTGGAGTCGGGCGTTCCGCCCTCCAAGATGCAGTGGCGAGTCTACACGGATTCTGACCACGGCATTTCGTTCCACGGGGCTTCAACGTACCTGTATAAGTTCTTGACTGAGCTGCTGTACAAGGAGAAGACACGGACGAGCGAAGTTCTAGCGCATCAGTGGGTAAGGAGGGCCAAGTCATGGGTTCTAGGTAGGCCCTGAACGAACAACTAAGTTCTATGAGGTATTGTTAAGGATAGGATGCTGAGATGAATGTAAAGAGTACCAATTTTGAACAAGATTTATGTTATCCATTAAGACTCGAGGAGCCGTGAAGTAAATCATGATCTAGTTTTCTGAAATGACACTATTATTGTCGTAGGGCTTTCACCAGATGCCTAGGTACTCTTCTAATACAACCAATATGACACTCATAACCTGCGTCTATTTCAACAGGAATCGTCTGCGTTGATGCTCCTGGTGCTTCTGGTCAGTGCCGCATCCTCAAACAAACTCAAGGAGGGCAGTATTCGTAACTGTCGCCGCTCTCATTCCACCTCATCCCATTTCAAAGTCAACATTTCCTAATGAGAACATTCCCCAACAATACAAGCTGCTTTGGGCCGATAACACGATATTGGACAAGATCGGTGCATGTATCTTGAGGATGTTCACCAGAATTTCGCGGTCCTGGTAGATGTTTCTGTTGCGCTATGGCAGCTTGTAGAAAGCCTCACGGAGTCGCCGCATGTAATCGACGAGACTCTCGTCCTAGTACGGGAGCGTCGTGGCGAACACTGCCAAGGGACGGTAGATCACCTGGCGCTCGTCTAACACTTGGGACACCGCCTCGAAAAATGTGACCCAAGTTGGTCTCCATGTTCAAAGGTAGATGTCGATTTGCTGAAAATCGCTCGCCAGTTCCGTGGAAATTCTCGACGACCACAGTTCGTATGGGATGAGGGCGATCTTAAAACGATATTGAGGTACCTAGGTATGTATTAATAGAGGGTGAGAATAAATCCATCGTTGGTCTGTACCCATACTGGTTAAACTAACTCCTCTAGCAAGAAATAGATGGATCCGTCCAACACTTGCTTTGACTCTTCCTCCTCCCTATTCTCTCCGCCCGCCCATCTGCCGGCGGCATCGGCGTCTATCACCTTGATTACAATCAACGTCCTCGTTGATCAGTGATGATAGGATCAACGAGGCCTTCCTTGTCTGGTTGCATAATCAGCTAACAATTCTTGTCGTCCCTTAGCTTATTCGCCGACAACCATCTTGTGTATTTATTACTAAGACCGATGTATTCGATAAGGTATCGCTTCCGTTTCTCGTCAACTTCGAGGATCCGTCTGCCATGGGCTTCGAGTGCCATTTCCCCTGGATGGGGAACAAAACCCCAAAACATCCATCGGAGGAACTGGTTCCAAATGATCCACCGAGATCACATCGTGTATTCTGTAATGCTCCGGAAACCTGAGTCTGTACGCTAATCTTCCGATACGCTCAGCCACCTGGAAGGGCCCAGCGTATTGCTGTCCGAACTTGCGGATCACGCCAATAGAAGCGTCTGCTCCCTCTCTTATCCATTTGGCCTAGGTATACAGTCATGCCCTTTCATCATATGGCCAAATGAACTTGACGATAGGGCATAGGCAGTTTTCAATACGGCTAGTGGAGTCTTTTCGAACTTTCAGGGGACGACTGTCGTCTTGGCTGCCCGTACAATGGCTTTCTGTACATTGCCTCTGCGAGTAGTATTAATTAGAATTGTGACTCCGCATAAATGAATTATGGCTAATTGCTGTAACATGAAAATGTCGAACTGTTCAATGTTGATGAGAATGTATGCATGGAGATTATCAACGATTGAAGCTTCTCGTTCAAATCTGGCAACAGCAGGTTTATCATGTCGATAGACAATGCGAAAGGTTATGGGCAGAATAACGTAATCGTCGCTGGCGTGTAAGGTCGCGCTCAAACCTCTGAGCGTCAACGCGGCATCGCTCGTATGCGTAATGGTAGCTCCGCTTAATTATCTTTTAGCCAATGTCGGTCAATGAGGGTTTTAGAACTAGAACCGGTCGTGTTAGATTGTCACTAATGCGATGCAGGGAATTCGATCGACTCACCGCCTGGGAAACGAAGATCTGGTTGGAATCGCATGTTCTGCTCGGATTGAGGCAGATCCGATACGGGGTCGAGCCGGCATTGGCTACCGGGCTAACTTCCATCCCCCTTGGTGACACAATGGTCATTCTTTCTCGGCGTTTGGCAGTAACTGATAATTGAATTATTGCGTTGCCCAATTTCGTCCAAGGCTTCCCCTATTTTACTCATCCTCTGTCTCCCACGAGGATGTTGACTTCATCTGCCGTCGGATGTCTATTTATCCCCACTGAACTTGCCCGGATAGACTAGATCCAGCAAGCTGTCTGGGGGAAGTAGAGGGCAATCCGCCGGCTGGTGAAGGGATGTAGTGCTCTTGTTGGTTCCGTTGGCTGAGCCTGTGGCGTTGGTCGTAGTATTGTTAGACGTCTGTATCATATGGTAGGACATGAGAGATAGCCCCACGGTAGTTCTCAATAGAGGACGGATACACCATGGGCAGCCTGGTGAATGCAATTGTTACAGGCCAGGAGAAAGCTCCCCCCTTTTCAAATTTCGGATTGAACCCTATCCGGATCGGGAAGCGAAAGAAGACGCGGGAAGCAGTACAGTCTTTCTTAGTCAATGAGGGCTCATATGTTCTCAGATCCTACCAACAATTACGATCAACAGCTTTTACCGAGAAGGTTTCCATCGACACGTACCTCGAGACCTGTTCACCGACAACCATGATACCCCTAGACACTTTGTCAACGGGCGCTTCAGCGGTGACTTCTCCGCCTACTTCTTCGAGAGCCAACTGTGCGTCTGGGCTGAGCAGAGCTGAATCAGCTCTCAGCTTCTTCTTGGCCGTCGGTGCTTCTGATCCTGCATTAGTTCCTTGCTCTAACTGGTCCTGTGCTACTTGAGATGTGTCCCGTGGTTCGGCAACAGGCGTGTCTTGGAATCCGACGACAGGTAAAAAAGAGGTATCCAACACGGTATGCAGTAGCCCATTTTCTGTACCGGCATGTCTGGCGTCTCGATTAGACTTGGTCGGTTACGAGAACAGCGTCCGGTTTGTCCGCGGACGGCGGCAATCCCACTATGAAATCCGAGCAGATTACCTTCATCGGTGTCTTTAGGGGCGATATAGGGTCAAGGTCACCTTGAGGTTTTCCATTGGAAAGATTTGCTGCCTTGCTGGACGGACATGTCCTGACGTATGTTTCCACTTTCTTCTTCAAGGTAGCTAGAAGACTTGGTCTAGTTTCTCAAAGAGTACGAGCTCTGTGATGCATCCACTGTAAGGCTATTGCCGTATCCCTACAAGTGCGCCATTCCTATGTTGGCGAAATAATAGTTGGATTCAAATAAATTGGATTGTTTGCCTAGGGATATCTAGGGGCTTGAGACGTTACGTGGTGCAGCTATGTCAATGGTTGGTGCGTACAAGGCAGTGTCCCACCATGTTAGGACGATAGGGTAAGACAGTGGGATAATAGTTTATTATGAGGTCGTGATTATTCAATTATATTAAACATTGGAAGCTTTAAATACCTAGGGGTAGTAATACCAACCTTAAGTACATTACGCATGTAGAGGAAGGGGTTTTAAGTTATACCCCTTACACTTGTCTTTTATACAGTACCACTTCACAAACACTATGCCTTATGTACCTGCATAGTACGGCGATGCTTTGTCTCAATTAATAGAAGATTGCATAGGGGCTACATGTAGGCATTTGAGCAATACAGGCACTGCAAACGCTGTCTCTGCTTCCAGTATTAGGGACTTTAGTTATTCTCCTAGTTGAAATAAGATCTGAGAATTTGACAATATATAATACCTACATGTATATAGTATATTAGACTAGAACTCGGCGAATCATTAATACTATTTGCCGATACTGTCAATGAATATAATCATACTATGGGAAGCTGGCTCTGATATGATAGAATCGATATCGTTATAAAAAGCTGTGTCATAAGAGTAGATCAAACAGATTGATTATTGATGCTGCATTCCTCATATACTAGCAATCGCGTAAGCAACAAAGAAATCTTCTAAGAAGGGAAGCTCAGTCCTGCATGAGATTGCTGCGTCGCCGAAAAATAGCTCAGAAAGGCATCTCAGCTGCCTAAGCCTCACTGTCTCGGCGATATTAGTCTAACGTCACAGGTGAAGCCAGTACCTGGATTAAAATAGAAAGATCTGCTTACCCGTTTCCTAAGATAGTAACTACGCAGGGGACAGGTACTGAAAATGGAAATTGTTTAAAATCTGGGCCCATCAGCTTGGGGATCTGGCTGACGCCTGATTGGTAGGTTCGTAGCTGAAGGATCAAGGCCGAACGGCGTTGGATATGCAGCATACAGAAGGTAGAATTAAAGGGCCACATGTCCTTCAAGGGCTATTGTGGGGGTTTAATTCGTAGACTATATATTGAGGCTCGTGGTCCAGTTCTCTATATGAGAATGTAGAGGCAAGAAAGGCAAAGGGAAAACGAAAAGCTAGAGACTACGAAAAAGAATACACAAGATGCGTCACCACCAGATAACCGCAGCGTCGACACTGCTCCTCGGAGCCCTCACCGCTGTCCACGCCGCTCCTTCATCGTCGACTCTACATGCGCGGAGTGCTAGCCCGCAGTGCTGGTATGGCAGCGATTTCCCAGCAGAATCAGACTGGCTATCCTTCGACGCGCTCTTCGATATGTGGCGGTCGGAGTTCAAGGTCACGGGGGACACCGACGAGGAACTGGGCATAATGAAGGACGCCCTAAACACGTACTCCCAACAAGGGGGTTTCAGCCCCGCCCTCGCGACGGCGATGATGATCCGGGAATCGCACGGCAACACATGTACCAAATGCGGCGACAGCGGCGCTAGCTGCGGTCTCCTGCAAGTTCACGGCGCACCAAGGGACTGTGAGAACAAAGCGCATCCCTGCCCGGCCAGTTCGATCCAGAAAGGGATCCAGTGCGGCACCGTGGGCTGCGACGGTTCGACAGGGAGCAGTATCAAGGGATGCGTCGCGAGCCAGGGGCAGAAGTGGGGAGAAGTGCTGCGGTGTTATAACAGCGGTTCGGTTAAGAATCCGAATGACTTGCGCGATATCGACTTCGGCGACCCGGGTTATGTCCAGCAGGTTGCCAATATCCTGCTCGGTGCTGACGATCAGAAGCTGGGGGAGCTTGAGGGTTCAGAATACGGGCTCTGATCGAGTTGGTGACGTGAAGAATCTTACACAATGTTGAGTTCTCATTCGATCCTGTATATACTGTATAAAATGTACATATTCTTCTTTCTATTTTGGAAATGACGCGTGCGTTGCCTAGGTGCTTGGTCGTCATGGTCCTGGCCTGACTTGATTGGCAATTGGTCTTGAAAAGGGGGTTGGTCTGGTATCAACATAAGTTCTATGATGCTTAAAACTCGTTTTTTGAGCTGTTTGATGACTTCTGTCTGTCCTCTGATTACCTATTTGAATGCGCCTAGGAAAGCAGTGTTTCCCTTGTTAATTTTCGCCCACTCTGCGCTCTTGGTCCATAGCTTCTCCTGCTTAGCTTGATCTCGACTCTCAGGCGAACTGTCGGCCTTCTCCAACAACTCGAGATAGATCCTTTCACCCGGATGGATATGATCGAGCGCGAGCTCAATAGTGTCTCCGGCTGACTCAGCTGCTATGCGCATTTGCGGGTTCTGGTATCGTAGCAATGGCAGGATGTGCTGGATGACATATCGCATCAAGAAACTGAGCATCAGAGAAGTGTTCTTTTGGAATATCCTCGAGTCTACGAGCCCACCGGGGTTATAAGCCACGGCGGTGATGTTGTTCAACTTCGGATCCTTCAAGATTCGTTAGAATGGGTCGCTATGATCTCTGGGCTAGAGCCCCTACCTTTTCAAGATATCGATTTAATGCGTGCGTCCAGGCGGTGATGGCTAGCTTGGAGTTCCCGTATCTATGGAAACCAGCAGCAGCTTTGTCGGGTTGCGGGCCAGGCTTGACGAGTAGATCAAGGTTCTCGGGAATTTCAGGTGGGATCTTCTCTAACAGAGCTCGGCCCGGGCTGTGCGCTTCGCTAGAGAACATCACAACGCGGCCACCGTTCAGTCTAAACCTATCGAGCAGCCGAAGGACTAAGGCCACGTGAGATATGTGGTTTATCTGGAAGGTCTTGTCGTATCCATCTTCTGTCAGCTCGGAGTCGCCAACAAGGTCCCAATAACACGCATTGCATAGGATAGCTATCAGTGGCCGATCTATATCCGCTGCTATGCTTTCGGATAGGGTGCTCGCGAATGCGTGCACAGCGGACAGACTGGTGAGGTCGAGTTCATGAATTGATGCTTTCGCATCCGGGTATCGCGATATCGTCTCGCGTAACCTCAGCGTGTTGGGGTCGGCATCCGAGGCGTCCCGGACGGTCAAAACTGCCGTGTAATTTGGGTAGCACTTGAGGAGATAGTCTACAGCTGGGATTGCAAGGGTGCCATTGGCCCCGGTGATAAGAACGCTACCAGCCATGCCGATCAAATGATATAATGCGAGGGACAGTTCAAGATCAAATGGGAGAGTTGACATTACATGATTGTTAAATCCTTTAGAAACTAGCCTAACAGCCTAGGCAAGCGAGAGAACTAGCTGTGGTGGCCCGTTGTGACCACTGTGCCAAAATAAAAAATATGCATGAGGATATACCTGATTGATGAATGGATATATGTGATTAGTAAATATATAAGTTGTTATATGATAAATAAGTATAAGTATCGGAAAAAGGGAGATAAGTAATATGCCATATTTGTTATTCGCGTTACCATTTGCGATATATAGGTTTATATATAAATCGTTATATAGTTATATATATATTTATATTTATTTAATTAATTGAAAAAATTCCGTTAGATTAATTACGTAATTATTTAACGGGAAATTATATATTTTAACGTATTTATATATTATATATATATATAATTTATACGATAATATATTATAATATTAAATCGTTATAAATCTATTTAATCTAATTAAGATATAAAATATAAAATAATGTTTAAAGTTTTTAAATAATTAAGTTAAAAGCTTAATAATTAATTAAATATATAAAAAATATTCTTATACGTAAATATTCTAAATATTAATTAAATAAAAATATATATATTATAATTTTATCGTTATATATAGTTATTATTATTTTTAATATAATTAAATATTAAACTTTTTTAATTAATAAGTTTAATTAAAATTAAATATTAAAGTATATATTTTTTTAATTTATGGTTTATTATAATAGTTATTTTTTACGTTAAAAAGATAATATATTATAAGATATTTAAGTTATATTAAATAATTATACGTATAAATTTAATTAATGAAATTATATTTAAAAAACTTTCGAATAAATTTAATACGATTATAAGAAACTTATATATAAAAGGATATATAAACGTTAAATATAAAATAATTTAAGAATTAAAATTTAATTAAACGTATAATATTAATAATATATTAAATTATATTATAATTTATATATAAAAAAATATATTAGAAATGTTAACTTTAATAATATAATTAATAGTTTTGTTTTAAATATATCTGCTTATTATGTATATTCTTATAACTATATTTTATTATATCGTTTTTCTATATATTGAATCTATTTTTCTTATTTTGGCATAGTGGTCACAACGGGCCACCGTATTAGCTGCAGGATTTACCGATGACATAATCGCAATAGGCCCAGCATACCAGATCAGGTACAGTACGATTATCTCACCCCTGGTTCGATAGTGGGCTGTGTGGGTGCTCAGCCCGGCATCCCCTGTAATCGACTTAGGTACTGTACCTACCTACCTGGGTAGGTATGCAATATGTACATGTATGTACGCTCAGACTTGAACCAAATCATCGGAATCCGAATCGTTGGTTGATCTCTAGAGATTATTACCATACAGCGTGCTCTATATGTATTCCTCCATTCCTGCAAGTTATGTTGATCCTCGTTCACTTCGGTGTATGGAGCATCGCGGTTCGGGGGCGTCCTTGAAGGGTAATCTAGCGGTGTAACGTCTCAGGAAAACAATCAACCAGATATATCCCCTATTTCGCCGATGTAGCCTGCGTTGCCTCCTTTACCTTTGCAAAAGCTCTTTTGGTCTCCACTGCACTTCGAATAACTAGGTAGAGCGGGATCACAATCCAGAAAGAATTTAAGAGCATATAGTACCCCCAAAAGTAGGCCCGCTCCGGCCGTGAGTATTCTATCCCAGACCTCACTAGGTCGAGGGTGCAGGTTCCGTAGTACAGCACATCGCCGTATAGCTGTCCAAGGCTGATGATAGACTGCAGCGGGTAGCGCAATGGGTGTTCGGTAGCGATACACCACGCGCACACGAAGGAGAGCGGACCCCAGAAGACAGCGGTAACCGTCTCCATGCAGACTACGAAGGTATCTGCCGTGAGATACCGCGAGTCCGAGAGCGAGTACTCTTTCCAAAGCTGCGCCAAGAGGGCCGACCGGGTCGCAATGTCATGAGCGTAAAAGGCGAAGTAGCCTGTTTATATCAGTTTGAGTTCACCGAGTGATAAGGATACGTGCCTACCTTCCAAACCAAGGTGAATGGAGCCACAGAGGACGAACCATAGCGCTGTGAGCACATCACCGGAAGGGAGGTGTGGTCGCGTGCGCCGAATGTAAAGCAATGTCGGGGCGAGAATGCTCAGACATGTCACGGTAAAGATTCCAAGAATTTCCAGCGTCGAGAGGGTCTTGGCGACATATCCAGTGATTACAACGCCAATGGGATAATAGGGATGCAAAGGCGCCTCAAATTCGGCGCCTGTTGCAAAATCGACGATTTTACCGGCCGTCATTTTGAATTTTGAGTGTTGAAGCTGAGAAGAGAGTTGTGAAATGGGTGCAGGTTCGATGAAGGTATTCGCGGTGCTTTCTAGGATCACTCGGCAATTTCGAGAAATTTGCTTTTTAAATTAAGGAGGTCTGCTTACGTAACCCTTTCCCCTTGGCATACGATAAAGGTTGAGGTTGAGCAACACCGAAAAGGGGTAATTACAAACTTGGGCCGTCAAAAATCATAGATCGTATATAAAATGACTACCGCTGGCTTGAAAGCTCAATCAAACATTAAACATTGCAGCAGATTACCTAGAGGTATTCAGGGTTTGGTGATGACCCCCTGTCTCTCCGTATGCTATGAGCGTATCCACAGCAGCGCCAAGAAAGCTATCAGGGCCTACATCACAATCCCCGTTTCATTGGCCTTGTCCTCGGCGGTCAAGTTGGATGCCATACCACGCTTCTCTAGCGAAGCTCTACCTTCCTCAGTGTCGTGTCCGGAGCTCTCTACGACTCGGCCGCGAATTGCTTCAGTCTTCTCCTGCTTCTCCTGCCGGCGAGTGAACCACATAACCACCGGGAGCCAGGCCGACAGCGCAAGAGAAGCAGCAAGACCGGCACGATAACCTCGGTAGAAGCGGGGTGCTTCAACTGTTGGCACGAATACCTAGTAAGACTAACGTTAGCACGATTTGCACGTTGGTACGTTGACCAGGAGGAACTCACTTGGTTCCACCAGGTGCCCTGAGCCAGTCCGATCGCGTTCAGCGCGCCGATGACGATAGCTCTCTCTTCGGCGTCGCTTGAGCAAACTCGATGCGTCCAACTGACGATGATTGGGAAGAGCGACTGGATCGTGCCGGCAATGTAGTATGCGAAGAAATGAGCGGGCTTGCTCAAGTTCCAAGCAACAAGCATGGATTCCGAAATAATCTGCGTCATGCAGATCAAGACTATAGATTCGACTTGTGTTCCTCGCCAATCGTTGTAGGCTCCCGATACTACCATGAAGACGATCGAAATGGCTGAGTAAACTGTGGGTAAGTTATTGACATCTGGCACCGAGTACTTCTCTGCCTTCAGCCATAGAGCCATGGTCGACGTAGTTGGTGCTTGGTAGACGAAGTACATGAGCGAGAACCATGTGCACTAGGTTCAGCCTGTTAGATCGTGTACGCGGCCCTAATGAAGTGAAGCTACTCACGAGGATCCAGAAATGCCACTTCCCGAGCACGCGCTTGAAGAGAGTCTTATCAAATCGACCAAGGGGCTGGCGATTATCAGCCTCGAGACGCTTAATACACATCTGGCGTTCCCTTTCTGTCATCCACCACGTCTTCTTCTCATATAACGGGTTGGGGATAATGATTAAACCAATGATAACCATGGGGCAAGTGATGAGGAAGTCTGATATATGCGTAAATGTGTTAACACGGTCGACTCTTTAATTTCGCGCAGGATTTAAGACAGTTTGGTTATAACATACCGATAATGAAGAGCCATCTCCATCCCCTAATACCCAGGTGGCCGTCAATTGTCTGGTAGATCCCAGCTTGGATGTAACCCGAAAACATAGTCGCAGCAATTCCGGAAGCTGTGAAAATGCCACTTCTCTTATTGATTTCATGGTTTCGGTACCACGTTCCAATCTACACTAAATCAATATCGTGCGCTACAAAGAAACGGGAGAAGACGTGAAAACAGATTTCATACTGTGACACATGTTAGCACCCGTGTAAAGCTTCATAGTTATCTATTTTCAACATACCCATAAAGTGCAGGCCGGGCCAACTAGCCGCTTCGATGAAGCCGACGCAGAACCTGAGCGCGTAGATCTGTTGAACATTCTCGCACTTGTAGAGGAAGAGCACGAAGAAAGCCCAGAGAAACTCGGCAGCAGGGAGATACCATCGCGGCGAAATCTTGGTCAATAAGATCTGCGACGGGATCTGACCGACGATATATCCGATTTGGAACCAGGTGACCATCCAGTTGAGTTCGTTGCCATAGAGGCCGAGGTCTTCCTTCATGCCAGAGACGTAGGCATTGTTGATGTTGTTGCGATCGAGATCCTTGGCAAAGAACGTCAAGCAGCAGAAGGTAAGAATTGCGAGGTCGAGTTTCTGCACAAGTTTCTTCTCTTCGGTCGAAGTGCCCGGTCGAGTCCAGAAGTAGAACTTGTTGTTGGCCTTGGAGGAGATTTGAACATCTTCAACGGTCGTCGAAGTTGTCGATGACTCTTCGACGCGTGCCGTGGGCTCGTCTTGTCGGCTTCCGCCCATCATCTTCCGAAAGAAACTCATCGCAATTACGTATGAAGAAGTAAGATGGGTCGATAATGGTGTGATGATGCTAGCCAAAGAGTCTCGATGGAGAAGGAAAATTTGATGATGAAATACGAAATTTCAAAGCTGTTATCACATCGCTTCTCACTTCACCGGTATCATGATAAACTTGAGCTCTATCACCGTGTTGATAGCGAGCCTATCTAATTGCCCCCAAACAAATTGAAGGGTCGCTACGAGCCGGCGCGATGCCTAGCTAGGTGTAATTAGTGTGAGGGGTACCAGGAGAATGGTTCTAGGCGGGAGATAAATGCATGCTCCACTGGTTATCATGCACCCCAGTCGACGATATTAGTCCAGGGGAATATAGCGACCGCTCTTCTCCGTTGGGTTAAACCCGTCGGGTGGCTGCGAACCGCCGAGAGTCTCCGATAAATACGGCACCCAACAGCTCACGATAGCCACGTGGATGAGCAGGGTTGTTTTAGCTCTAATAACCGCATATACTGACAGCTTATATCCGACTACATATAAACAATATTGGGGTTTTTTAAGTCGAAATAAAGTCGGCTTGGTAAGTAAGGTAATCAGCTATCAACAGAGATAATCAAATTGTTGAAATCATGGCGTTGCCAAGTTTAACGAAAGAGACCCCCATCATTATCGTTGGTGCGGGTGTTTTTGGACTCTCCAGGTTGGTGGAATCTAAACCCATGTATCATGTCTTGTACCCGGTAACTGACAAGTCCATCTCCAGCGCGTTACATCTCTCACAGGCTGGCTACAAGAACATCACGGTCTTTGACAAACAGCCGTACGCAGATAATGCCTACTCCACAGCTGAAGGAGCCGATGCTGCATCCGCCGACTTTAATAAAGTCATGCGGATGAGCTACGGCGATGAGATCGAATATCAGCGTCTTGCATTCGATGGTCTCAAGACTTGGAATGCGTGGAACGACGAGATCCGGTCTTCAAAACCCGAGGACCTGCCACATGGTCTCAAGCCGTCCGACCTCATCTGGAATAATTGCGGATTCCTACGAATGAGCATCGATGGGCAACTGTCACCGATTGAGCGTGCTACACTCGCAAACATGACTCGCGAGGGCCTGCGCCAAACTCAGTTTATGATCGGAGACCCTGAAGATGAGAAGAGAGCCAGGTCTCACTTTAGAAAAGGGGAGTGGGAGAAGAAGTCGGACCCGTTCGGACGCAAGAAGCAGGGTAAGAAACTCGTTGGTGTTTTTGATTCTACAGCCGGGTTCGTCGAGGCGAGCAAAGCCTGTACTTGGGTAATGCACCTATGTCGTAGGAATGGTGTTCGATTTGTGCTAGGGGAGAGAGACGGTCAAGTCGCATCATTCATCAAGGACGCGAGTGGTAAGACAATTGGTATTCGCACAGTATCTGGCACCGAATACCGCTCTAAACTCTTGATATTAGCTGGTAAGTCAGTCATTAATTGTCTCTGAGGCAAATTGTTCAGCGAGAATTGTGCAACTAATTAAGAACAATCTTATAGCTGGGGGCTGGACGCCTTCCCTATTCCCAGCCGTGGCACCACTCCTTGAGACAACTGCAGGTAGCGTTGCCTTCTTCCAGTTACCACCCAAGGGTCAGGCTCCTGACCTCTGGGACAAATTCTCACCTGAGAATTTCCCCGTCTTTGCCTACGGAGGCTGGTCGAAGGGCCATGGCATCGGCGGTTTCCCTCGGACAGAAAATGGGATTGTCAAGATTGGCTACAGAGGTACCAAGTACACCAACTATGAGGATGTTCGGGATCCCGCTACAGGCGAAACAAAACGGATCAGTGTCCCGAGAACTAGATATTGGCCGCAGCCATATGACCCAGCTATCACTAAACAAGCCGTCGATGCTATCAAAGAGGTGGTAAAAGAGGCAATGCCAGAGTTGACAGCAATCGGAATCAGCGGTTGCAGAAATTGCTGGTATATCGATAGCCTGGATAACGGGTTCCTCATAGACTATGTGCCAAATGATGATGGCATGCTTATCTGCTCGGGAGGCTCCGGCCACGGTTTCAAGTTCCTCCCGATGCTTGGGCGAGAGGTTGTCAATATCATCGAGAAGCCGGCGGAGAAGAATGCCTATGGTAAACTCTGGCAGTGGCGAACTAAGGAGGAAGGTTTAAAGAACGGACTAGAGCAGGGCGAAGAGGGACCTAGAAACTGGAAGAAGCAAGTTATGGCGACGAAAGAAGACTGGCAGTTTAGAGAGAGCTCCAGGCTGTAGAAGAAGTAGCACTCAAACAAACCTTTAATAGCAGTGAATTGACACCGCAGAGTATCACTCGCTCACAACACGTTACTGTATATAGTTCCTAGAGATACGTCAGGTAACTTAGTACCTCGTATTCTCTTTTCTGGGTGTCGCTAAAGTGATATACATTCTTTATTGGAGATAAATGCTTTCATCTTACGTGCCTAGGTCACTTCACGCCAGGTTTCTCGGTACCCCTAATGAGATTGAAAAGACCGGCCGATAGGAAAGTATATGAATGCAAGAGAAAACTAAGGAGCAGTCTATTATATGCAGCATAATGTACTAACTAACAATAATCTGTAAATGCATTCATGTTCTGATGTACTCCCCCGGGGATGCGGTCCACATCCTATCCCAACATCTTGACATATCACCGCTCATAAATGCCCATTAACATGCCCATTCAGCCCGTTTATTGTTGGTTCAAGGCTGCCCCATCCGCCACCACCCGGGGTCTTGATGATGAATCTTTCACCAGCTTGCAACTTCACAAGACCACGCGGACCGAGACTAACTAGCCTTTCCTTCCCATCGGTCTTTCTAAGGATGAGATTCTCTCCTTGAGCCCCGTCATCTCCGCCGTGCAAACCGTACGGCCTGGTGACTCGGCGCTCGGAAATCATGGAGAATGTGAGGGGTTCACGGCACTCGATAACTCGGATGACACCATCGCCTCCCTTGTACTGACCGTGACCGCCTGAGCCTTGGCGGAGCGAGAAGTCTCGCAGTATTATTGGGTAGCGCTTCTCTAAGATTTCAACGTCCGATATGCGAGTATTTGTCATGTGACAATGAACAGCGCTTTGCAATGGCTTGTTAGCTTATATGCCCCTTTAATTTCGTGGAGGGATTCATAGCTCACCTTGCGCCGTTCCAGCTGGGTCCTGCGCCAGATCCGCCACATATCGTCTCTCCATAGGCAAATTTGTAACCGTCGCTTGGCTTTCTGTCCCGACCTCCGAAGAACCCGATACTGTTCATGCACCCCTGACTGGCAGCACATGCCTGTTCCATATATGTTAACTCAGAGAGCGTATCTAAGCGGGGGACTGGAAATACGTACGTCGAATGCCCTGAGAATAACATCGACTATACGTTGACTCGTCTGGGTGTTTCCGGCGTAGACAGCTGCTTGGTCGCTAGGGTTGAGGATACTACCTTCGGGATTGATAACCTGGATTGAAGATAGACAGCCCTGGTTCAACGGGATCTCGTCTTTGATGAGGCATCGCAACGAATAGATGATAGCAGACAAGCAGATGCTCTTAGGCGCATTGTTGTTACCAACGACCTCGGGGCCAGTGCCTGTGAAGTCGAAGACAGCACTGCCGTCGGGGTTGATTCGGATTTCGAGCTGTATGCGGGTTCCGTTGTCAAGACTGTCTACAGCTTGTAGTTTGTTCCCGTTGAGTTGCTCCGAGGTCTTCTGTAAGAATTTCCGTACCGCAACTTCGGCGTTGGCTTGGATACGGTCCATGTAGAACTAGCATCGGTTAGGATTGATTGGAATTGAGTAAACTGTGGCGGAGTATGCCTCACCTGAACAACTTCGCGTCCGTATTCTTCGAAGAGTTTTTCTATGAGCTTCGACCCCTTAGCATTTGCTGCAACCTGGGCTCGCAGGTCTGAGAGATTGTCGTAGAGGCTTGACGTGCCAACACAGTCAGGGAATTGAGCAGGCTCATCAACAAGTATCTTCGTGATGCCTTCTTCGTCAAAATGCCCGTTAGAAACGAGTTTGAATGACACAATTCTTGCACCCTCTTGGTAAAGTTCGGAAGCATTTGCGTTACCCGAGATACCCTCATAACCGCCAATGTCCCGATGATGGCCCCTGGAAGCTGTGTAGAATATTATCTCTTTGCCACTGGGGTCAAAGACTGGTGTGATTACTGTAATATCTGTTCGTAGTCAGCATAGAGGTCGAATAAAAATTGTCGCAGCCCTCACCTGGTAGATGTGTTCCGCCTGCAATCGGGTGATTTGAAACAAGAACGTCTCCGGGTTGAAGCGTGCGGCCATACCGTTCGTGTTGATACTTGACAGCATACGCCATGCTTCCAAGGTGAACAGGGACATCTATAGACAGTAATTAGCCTTGACCACCTCATCTGGCTGTATTATGAAGTTCGCTTACGAGGTGCGTTTGCCACAAGGTCGCCGCTTGGGCCAAATATCGCGCAGGAGAAATCCAATCTAAGATCTATCAGCACAGCGGTCATAAACGGGTCGATGAGTGCGTGTGTACCTTTCTTTGATGTTGATGCTCACAGCCGTCTTCTGTAATGTCCTTCCCATTTGTTCGGCAATAGACATGAAGCCTATTCGTTAATTAGCAGTCTATACATGAAAACGTAAGGTCAATTAGCGCTTACGGTGACCGAATATGGATAGTTGAGCTGGATCGGGATCTGTTAAGGATAAGGACTGTGATGAGACTGCTTGGATTTGTGAGGCCACATTGAGGATAATGTGTTCAGATAGGACCTTCGCGGTTGAGAATGGGGTTACAACGATCGTTTGCGTGTTGTCGATAATGATACCTGGCCCCTCGATTTGGTCTCCTGGTTGAAGATTCTGTAGCAGGTAGATTGGTGTATCTACCCATCCAACGCTGGCAAAATAAGTCCTCGTCAGCTTCGCGTAAGCTGGCTTCGGCCTAGTCTCTGTTTCGGCCAACTCTTTGTACACGTTATGAGATTGGCGATCAAATTCTTTCGCGATACCTCGGACGCGGATGTCGTCGACAATGATATTGCGTGACGGTAACAGGAAAGAGAATTCTTGTTGATGGAGTTCTTCAAAGGCTCGCCTGAAATCCCCATCATGTGGTAACGACACCATCATTTGAGTATCGGTGCCGTCATATCGAAGGTTCAAGAATTGCTGAGTGTCGATGTACTTTGTAGACGAGACACCTTGCTGTAGAAGGCCTCGTATGGCACGCTCCTTCAGTGTCGCAAACCTTTCGAAAATTTCGGAAGTAGACGATGGTTCTAGAACCAAGGACGAAGGCTCTTGAACTTCTTCTACCAGATTTGCGAGGGCCATTCCGTATGCCGAAAGGATACTGGAATATTTATGTATAAGAACGGTGCCGATCCCTAGGTTTCGAGCAATAGATGCCGCATGTTGGCCACCAGCTCCTCCGAACACGGCAAGCCGGTGAGCTGATGTGTGATACCCCTTGCCTTCAGTCAGAGCACGAATGGGGCGGCACATGGCTTCGTTAGCCACGGCTAGGAATCCGAGCGCGACTTCTTCCGGAGTCTTCTGCGTCGCTGATCCAACATTAATCGAGCTAGTAAGATCAAGGAACTTGCTTTTGGTGACTTCGTAATCGAGAGGGAGGTTCTCTTCTGGCCCGAATATTGCAGGGAAGTATTCTGGTAGAAGTCTTCCAAGGAATAGGTTTGCGTCAGTTACTGTCAATGGGCCTCCTTTACGATAGCATGCTGGGCCCGGATGAGCTGAAGCACTTTCCGGCCCAACTGTGAAAAGCCCATTCTTCCAACCAAGGATACTGCCCCCGCCGGATGCCACAGTGTTGATATCAAGCTGAGGGGATTGGATCGTCACTCCAGCGATGGTAGTCTCAAACACATGGCCTAGGTCGCCAGCGTACCGATTCACGTCAGTCGAAGTACCTCCCATATCAAATCCGATGACCGGAGTATTGTCTTCAGGATGCCACGACGTTTTGGCATATCCAACAACACCTCCAGCAGGTCCAGACAGGATAGCTCTGAGACCGGAGAACTTCTCTACGTCCACCAGACCGCCGTCGCTTTGCATGAATTGGCATCGGGTGTCCTGCAGTCCATCCTTGAAGCCACGTCTGAAGTTTGAGACGTATCTCTTTATCTCAGGGGTCAGATACGCATCAGCAGTCGCGCTCATTCCACGCGATATTAACTTTATCATCGGGATGAGGTTGGCAGATGCTGATATGCTGGTAAAGCCCACTTCCCTTGCAAGATCGCGAACGGCGTTCTCGTGGTCAGGGAAGGAGTAACTGTGTGCAAGACAGATGCATATGCTCCTGAACCCCCTGTCGAAGAGCTCTTGAAGTGATTTTCTCGTGCTCTCGATGTTAAGGGGCTTTAGAATGCGGATTATGTCGCCACTTTGACCGACCCTTAATGCCGGATCAGATTCAACATTGATACCGCCTTGGAGGGGGTCTTTGGTCGAATCTTCCATAGTCACCCGCTCTTCAACCTCGACAACCTGGGAGTAAAGAACATCTGGTTTGTTGATAGCGAGATCAAAAAGCTTGGGTCTGGCCTGGTAGCCAATTTCTAGGGCATCACGGAACCCTTCAGTGATTAAAAGGGCAGATCTTTCTCCCTTCCTTTCAAGTAGCGCGTTAGTAGCTACGGTCCTGTTAAGAGTTTTAGTACAAGGACGTTACTACAAGGGAAATTTACTCACGTTCCCATCCGAATGACGCCAATGCATTCAGAACTGAGCTTGACATCCCTAGGGTGCGGACGGCCCGTGAACTTTTCAAGTATCCTTCTGATACCTTCGGTAGGCGCATCTTCATAGTTGGCTGGATCAACTGAAAGGAGCTTGACTACGATGTCACCTTTGCCTCCAGACTGAGGTATGCCAATACAATCCGTGAAAGTACCACCACGCTGACTTGTAAGTAAGGGTTAACCAATCTTGGGGGTAAGGAGACTCACATCGATAAAGATATCAATCTTAGGCTCTTCTGTTGCGTGTGGCATGATGTTTGACCCAATCTAGCCCTTGTGATTCTAGAGACTTAACCGTGCCGCTTTAGAAACAACATGCGAGCCAAGCACATCCAAATATGTCTCTCATGATGCTTTGTATGGCGATACTAGTCGTATATATACAACGGATATCTCCGCATCTCTGTCGGCTTTGTCCTATGATAGTGTTTCTAGCATTTAATTTACCTAATGAATTAGCCTAGATTTATTGGAGACTCTCCATTCAGGGGCGCCAAGGGACTATATCCTACAACAGCCCACAGCGATGTGGGGATCCCCTTTTCATGGAGAGATAAGACCCACACTCCTCGGCTCGAGCCGACGGGCTTCTCCCTTACACCTCGCTAGCCGACGTGACGCTTGAAGCCAGCCGATCTTAGAACTTCTCTTGACAGCACAGCTCCGAAATGAGAAATGCATCCACGGCTTGGATCGAAGTTCTGGTACAGGATTAAGCCATGGGAGATCTTTTGCCCCCTCGTAGTCCGAACAGGGCACCGTCAACTCGGCTGAGCCGAAGTACAAATGCGTGTGTACGATGTCGTCGGAGAAAGCAGAGGGTAAGCATCTCTAGATACTCTTAGACGACGCAAGCTCTCCTGACTATCCTAGTGCGACCTCCGCTATCCAAAATGCACAAGTTGCGAGACTGCAAAAGTGCCTTGTCTTGCCTACGATAGTGAGAAGCAGGCCGAGATTCCACGTAATTATGTGTCAATTCTAGAGGCTGAAGTCAGGCAACTCAAATCGGAACTCGATGGGCTTCGAAGACAGAGTGTGTGCACGACGATGACCTCTAGTCCAAGTCCGGGCGACCTAACCCAGGATGACCGCCGGAGCGATAGCTCTCCGGTGTGTGCTCCAACGGTGCAGTCAACCGCATCGGATCCTCAAGAAGTCGTCAAGTCAATGGGCTTAGTTATGCTAGAGAGTAGCAATCAACCAAGGTTCATGGGGACAAGCAGTGGAATCACATTCGCCAAGCTAGTTTTAGCTTGTGTCAAGGCGGATATCGCGATTCCAATATCGTCGAGCCCTTCAAGGGGTTTGCATCGAGCCGCCGCTCCTACTCCTATCGCCGCTTCGTCTCTTCCTCCACGACATGCGGCTCAGCATCTATCAGATGTCTATTTCCGCTACCGAACACCACATGTGCCAATTTTGACAAGATGGAAGGTCAACGAAGTCCTAGAGCGTGTTTACTGTGCTCCATCAAACGACTTTTCCGGAGTTGCGGATAAGGACCTGTTCATTGCTTACATAGTCTTCGCAGTCGGCCTATGCAGTTTACCATTGGCGGGTGGCGCAAGACCTCCTCAAAGCGAGGGCTGTTTCAACTCAGCTCTTCGATGTGCTGATAAGCTCCTTTCGTACTCACCTAGCGATCTTGAGACTCTGACGGCCGTACTGCTTTTGGCGCAGTATGTGTCGTTAAATCCTAGCAAGGGGAGTCTTTGGCAATTGACTGGAATAGCCTTACGTCTATGCGTCGACCTTGGTCTACACTGGGAGACCGATGCTATTCTATCTATGCCACAAACGGTTCTCGACGAGAGACGTAGGCTATTCTGGGCCGCCTACCGTTTTGATCGCATCCTTGCAATTACCCTTGGGAGGCCCTTCGGAATCGTTGACCAAAGCATCAATGCCAGGTTGCCAGACCCCTATTCCTCTCAGCATATGAGTGCGACTGAGGTCCATGGGCAACGCATGGCTAACCATATCCTTTCGCTATACAAGCTTGAGTCTGAGATTAAACACGTTCTCTATCACCAGCTTCAAGGGGCAACCTTGGCCTATCCGCGAGCTAACTATCCGCTGTGGTTTCGCGATGTTCAACCGCGACTCTGCGCTTGGAAGGACGAAATACCGGAAATCTCCAAAGCAGATCCCGATAGCATATACTCGCAGCAATCATGGTGGGATGCGAGATATTTGCACGCAATTCTACTACTCCATCGGCCCAACCCATTAGTTCCACATCCCACGACGGAGTCGCTACAAATATGCTTCGAAACGGCTTGCCAAGTGATCAAAGCAATCAAGACCTTGCAGAGAGACGGGAGAATCTGCGTCATCTGGCAATGTGTTCATGGCCTTTTCCTTGCAGGTTTAACTATGATATACTGCATCTGGGAGTCGTCGGACGTTCGGGAGAGAGTGCGCGTTCTCGATATAATGACGGCAGCACAAGATTGCGCAAGCACTCTCACGGCTCTAACTGAGCGCTTTCCTGATGCAAGTGGCTGTAGAGATGCCTTCGAGTCTCTCTCGGCTGCAACGCTGAAATGGCTAGTAGCGAGAGACCAGGGCAATAGCAACGAGAATATCCAGCCCATTTTAGGCAACGAGATCAACGCCTTGAGGCAGCATATACCATTCTCGACGACAGCTTGGAGGGCTGATGAACCTACAAGCATATTTCCCGACGAGCCTTTCGAGTTCGCCGAATATCTCATTGCAGCGTCGCAATGGCCTGGCCCGAACATTGATATGGGAACTACACTCAATTTACAGGATATATTTGATGGATCCAACACAGACTTTGGATAATTGTCTACTAGGAAGATGGCAATTGTTGTCGTTCAGGAAAATCGTTGTGATTTTCTTTTCGCAAGCACTCATCGAGTTGAGTTGCGCCGGACAACCTATCTCTAATCACCCCTTAACGCGTCCCCCAAATCTTGGAGAAATATCCAGCCAACCGCCCACTCATTGCCCTTGATCTCAAGTCAACAGGGCTCAATTCATTTATCTGACTTCTTGGTAAGCATGGAAATGATGTCTCTGAGACTTTCAATACGCGGATATCTCATTACTATCGTACTATTAGTAAATTATGGCTGGAAAAGATCTTTTCTAGTACGATTGCGGCACAATTAAATTGTACCAACTCTTACCCCTGAAAAGATGCAGTAGAGTAAAGGGGATCATCTTCCATAACCACCTATAAATAGCGAAATAATGGCGTTCTACTTGCGTTCTTGTCTCAAATATAGCTATTGTTAGAAAGCATGGGACCTATGTGACTCTGTCTTAATTGCTGTGATTATCTGTTTCGGACGGATCCGGCATTCCGAGCTATGCCGCTAAATGTTACATAGAGTGGCTTGCCGAACACCGAAGTAGCATTACCCAGCTTCGCCCCGAGGGGCCAGACAATCTACCTTCTCACCAAGCACATGAAGCGATACATGTTATTGTCTCTAATAACCGCAAACATGCTCGAAGTTCATGAGATCACAATTTCACAAGCACAGGATGGATTCAAGTCTGGTAGATTCTCCGCCAAGGAGCTCACCGCCGCATTTCTTGATCGTATTTCGCAATGGGACAAAACTGGCCCTCGAATCAACTCAACAATGGCTCTATCAAAAATGGCTCTCGAGGAGGCATCGGAGCTCGACGACTACCTAAAGGAGAATGGAAAGCTTAAAGGGAAACTTCACGGCATCCCCGTTCTTATAAAGGATCAAGTATGAGATCCGCCACAAAATCAAAACATGATTAAAACTGATAGGAACATCATCTCTAGGCCGATACACGTGGAATGGTAACAACGTATGGCTCAGGAGTGGCAAAGAATAACATTCCCGACGAAGATGCCTTCGTGGTCACCAAACTGAAGGCGGCTGGCGCAGTAATTCTGGGTAAGACCACACTCGCAGAATGGGCCTCCGTGTGGTTCAGCGCAAACGGTGCGACTGATTACGAATTCACCAAGAACCCTTATAACCTCGGTCACGATGTCGGAGCTTCATCGGGAGGCTCCGGCGCGGCCGTGGCAGCAAACTTCACAATACTAGCCGTGGGCGAAGATACCGGGGGCTCAATCCGAGTCCCATCGTCCTTCTGCAACATTGTGGGCCTTCGCCCAACTACGGGACTTATCTCGCGAGCTGGCTTCTGCCCGTTGATCAAAGTGCAAGACACACCGGGGCCGATGGCTCGAACGGTGACGGATTGTGCGCTCATGCTAGATTGCATGGTAGGCTTTGACCCTAAAGACGAATTTACAGGCGTCGCAGCTACTGCAGCAGCCCTTGGGCTTCCGAAGGGCGGCAGCTATGCAGCTTTCCTTCGAGACGGGGTAGAAAAGATCAAGAAAGCGAGAATAGGGGTTGTCAGACAGAAGTTCGGCCCAGACTCGGACCCCTATTGTGGGGCGGTCAACAAAGTTGTACTCGCTGCGATCGACAAGCTCAGAAAGGCCGGCACAACGTTTATTGACGTGCACATTGACAACATCGACCATTACATGATTTATCCGCTTACGTATCTGCAAAGATCGCGCAGCGATATCAACAGTTTCCTGGCAACAAAGGCCCATCTTCCCCAGGATCTTGCAGATATACTGCCCGAGAAGTCTGACAAGCCATACTTGAACATGACGTGCGCTATCGCACATGGGCCAAAAGATCCCAAGGACGATCCCACTTATCTCGATAGGATTCTACAGCGAGATGAGTTCAAGCGCAAGGTGGACTGCCTCATTGCCTCGCTCGGCCTCGATGCGCTTACATTGCCGGATGTCCGGGTCCCACCTCCCCGATTTGAAGATGCCACAAACGGCAGGTTTATGAAGGTCGGAGAGGAGGATTTCCCAACCAACACGTTCCTCGCTAGTGTCATTCGCCATCCAGCCATCTCCGTGCCAGCTGGATTCACCGAGGATGGGCTTCCAGTTGGGATGGAACTCATTGGCCTAGAGTATCAAGAGCAAAGCCTACTCGAGTTGGCTTATGGTGTAGAGGTCATCGTAGGCGGTAGGAGGGCACCGCCAGAGCCATTATGATTCATATGTGAAGAGGTAAATGATGGTACCTAAGTACCCTAGCAAATATGCGAGGAGAAAATGTCACAGCTGTCACTTGTCGCGTTGAATATGAGTGAAGTGACATTTTGGCCATAAGCACTCAATACATTCGGCCTGACGTACAAGGACCTGTATACCATATGTGAAGAGCTGTGCTATTGGCAAAGTGTAGAATTACCCTTATTCGTCGAGTAACGTCTGCTAACAGCTGTCGACCAGTTTTGTTAGTGATTTCACTGCATCTACTTCCGCTCCACCATTTCAAAGTGTTATATCTTATGTTTTCTATTACCAATAATCATGGAGGTGACATAAGGATGCAAATATAAATTAAATATAAGACAGAAGTAGATGTAATTAACGAAACCACCGGTGTGACGGCTGAGTGGACAGCTGCTGGCAGGTGCGCCGAACAGCACTCTACAAATAGGGGGAAATTCTACACTGCAAATATCACAAGTCTGTGTGAAGCCCTCACATGATTTCGAATCGCACATTCAATTTAGGTACGCAACGGCAATATATATCTAGGTAGTACCAAGTTTCTCAAAGCTATGCCACTACGCCTATTAATGAACTCTAGGACCTAATTCGGTCTTCTCAAGTGTGACGTTCATGCTAGGCCTCAAGATCAATTACATCGTTCCGTCCCTGTCGCCGAGCTTGAGTCAGTGCCAACCATATTCCAACAGTCAAAATGGTAAGGGCACCTGCGACGCCTATGTACACCCAGAAATACATCGTCAATACTGGCTGTCCCGCGTTGGCTCCCCAGTTGAAGACTCCCATTGAGAAGACGGACTGGAAATGTTAGTCACTGTGGGGATATCGAAGGTAAGCAATGTACTGACCGCGACTGAGGATAAAGGCAGGTATATCATGGTCATCAGAGCTATTGACCTCATCTGGGCATTGTCTCGCCTCGTTTCAATAGTGATCTCAGTGTTGGTGAACACCTGGTTTCTGGCGACATGATCGGAAGCCTACCAATTGTTAAAATTTGTTTTGGTCCAGATATGGAGAAAGACCCTGACTAAAATTCCTGAGGAATAGAGGATAGAAGGCGGAATATTACTACCATATGCGCAGCGAAGCTTAAGCCATCAAGCACCATGTGGCACTGATCAAGCTTCTGGTCATACTCCTCTCCTATCTCAAGGAGGCGCTCGCGGATCTGTAGGTCGATATTGGAATAGTCTGGGGTTCTCATTCTAGCCATATTTGGTTTATTCCGGTTGACGCATGCCCGCCTTCTTTTGATCAGACTATTGACAGTCATATTCTCGATTTCAGTGGTGTACTGAAGCATTCTATCGATCTGCTGTTTCATAGCTCGGATTCCTTTGACATATTCTCTGCTGAGGTCGAAGAGACGTGAAATCTCATCGGTGCTTTCCCCATCTTGGTTCATGATTGTTGTTGGGTCTCGCGAAGTGCAACAGAGTGCTTCCTTGCACAGCACGAAATTGTCAAAGGTTGACTCGACTCTCTCGGAAAGGCGGCTACGGTCGAGTTCTACCAAGATTCCTGGAGTTAACAATGGGTGACAGATGGCACTACCTGCTTTAGCTAGGCGTGATTCAATGTCGGAGGATTGTTCTTCGTTGCAGCCGTAGAATACAGCTAAATTCAACCTTTTACGGCGAACATATGTTGAGGACATGGCAATATCATCATCCCATGCGGAACTCATTCTCGCTGTGTACACTTGTGAAGACTGTTATTGATGATGTCAACTTAGATTTCATAAGCTGTAAGGACTTACCGATTCTATTCTCACCAGAACATCCTTTGCCCAGATACGTCCGAGAGAAATGTGCCCCTTTTCGGCAGATAGTCCGAACTATCGTAGGATTGATGTGGAACAACTCAATGATCTGTCCAAAATCGCATATTGAAACTGGGAGGTATGATGGTCGTGAGTGGGCTTCACTGGCACGATCGAAAATGCTGATTTGCTCGCGTCAATGATATTTGATGAGAGGAAAGGAATATTGATGAGTTCTAACATAGCGAGTGTCCCATCCTTGCAGTCATCATGTATTCGTAACCCATGCTAAGCGTTGTTAGTCTGATGCTGTGTCGAGTCGGTATTCTCACCTCCTGGATCCATTTTCGCAAGTCTCTTGGAGATTCTATGTTCCAACACACAGGATCCTGATCCTAATGATATCATGAGCCTTGGTGGCAGGTCGGGCTAACGGGGCAAATATAGGCCCACAGAGAATGTGTACCTCATCTGAAAGCAACTTTTTGATAATTTTGAATGGTCGAGTGGCATAGGTGAAGGCTTTAAAGTCATGATCATTGAAGGAATCTTCGGCTCGCGGCCAGTCCATTTGAGCTAACCAACACTCCGATACTTTTGGATTGACCGGTATGCCGTTGGTTGATACTAGATATCAACGTTAAGGCAAAAATGCATATCGAGGTGTGACCCCGTCCCCATAACCCCTCGGTCTACGAGGTATTTTTGGCCATGGCCGATTATGTTCCGAAGAGCCTCATGGAAATCGTGATAGGCGTAGCCGGCAGCCGGATGATTCGTCGGGTAGCAATGCAGTGATATCTACATTACACTGTGAGCTGCACTTCTTGGTTGGTCGATGATATTGGAGTTATCTGCGATCGATGTTCTAAATCGTCGTCGAGTAAAGAGACGTCCAATCGTTTCATTTGAGGCAAGCCACTAACACGGCCCCTCATCTCATGTGTGACTCGGGGTAGTATTGAAATGCTGACGTGCTCCGATGATGCCGATTTGGGGATTGAAGTCTTGACTACCTAAGTAGATCTCCAATCCTTAAGAAGGGAAGGGAACGACGCCGAGAAGTCCCAACACAAGGCCCATAGAGAAAAGCCTAACCTGCCACCTACATCACCATCTTCATCTCCGTGAGGTGAACATTCCCGAGAATGCCTTCCGAAATTCAAAAAGAAAATCTAAAGGACCCTCAGGATTGGGTTCGCTCGATCCTAAGATACGAGTACAACGACGGCCAAAGAATTAAGCAAGGCTTGGACGAGCTCTTCCCAGACAAACAATACCGCCTCTCTGTACGTACCCTGCATTGAAATTCGAGCGAGTTAGCTAATAAGTCCAAGCTGCGGACCGAGCGTTGGGTCATATCGGCGCCCAGGAAGCTGACTAACGTACGCAAGCGAAGAGTTTACTTACATGCTATCGAGGAATCTAACCTCTTGAAGGTGGAGAAATCCAAGCTCCAAGGTAATGCATACGTGCATTATTGATGTTGGGTGGTGTCGCAGCCGGAATGAAGTGAAAAGGAGGAGGAGGAACGTTATACCCTGCCAAGACAGCAGGGAGACAGTTGATATTTAGATGGGCCAAAGAACAGGGCTTGGCAGAGGCTATGAGCCCATCGCCATCTATTTTACCCTATGATAAACGGTTTAAGGAGTATGTGCCTAGAGGTATCCGTAAATCGGGGCTGGGATATACTGGTTGATTTAACCCACGACTTGATTCACTACTTTATCGAAGCTACATTAATATTCAAGTACGATTTACAGTTATTAAATATATAGTACCTAGGCGCTTTCGCACATGCTTCTATATCTTAAACCTAAATAACCCGAGACCTACTTTAACATAAATACCTCCTAAGCACCTCAACCCTAAGGAGTATCTCCGAGCCCCTTTTTATCTATTCCTAACCAAATGCCTGTTTCGCCATAATACCTACAACCTGACTATATTTTATAGAGTTTGAACACAACTGTAAGACGCCCTCCATACAAATCTCTCACTCCTCCATGATCCTTATAAGGCACGAAAGAGGATTCCATAGTTTTCTGGCCCTTAAGGTAGGATTCTTCCGCTTACGTAACTGTCCTTCTCACACTTCTCATACAGCGACTTCAATTCCTGTGCAACCTTGGATGCTGTAGGGCGTTTGTCCCGCTCAATGCATAACATGCTTTTCTCAATGAAGAAGAGGAAGTCATGAAGGTATGGGGAGCAATTCGGGTTCTGGTGAAGGTTGGAAATCCACTCTTGAACACTTGGCTTCAGTTCAGCCCACTCGCCGCCATTAGTAGTTCGATAGAATTTGTCCGCATCGAGTTTAAGGCGCTCGTCGTACTCTCCGCGACGGGTAGGAAAGTCCTCATTAACGGCTTGATAGCCTAAGAGGTAGCACGTTACGAATTCTAGAAACGTACATCCAAGGGCCCAAATGTCTGACTTCCTCGAGATCTTCGCAATGTCAAACTCCGGAGCTTGATATGTGATTGTCTTTTTGAGATTTCGCGCAGTTTGAATGGATCTTGACCACAGTCGGTGAAATCGCATCAAGCCAAAGTCGGCTAGAACCAAGCACCACCCCGAAGAACCCGTAACGCCACGTTTCGAAAACCAAAGGATATTGGCAGCTTTTATGTCGCCATGGCGGCCGTATATCGGATAGTCTTCTTCCTTATCCGCATCTTGATCTTGGTGAAGCATGGAAAGTGCCTCTGTAAGCCCAAGGCATTGTTTGGCCATCCAACGCAGCAGAGACCCGTCGGTTTTCTGGCTGAATTGCGTCTTCCAAAAGTGATGAAGGTCACCATCAGCCTTTGGGAAAAGCATATAGTACTTCCCAGCATCGTCATCCTTCTCGATCGTAGCAAGCAACGGGATCAAGTGGTTTTCAATGCCATAATTATATTTCCTAAGAGCATCAACCTCCAACTTGAAGTCGCCCGCGCTAGGAGATTTCAAGCGTTTGATTGCGAATGAGTGTGAACCATCGTTATACTGCGCCACTATTAGCATCGAGTTTTCAGGTGTGTCTCAGTGTAAAAGCCTACCAGCTGGTCGGCGAAGCCGTGATGAGATGGGTGTATTTCCACTATTGAAACCTCACCAAAGCCCCCCTCTTTTATTAGTTCTTCTACATCCGTATCGAGTGATTCTGTCTTGACTTCCTTTTTTTTGGTGAAAGGGAATACGTCATTAGCTTCAAGCAGGTAGTGTGGAATTTCGTTGTCCAGTCGGTCAAAGAAGGGCGCAATCGTCCACCATTGACAGGTATTGAAAGTGCTCAGATTGCCATGATCCCAATCATCTTCGTCTTGGAAGATATCTTCGAGCGTCTCTCGATTGAGTTTGGGACCGTGCTTATGTAGCCAAGGTGTGATACCATTTTCGGTTCGCCTTATGGTTGGAAGGGGAAGGTAAGAATCATCGACTTGCAGGTCAATAAATTTAGCAATATATCGAACATTCTTGCACAATACCAGGATGGCAAATATCCTGAAGAACGAAGGTTTATGGTTGGAACAGATCCTCTTCAGTAATATGGGGACCTGAGACTTAGAGATGCCACTCGAGGGATGCCGGAGCGCCTGCTCGACCAGAGCGTCGTCCTTAGCCAGTTCAAGCTTCTCGTAGGGGATAAAACTCTTGTTCTCGTCCCTAGAATATGTGATTTTAGATTGCCATAAGGCATTGTACAGTTTTTTCGAATGTTGGGGAAGCGATTGATTCGAGCGCCGAGCGCTTGTCTGGGAGCGCAACCGGAAACCATTGCCTCGGTCAGAGCATGGCGTATGTTTACTTTGAGAAAGGTCTTTTAATGCCCCGTTGGAATACTGATCCATCTATGGAGACCGAAGACATTAGAATGTGGGGCCCTTTACAGATATTTTCAATTTGTGAAATATGTAACTCACGATGAACAATAATTCTACGATTTTCGAGCTCGGAGATGGCAATAGTAATTCGGTATAACAGTTTGTGTTTACCTAGGTACCTCCTAGGTATATATGATTGAGATCCAGAATGTTATTGTGGCTGTAAAGATGAGGTTGGCCAGGGTGGCCAATAGGAGCCTAATTGAAAATCACCATAGCGAAAGTCATGGATGTCTTAGTTTCTTGGAGTCATGATAGAGCATTATATATACAAATCAGAACCAAAGAGAGGCAACCCACCGAATATAGGTTTCAATGATCAAGGCAACATACCTAGGTAGACAGCAGTCTTCGAAGAACCTGTCATATGCATATTGGGAAGTCAATGACAGGCTTCAGCTTCACAGCCTTCAGAGCCTTGCACCTTTCAGTCCTTTCCTGGGTGCGCCCGTATCGGAAATCTCGGTGAGTTGAGATATGGAAAACCTGCAGCCTGCCATCGGTATTCTGACCGAGGAGCTTCACTCACCTCCTTCCATCAGTATTTACAGTTCCTGACACGTTCTTTGTCATTTCGAACACCACCAACAGCTTTAACGCTCATACACTGGAATGGGAAACAAGGGGCATCATCCCGCAGATAACGAGTGAGGGAAATTTAGGCTTGTGCTACACACCATGTGCAATATAATCTTGAGGGTGCCCTCCATTTAGCCGAGATGTTTGATGGTCTGCGCCTTGTTGTAGAGAAGCCATCAGCGTGAAATTTCCTCCCAGAAGAGGAAGCTTTTCCGTGCGTCTTGGTGCTGAGGTGAGAGGTAAGCTTAGCGGACTTCAGAGAAAATTTTGCACTGACTTAACCTTGGGAGTCTATAGATTTCCTAGGGCACCTACCTAGGGGTACCTACGAGTGCCAACCTGCCAACCTGCCAACCACGCAGCAGACAATACATAAGTCTAGCCCTAACCTAGAACACTACTTTTCCAGACTCGAGTCCAAAGTTAATAATGCCACGTATGGTTTAGTCAAAAGTGAACATGTGTGGTTTTTCAGCTGTCAATGTTTCCGCTCGAGGAAATAAAGGTACCCTCGAGGCAGCCTTGACTGTCTTAGGAGGTATCTAGACCTTCAATAGGTGGGTTACACAACAGCAACGCATGCATGCTGACCTGGCAGTGCTTCGGGGTTCTCCATGTCACCTGGCTCGCATATATAAGTGGAAATAATAATAGGAAAACGGAAGGCCACATGGACGCGACCCACGATGGACGGCGGATATGAGCCAATTCTGCCAGTTGCAATTTATGGCATCAGACTTGACTCGTGATCGGCGGCTCAACGCCAGAGAGGAATATAAGTTATTGGTAGCATCGCATTCTCGATTCTCGCCGAAACTGTCTCATTTTCCGTCCTCTCGTTTTTTGAGGGAATCAATCAGCTGTCTCTCACTTAACATCTACTGGAAGTAGTGTCTCGGAGTTTACATACCTGTTGCCATATGCAGTCTTCATGCACCAACATTTATATATCTGCGCTATCGCACCGTAGTGAAATTTGACCCGTCTCAGTCAAGTCGTTTTATTGAATCCTAGCCAAGCCTTCCTCATTCACTCGTCGCTATTCTCTAAAAATGGCGCTCCCCGCATCCCAACCAGACATTATAACAAATTCGGAGAGCTGCTATGTTCAGAGCAAACCCGATCCCAGCGTGAATAACCATACGGCATGCTTGACAGAGTATAGAATCCCCGGGTACCTCGTGAGCCCAGAGAACCTGATTAAGGTATTACGGACCAATTTCAACGACAACTACAAAGTCAAGGTAGTCCATCAGAATGCCCTCACCTAACGAGAGGTACCGCTAACATGACGAGAAGCTTAGGAATGACAACTACTCAATATCAACACCAAGAAGGCTCACCAAGGTAAGCTCTGTTGGAATCCCATGAAAACGGGCTCGCCATCTCTAACTCTTTAGAATGAACTCATCATGTGCTATTGAACGACACTTGCGCCAATTCAGGGAGGGACGTTTACTATGCGCTAAACCCAAGTGTGATAGCACTCCCAATATTTTGATATTTGGTGCCTATGAAACGAGGACTGTGTCACGAGGCGGACCATATAGGGGGGGTATGAACTATGTTGTTCCGCGAGGGACTACAACCTATCTGGGGGAGACCCCGGGTATACATACAAGAACCTCTTTGTCCTCCTGCCCAAGTCCCATCCTGACAGGTCAGGTATCAAGGTCAGGTATCCTGACAGACTGTGACTCTTGGTCGTGATTTGGGGTCGATGAATGTTTACTAGGGTATCTATCGGGTTGAATTATGGCGTCCAGTACGAGAATTCAGAAGGGCAAGTCATAATCTAATTCAATGGGTACTCTCTTCTCTTTCCCATTTGCTACGCGGCCTCTCCTTGATGTCTACTGTACTACTACAAGCTGCGGAAAGGATTATGATGAGAACATGAGTCAATACGTGGGAATGAATTAGTAACTTCCATATACCCACGGAATCTCGAAGTTACGGGTGGGGTATGGCTAACGACGAAGAATTTCGACGAATACCAGAGTAATAGGCGGTCAATGGCTTAGCAAATCATCGAATGTTAAGATGCCACGTGAGGGTTTTGTATTAGCCTACGTCAGTACAGAAATCCCCCAAGATGAGTCAGGTCTAATATAAGGGCTAAGTCTAAATATGAGAATACAACCTTGTCATAACTCGTTCTGGTGTTGTAGATGCAGGCGAATAAGTCTTCAGAGTTTGGTGAATCTACGATACCCTTTAATAAAATAATGAGACAAAAGAACTGACAAGCCAAAGAAATTAATCGATAGCTCATCCAGCGAGTCGAGTAAATACCCGATCTACCTGCCTCAAGTAGGTACATTTGACTTGCTCGGACATTGATATTTCCTGTTTAGTCGACAATATCCAAGAATTTATTCGATCAGATTTCTACCGAGGCCTGCCCCCTGAACCCCTGAGCGTCTAAACTTCCCAGTCTCTAATAGCTCAACCAGCAATGTCTATATAAGGGAACCGGCTACCAGATTTCGAAGTAGTATCATTTTAGAGGTCTAGGTATTTGAAATCATGATAAATTAGCCAGTTCGTAGGTTGGTGAATGCCCTAATCTCATCCGGAAGCCTACCGCTCGTTGACTCAAAAATACGAGATGTGACAAACTCCAGATCATATTGGAGGAAAGAACAAGGGGGGCGGTGGTGACAGCTACGTGTTTCTGAGAAATACTGGAGACCTACTTTCTTTGGAGGGGAATGTATACAAAGGAGGCGCTTTGTTTGTTATTTTGTCTCCTGTTTTGGAGTTAACCCCCTTACAGATTAGGCCTTTGATGATATAGGCAGCCTGAGATGGCATACTTTATATTACCCTACACCTTAGTCTTCACGCTGCTACATTTTTTCGCCGTTAGTTTTCGTCGATAATGAATAGACTTTACCCAGGCGTTAGATATAAAACCAAGTGGTTGCCTGAGATATTTCTCTCTCTTGTATTGATGAGCAGCACCGGTATGCTGGAATACAGTCCACATTGTCAATATGTTTCTAGTAGAAATAATAAGGCAGTAAATACTACTAGTATTGCATCTTAGGCGGAATAAACTCAGACTTCGTGTGAGCCGGAATAGTCTACTTGGAATGAGTGAACCACCTGAATTGAGTAATCCTCTGTCTGTATATATGTATTTGGTGTAAAGTTCTGAGAAACTGCCAGTCGGGATCGGTAGTAGTTGTCGCTAAAGGCTTCGGTTCTAGTAGAGGTTCCAAGACTGACTAGTGGGCTATTGAAACCTGAGGGCTCGCATTCATGCCCTTGCCTTCTAAACGACGACCACCAATACTTTTCTTGAGAACTGCGTGTACCGGATGCCTGGCCTCCACTCGTCATGGTACATACCTGTGTATTGAGACGAAACCGGTCCCATAATGGTTTAAGTGGAGGAATACATCCGCATATAATGATAACAAAGATCTCACAGCTGGCCCAACTAAAGAGGCCGTAGGTTTCCCAGGTGAAGTCGGAGCGAGAAGCTAAGTAAACAAGCTGACTTGTTTTGATAGCAGCACATATCCCTGAAAATAGACCTCCACTGAGTAACAACATCAGCCCTATCCTCTGGCGGGGAGGCAGTTGAAGGTTCCAGATAAAAGTAACTGGTAGAAAAGCCAGTGCGAAGTCGACAGCACAGTTGACACTCTGAGTGAAGATGCTGAGATAGCTCTGAATCGTGGGTTCCCAGCAATACGTTGTCGATCGTACGGCAGGATCCCACAACGCTGCTGGATCCTTGCACTGAACATACGTGAATATCACGGTAAGGATGGTGAGGATGCTGGTGAGGACCATCAGAACCCAAATGCCATTCTTTCGCCATATCGAGATAGCTCCGAAAAGTCGCAACATCAGAAAGCATACGGCGACCTTTCCGGTGCCTAGGGCCGTGATGCCAACAGATTGCGCGATCCAATTGAGCTTTGTGACGAGGATCGCTTGTTCGGGTTCGAGGTAATAGACATGGCGATCGCCTCCATAAGCACCGATGACGCCAACGAAGGCTGTAAGGATGGCGAATAAAACCTGATCATCACTCAATGGTTAGAAGAGACTCTGTGCATATCGTCGGGTATAGCCTATCGTTGAAGAAACTCACCCATGTAGCGACCATGAAAACATCATCCCTGCCTATCCCGCGAATAATAATTCGAGCCCAAAGTCGAAGTGCCAAGAACAGTAAAGCAATTCCGCATTCTGCCGAGTATAAGGTAATCAACGTGGGCGCGCGGTCGATATCGGGCTCCTGGCGGTCAGCCAATGCCATGTCCGGCGTGTTCGTGTTCAGTATTGGTCGAAGTCGCAAAGATCTGAGATACAAGGGCTGCAACTGACCTAGAGTGGATTCGCATCTCACTCCTTAGGTAGCCATACTCTTGAATTAACTCTGTAGAAACAACCTGAGCATCGCTGACTTGGCTTATAGTTTCCAAGTTGTTATATCAATGTGCGACGCAATAATCGAGAGCAGTTGCTGAACTGCTCTCGGCACCGGTATGACAGTTCTAACAAGTAGAATTACATCGTTCTATGTCAGTTAAGTCGTTCACCACCGAAGATATCATCGCCTAGGTCTTTGTTCGAGCAGCCTTGGGTAAATCTATGATTCTAGCCATTACCCCATTGTGAGGATCTATGCACTTGCTGGAATTTAGCTGCATGCCTCACGGTGGTTTATGCATTCTACACCCAAGCTTACGGTCAAGGCTTGACCACATATAGTAACGCACCATTGATCGCCATTGAAGCTAACCACCATGTTCCATTATCGGGGCATTGGTTGCTTGTTCCCTTTGAACTATTCTAGTGTCATATTGGAGATACGGGCGTAAGATATAAATGCCTAGGTAAAGTCGGTGGCGTTCCATTGTCGGCTCAGACGTTCCGAGACATTCAGAGAGGTACGCAAGCATGCATCCGCCATTATCAAAACAATGAGACTATCCCAATCCAGACGTCCAATTCGTTCGACAGATTCAAGGTGACGCTACTTTGTCCTCGGCATCGAGATCTTCACAATGCTACTACGAAGACATATTTCCCATCGCCAATACCTAGGGTAAGTGGTACCTACGCTGGTATTTCACTAAGTACCTACAAAGGCGATACAAAGAACGACGATTAATAGATCACATCTTAACACTATTTCTGAACCGGGCAAACGGACGGCTCAAAGGAACAGAAAATCTAGACCTACGATATTCACACCAACATACAGCGCAAGAATTTTCCCGCTATTGTGCTTCTGGTTTTGTATTAGTGTGAAAGTAACATCACCCCAAGACTTTTACATCGTCTATCTAGGAACAGTGACGATTGCAGAGTCATTGAGCTAGTTGATACGCTCCTAATCTTCAAAGATATTTAACTCTGGCCGTAAGAAGTACAACCAAGTTAGCACGTGGCCGCTTCGTGGTAGTAAAACATATGACATCGTCATATCATATTGGGTAGATATTCAGACTGTATCGTGGCCTGAGAGGACAATGGAGGGTTAGGCGTGGTGTTCGAGCTAAAGGATATCTACGTACCTCTCACGTGATTAATAACCTACGGTTGATCTTGAAGAACAGTACGACTAGATAACCTAGGTGCTTTCACTTTAAGGGCAATACACCGATAACCTACGGCTCCGCCAACATTCACGAATAGGGGCTCGAACTCCCAGCAAGCTCCTGCTTTACGTTGATTACATCGAGAACGATCAGGATATTGTCCCGATGGCAATTAAATAAATGAACAATTGTTTTCCCCTGTGAATGATGTTTATGCTCTATTGAGAAAGAGCCTGGTCGATACGATGGCCGTAATGCTAAGGAGAGTACCTACCCCTAGGTACCTAATCGCACTAACTCTTCGCACGTGAGAATAACGAATAAGTCAATGAGAAATCTCTTTCAAGCAATTTATTAGACAAGGCCTTTGAGTAAACGTTGTAGCGCTATGAGCCAGGAATCAAAGTGTTGTAGTAACGACAGCACCAGGCTTGAGACTAAATACCCCTTAAAGGCTCTTCCCAGACCCAGTCCACAACAACCCTTATCTAACAATGTACAATTCTTATGCTTAAATATCCACTCTATTGAGACTCAGCTCTCCCAGGCTTGCTATTAAGATACTCGTTCCTGTTTCATGATTATTATTCTCTACACTTGCGAATGACCCGTTCCTGTAGGCGACGTACCGTTTCATAGCCCAATCCATCGCGTAATAGGCAGCTATCAGCGGCGGAGCCCAGTATAGTACCTGGAAACGGAATCGGCGCCAAGTGTTAAATATGGCATCGTTTGCAGCTCCGGCGAATACGTTCTGGCGGTTCGCGCTGAGTCCGTAGGTGATGATGCGTTTCTGGGGTAGGATACAGCCTGTGTAAGCGAGGAGGGATCGGGTTAGTCAAGGAAAGAGAGAGAGAGAGAGAGCTGATATGTAACTTGACGTAAATATTTTATTCTAACTTACCTAGGTGACCCCATTTGTCTTTGTTCAGGTAGCTAGAGGGGAAGAGTTAGACCATGTCTAGGAAGGCCGTCGATAAATCGATGAATGACTAGTTACATAGCCCCCGCGCACCGGTACTTGTAACTTACTGGCTATATTTGCCAATGGGAAGTTCATCACTTCGAAGAATCTGCGACGGACGCATCTCTAAGTCGAGGTAGTAGCTTGACGAGATTGGGAGTCTACTGCCCTTCTAGCTACGGCTCGAAAAGAATCATAGAACAACCACTGCGGGACACAAGGTACGGCGTAGAGTTAAGAGAATAGGACCACTGGAGTAAAGGTCACGGAAGGGTGAGCATTAGGCTCAGGTTATTATTCAGTGACGTGATGCCGGGTTTGCGGGTTTAAGCACGGTCCGAGCGATCGCGATTCCAAGCTCAGGATCTCGGCAATGCTATAGTATGCAGACTGCTTACAGAGTGGAGAATTACATGCGGCACAGTTAATGAAATGGAGGGATTCCTATTCGTCATTAGGCACTTTACCTCTTAATACCACCCCAAGCTATATTGGTGTAGTAGGTCGCTACATCTACTTATCATATTACGGGAGGGCTCATTGTTGTTCCTGCTCGATATAACCGGGCGTCCTAGCAAGCAGTCTGGAGTCGATCTAGTTGCATATAATCTACTTAAACTTAACTCTCGGCAGTGCGAGCATGGGGCGATACGACATTGAATATAATGCTTGATGGTGAGAAAAGACTGGATAGGTATGTTCAGAATGTGACCGGTTTGCTCGTGGTTGCATGAGAATCACTACCGGTCATATTCGAGGCTCCTATCCATAAATAGCATACTACTCCTGTCTACTCGAAATTTGTTGGAGCAGAGAAAAGGAGGCCCCTATTTTCTGAGGCGTTTACAGAGTTGGATGCTGTAAATCTGCATCCAGCCATCGGAGAAAGCAACAGCAGAGGGGCGAAGCGTACTGAAAGCACAGCGAGCACAGCAACAAGTTGGGTGCACGGCATATGCGATATACTATACTGCCACTTACTTGATTGCCTATCTTCAGCAAACTATTGCATGTATTGCAAAGCTTTGTGGGGGAATGCATCCCCATCTTCCCGCAGCCGAGTAATGTTGTGCGTCTCAGTTGTTTCATCTGATGGTGGGCTCAGCTTATCATGCCACAATACAGTAAAGCTGACACAGTATAGCTGTTAAAAAGACTGTGTGGGCCTTAGAATGTTTCGTAAGTATTTTCGTACCTGATGCTGCACGTGAATGGAGCAAGAGTCTGCAATGAAAACTTTCTTTAACCATCGAGAGTCATATTAACCAACTCCGACTCCATGGAACCAGACACTGCAGGGTTATTTGACGAACCGGCCGACTATTATCCGCCGTCGCCGCCTCCGACCTCTCAGACCTATACGTTGCAGTCCGGAGACACCATCACGCTCCATCTTGTAGGCCATAGCCCGTTGGAAGCTCATCACCTATGGAACGGTAGTCGCATTATCTCCAAGTACTTCGAGAACCATGTATCCGAAGTCCAAGGCCGGACTGTACTCGAACTCGGCGCTGGGGCCGGGCTTCCTAGCATCGTGTGCACCATCCTGGGGGCCGAAAAGGTTGTGGTGACTGACTATCCCGATCCGGAATTGGTTGTCAACATGAAGAAAAACATCCTCGGTTGCGAACTCATACCAGTAGTAGGCAGCGATGCCAAGGACTCTCCCATAATCGCGGATGGCTATGTCTGGGGGGCTGATCCAACTCACCTACTGGCGCATCTCGAACCTGTTAAGAGGGATAGATTTGACGTGCTTATCTTGGCCGATCTACTCTTCAGACATTCCGAACATAAAAACATGATATCTACGATCGAAGCGACATTGAGCCGGAAGAAGACCAGCATAGCCTTCGTCTGCTTTACGAGTTACCGTCCCTGGTTGCGACACAAGGATCTTACATTCTTTGACGTCGCGCGTGAGAGGGGCTTTCTGGTAGAGAAAGTCATAGAAGAGAAGATGGACAAGGCTATGTTCGAAAATGACCCGGGCGACGAGGAGGTTCAGAAAACGGTCACAGGCTTCACGTTGCGTTGGCCAGATGAGAAGTGCATATAGGGCACAACATGAACGGCGCCTATTTATTACTATCTTCTCGTCAGGATCTCCGCAATAATTCCCCAGATCGTGTTGAATGGTCAGGGCTCAGAGCAGCATCTCCATGAGATACTCGCCGACTGTGTGCTGCCTTACTCATGAAACACTCTCCGTTAGCCACACATGCAACACAATGGAAGAAGCCGTTGAAGTGCTAAAATCTCACCGCTCATTCTCACTAGCCAAAGTCTAGAAGAACTCGATGTTGTTGATCCTGCCGCGCTGGGTTGCAGAGATTATATTAAGGCTGCAGTGCTTCCTACGCCAATTGGCCTAAGCAGGACAGAGGAACATGTCGCGCCAATGACGTCTAGAACGTGGCCCTTATCTTGACTCGTCCTATTCTGGATCTCGTTTTGGATTCGCTGGTGGATCTTAAGGAGGCGGTGCATGCAAGTGCTCATTTTCTAGCTCGCCGGCCTATCACCGACCCAGAGTTGATCTCCTGGTTGTCAGCCTGTCAGATTCCGTCTTTTCCGTAGCGCGTTTATTCCCCAGGTACGGTACCTTTAAAACAAAACAACTCGGGCGCGGCACGCAGATTCAGAGATTCTATTCTGATCACTACATGCCTCCCTACCTCGCATACATATGTAGTACAGCTGATACCATTGATATGCGCCAAGACTCTTCAAATGGACAGATACCTGTGAAGGAGTAAGGCTGATAACAAGCTATTCCGAAAATAACTCTGGCGTTCCATCAGCCCATCAGCTAACCCTACGGAGGAATATTGGCTAGACTGCGTACTGTGCGGGCTGCAACTACAGCAGAGCATAGCCTCATCCCAATTACCGAGAACAAAATCAACTAGACCTCCTTATTCACATGGATTGTCCTTTACCTTGAAACTCATCTTCGACTCGAATCTTGCGTTCTTACGGAAGAACGTTCGCGTCCTCGTCCTCGGGTCGCGCCGAAGAAATGCACTTGCTCAAGTGGACGTCGCCAAGATGGAGCTTATCGAGATGGCTACTATTCGCCAGACTTTTGCAGGCGTCGGGCACTCTCGTTACAGCTCTAATGAACGGTTTTCTTCTGGTGTATATCCATCTTAATCACCTCGGTCTCGCGGGAAGCATGTTTTGTCTGGAAATGATGGTTCGTCAAACTGATCGCCTAGCTGAGTACCAAGCGTCGTCGAACTCACCGGCTTTCTAGGCTTGTAGCGCGTTTATCTACTCGAGCATCGTCCTATTAATGCAACATGCTGGTAGTCGACAAAGAAGATCCAGCACGGCATTGACCACGGCATTTATCATCGGCGACATATTCTTCAACGGAATGATGATTGCTATAATAACGGTGCTATCCCACACTGGACTCCCTACAGATTGCCACGGATTGACACGGGAAGATAGTAATAGCTCCACAGCCCCCGTTATTCATATCTTATTATTAACGTTAGAGTAGACGAGGTTGGCGATGCGCCTAACGACCCGGGCCCAGGATTCAACACGATACGATTCGGCGATAAGGATCGTGACATTAAAGGGCAACTCGATAAATACTGTGCTCTAGAAAAGGGCTTTTATTTCGTCGCGGCGGCATTAGTGTACGATACTTGCAACCTTCTACAAATATGTCCGCTCCGCTAATACTGATAGGTTTACTTATATGCTGTCAGTGACTCTTGGCGCCCTACGGCTCTCTGAGCGACGCTTGATAAGCAATGGTCTAATAGATCCGCTATTCGCCTCGGCGAATAATATCCACCAACTTGATGACATGAGACCGAAGATTCATAGTCCTAACCCTAATAGCGACTTGGAAAACATAGTACCACCGAGCGAGGGAGTCCTCACGCCGACTTCCCGAAGTAACCCATCGTTGCAGACTCAGGGAATCAGGTCGACGGATGATGTACAGAGGAATCGCGGATTTCAAGAGCAAGCACGAACACAGTCACTTGCTGTCTCGCCTGTTTCCGTTGCCTCTCCAATATCTCAGGTGTCGCCTATATCCCCAGTCGCACATCAGCATGGAACGTTCATGGCCTCTACAGACGTGCTGGACACGACCATGGGAGGTTTAATGATAGAACACTCTACAGATCTAGATGCGGAGGCAGCCATGGTTTCCGACGGATTTAGGCATAGACTACAACCTGGGATGCCTTCGTTACCTCCGTACTCACCCGGCCATTCCCGAGGACAGTTCATGGACGGCCATGGCGACGAGTCGAACGAGATGCGACTAAGCGATTACGTGAAGGGCGAGACGCGGGCGCAAAACATGAAGGACTCGGGGATGGGCATGTAGGATATATACTGGTGTTCATGCTTTACGCCCGGTTATGCGTTTAGACTGGGTCAACGGGCAATGGTTTATATCCATTCTCTTTTATATGAGCGACGGCGTACTGGTCGGGTTCTGTGTACGGGTTCGTCAAAAGTTTCCTTGATAATATCTACGCATACTTGGGCTTTCACATACCAAACACGCATATATAGTACTTCAACATAATCAGTTATGATACCCGAAGATCAAGACAATATACGAAATTGATACCAATCTCTTTCTCCCTCACCTTAGTACCTGACTTGATGATAATACACTAGTATCTCGATACCCCTATACTCCCCATATGTGCAATTCCCCACTTCGCCGTCGCGGTCGAGCGCAACGTTGTATCATAGAGGTACCTAGTAGCCGAGTAATCCGTACTATTAGTTCGCAACAAACAACCCCGCAATGCAATCGAGATCACCTCCACCGTCGCCATCGTCATCAGACCATCCGTTCTTCAACGGCAAAGATCGACAGCAGTGCACCAGGACGTTCGGTCACGTAGCTCGACCTTGCCAATATAGAATCCTCTCAGTTCCATCACGGGGGCAGTGCAGCATCGCAAAGACCTGCATCTTCGGCCTAACTCGTTTAAACAGCAGACAGTCAACTCCCGTTGGATATCAACGACTCCAACCACGAGGGCAGTAGACGTGCAATTAAAGTTAGGCTGGGCAACCCCTTACTTGACGCGACGTTACGCGAGTAAATCCCCCTTATACCACACAAGCAAGTGGTCACGTCGTCGAAACACAGGTACTGCCGCCATAAGGCCGCTCGGCGAAATTAAGCGGCTACCTATCTATCTCCAACGGTACCTACCACGAGGTCCATCTTCGGTGCCCTTGCATCCATCCATCCATCCACGATGCCCACGCCGACACTACGCGCACAGCTGGAAAAGGACGGCTTCGTAGTAGTACGCTCCATCCTACCCGCCGAGCAAATAACCCAGCTCCGCGCCGCAGCCGCGCGCACAACCGCGCTCGCCGTGTCCGGGGGCTGGCCGCACGTGCGCACGGTGGGCAAGCAATTCCCGCCATGGCCCTACACGCCGGGCGTCGGGATCTGGGGAGTGCAACACCTGCTCAACCCATCACTCCCCGACGCCGGGCTATTCACAGCCAGCTATTTCGGGCCGGGGATACTCGACGTAGCCAAAGAACTGCTGGGCCCGTGCGGCGACGACGAGCTGGTCATGGAGTTGTACAATCTACTAGTCAGGCCGTCGGACGGCCAGGACTTCGAGCTGCGCTGGCATCGCGATGACATCCCCGCCGATGCGACGCCTGCGGAGGAGGTCGAACGTCTGCGGAAGCCGGCTTGGCATGCGCAGTGGAATCTGGCGCTGTGCGATGGCGACGAGAGTCTTATCGTGGTGCCTGGGTCGCATGCGCGGGCGCGGACGGAGCGCGAGAGGGGGGCTGATGCGTTTGAGCCGGATATGCCGGACCAGCTGATCGTGAAGCTCGGTGCGGGCGATGTGGTGTTTTATAATAATAATATCCTGCATCGCGGCCGCTATGACGGAACCCGCGAGCGGTTGAGCTTGCATGGCTCGGTTGGACATGTGGCTGGGGGTAGCCTGAGGGCGAGGAATGTGCTGCAGCATGCTGTTGGAAGCGTGAGTACCTCACCTACCTATTCCGAGTTTTGTCTGAATGCCCCCTTTTCGCTCAGGCATCCGAAAGGGGCCTCAATTCATTACTTCGAATTATATACCCCTTTTCTATACCCTGATGCCTACTTAGAATGTGGCAGGTTTTGCTGACTTAGATTATACAGTGGGTAGACGATTGCGATTTCAGCAGCTTAGACGAGAAACACAGAGCCAGAGCAGAAGGTATGCGAGCACGGTTAGTTAAGTTAGGAAGAGAGAGCGGCGACGTGGGATACTCGTTGACTGGATAGATACCTACTCCTAATGACCTGACCTAATGAGTTCTCGTATGCAAAATTCACAGCCAGTGCTTCGAAATTGATAAATGCGATTCATATGCGATCTCGCCTACTATATACATCGAAAAGTGAAAAAAAAGTATTTACGCGAAAAGAAGGATATACAGCGAAAAGTATGCGAACGCGCCGACGCAACCTATGATATGCCCCGAAGATTCCTCTTGACCGATTTCATAACCCGCGTACCCGAACGCGGGTATATACGTTCCCACCCACTTCGACCCTCCCTCTCCCACGAAGGAGGCCGTTCGCGCCGAACGAGACGACAGTTCGGACTGAAGCGGCTCCTAGCCGGTCCGGAACAGCATGACGTTGGCGGGGAAGACGTTGACGTTGTCCTGCCACTTGGCGACGCTGGCGCCGTCGTGGTCGAGCATGCTCAGCGAGCCGATGGTGTTGAGCGCGTAGACGTTGACGTTGCTGGACGAGCCCTCGATCGACACGATGCGCGACTGGCAGTTCTCGCCCGCGTCCACCGTCGAGCAGTCCGTGCTGTAGTTGTTGAAGAACGAGTAGTGCCCCGCGCCGTAGATGAACACGTCCGAGGAGTCGACGATGCGCAGACCCCACGCGTTGGCGCAGTTCCCGGACACGCCCGAGCACGACGCTTCGAAGTCGGGGTCTGCTAGGGCTGTGACTACGGGGAAGGGTTGGGTGGCGTCTGGTAGTGGTTGGTAGTATCTTGATAGCTGTTAGTAACGATTGAGACAAAGGCGTAGAATCAAACTTACGGTGTCTCTGTCTGAAGCATGCTGGCGAAGATGTTCTTCGTATTGACCAGTTGGTAGTTATAAAGGTTGTTGTGCTCAACAGCAGTACCAACGAGCCAGAAGTTACCAACAGTTGATTCGATCACTATGCTTGTTAGTAGTCTATACAAATCAGAAGGGAAAGGAGTTTCTTACAAAGACCTCTGCCGGAGTAGACGGTGATTTGAGTGTTTGTAGAGTCCTCAATATCGTGGTCCGCCGTCCTATCATGATGTTAGTTACATGCTCGACGGACTAGAAGAAAATGACAACTAACCATAGCCATGTGTTCTCCATGTACAAGTTCGACGCCTGAGATGTGATGTGCATCAACATATACGCACCGATGCACTGCGAGTCGATGGTAGAGGATCCCGGCTGCTTCAGGCATTCGGCGACAGTGAATTGCGAACCCTGGAATCCTCCGACTCTAGCGTGGACGTCCCACATGCCACTAGGAGTACCCGACGAGGCGAAGTTCCACTCGATAAGGATGGCTCCAGGCGCAGGTCCCTGAGTTCCTACAACGAAGTCTGAGAATTCTACCTGTCCAACGTCGCCTGAGTTGGCACCGACTTGAAGGAGAGGCTTCGGGGCGTTCATGTCGCCAAAGGTACTGCCACTGGCTACGATGATGGGGTAGCCTTCTCCGACAATCTTTGAACCTGTCGGGATGCTCAAAGTCCCAGTAACCTTGTAGATACCATAATCAAGGAAGAGGACCTTTCCGGCAGAAGCCGCGCTGTCGATAGCAGATTGAAGAGCCGCGGTCTTTAACTGTGTTAATAAAGTCTCTATGATCTTATATGGGGGCTAACTCACATCATCGGTTGATGCGTCACCCTTAGCCCCGGAGCTTCGGGCGCTCACGATGTCAGACGCAGCAAGGCTCTCATACTGAGGCTTTGATCGAGAGTAGTAGCCGTTGTCGCCGAGAAGGGATGAAGGTCTGGTGTTGGGAGTGATGGATCCTTGGAACGTGTTAGGTCCATCAGGCGTGTATTGATGGCCTTGGCCCCATCCTGCAATTGTCGTCGAGCCACCTGCAAGGAGCGTGCCACTCGGGCCCTGAACCGCGACGGGAACATTCTGAAGATTCAGATTTTCAAGGATGATACTAGCAGCCGTGTCGGGTTGAGAGCCAGATTGGAAGGCGGTCGTGATACCGACCGGAGTGTCCTTGAAGGTGCTGTCGATAACCGTAATAGAGCCTACTGAAAGGGCGTCCGAGCCACCTGCAGTGATGTCTATTCCCTTCTGGCAGCTGTTGATCTGCAGCCCGATGTAGGTCCAACCCCAGTTCCAAAGTTGAATGATGGCTATGAATCGATAGTTAGTACACTAGTTTCAATCTCACTCATAAGCATGAGAATGACGTACCAGTCTGACAGTTATTGAAGACCAAGTTGCGCATGGTGTACTGCTGATTACCCATGGACGCTCCCGTGGCGCCTCCATTGAAGGTTAAGTCACTCATGAAGCCGCCAGAGCCTAGAACAGTCAGCACAAGAAAGTTACGCAAAGCAACTCGGACAATGAAACTTACCACTCTCAATGAATAGACCGACGTGTACGACACTCGCGTCCGTAGGCATATTGAACTCAACATTGATAAGACTGGTCGCTTGAGAGGTGGGCCAGTGCATTCCAGTGGCTGGAGTTGCCGGCGCGATGGCAGTGGTGTCAATGACGAAATTCCGTACTTGGCGGTAGAACACATTTGTTGATACCCAGTTGAGGTTCTCAGTGTAGTAAGGGTTGCCGTCGATCAGACCAAAGCCTTGGAAATTGCTGGTAGCTTTTAAGACTGGGCGGTTGTTCGGATCACCAATCATCTGAGTGAAGTAGGGGGGCACGATAGATGACGAGATGATGTAAGTCCCAGACGGGAAGTAAACAACTGCTGGTTTCGTCGTGGTAGACGCCTGAGGACATTAGCATTTCTATTGGTTAGAGCAGGAATTATTCTGTCCAATGTACTTACACATCCCTGTAAGCACCTGTTGTTGGGGGTATTCATGGCCGCCGTAATGGCGGCGGTGTCGTCTGTCACTCCATCTCCTGTGTCGAACGTCAGTGATCGTGTGCTGGTCGAGCTTCTTGTGGTTCTAAGTGCTAACCTTTGGCACCAAAGTCCTTCACATTACGGAATACCGTGTATCCATCTCCTCCAAAAGGCGCAACACCCTGATCTGTCGTGAAGTTAGCTAGTAGTTACTCGATGTGATCCCTATAGTATTCTTACGAGTTACGTCTTCGAGCCAGTAAGCATTGATGCTTACGACGAGGCTGGCGGCAGCGAAAAGGAGTGTTCGAAGCTGCATATTGAAGTCTGGATGATGAACAATACAGACGGGAGAAGCATATCGGTTCTAAGATAGGATGGAAAAGCAGGGGACTTATAACTTAAAGAACGGACAGGGCTTCGTGCTATCACAAGGCGTAGACTATTACAGCTGGCCATGTCATCCTCCGGCGAGGAAGGACGGGGGGCTAGCGCCGCAAGGTAACGTGCACCACCAAGCCGCTGGAGATGCCGATCAGAATCATGCGAGGCGAGAGACAGGAGAGGTCAAGAGCTAAACCAAGACCTTGACTATCGAACAACCATGTCGAACCAGCCAACTGGAGCTATTCGACCGAGCACGGGAGCTTACCGCACATGGATAGGTCACCAACGAGAGGTCCGGGGTGGTCGGCCAGTGAAAGACCTGCCACATCAGATAGAGTATATTGAGGACGTGTCAAACATCAACAAGACATGGCATTCCTCGAGGAAACGATCCAGCGAGGTAGCATTGTGGGGAGTTTCAGAGGTCACAAAGATACAAGACTAGGCGATGGAGGTAGGCTTCAACTAGCAAGACAAGACTCTCCCTAGCCGTAGCTGTGTGGGGCCGCGATGCATCGAAGGTCATCCTTCATTGCGGCAACATACAGGGCTAGGGGATCCCCATGGTCAGGCTCTGCCGTGGCGGGAAAGCCTCCTGCTCGAAATGGAATCGTCCTTTCAGGTACCGCGCGAGATGTGATAGGCGGACACCATAAATGACAGGACATTGGATGTCGTGGCCATCCTAAATTAGTCAGAGTGTTCCAGGTATAGGCGGTTGTTTCAAGCATGTGATGTTGGAGCCGCGAGACATTAAAAGCCACATGTAAGCCATCGATGGAGAAGAGGAGACCATCTGACGCGGGCTTCGCGCGATGGTACCCGCCGCCTCGGGTCTCAGAAATACATCATCGGAATACCTAGGACTGGCGATTCTGCAAGTATTTAGAAGTCTGATGCCCATGCTCACGCCCATGCCGAAGCACGGCTTAAGAAGTCAACCTCTTCTTCTCTTTCTCGTCTGAGAGTTGCCTGACTCTATTTGTCGGTAGAGCCCAAGTTGCTCGGGCGTTGCATTGCATTTGGAGCTGGTAACAATGTTGCTGCCCCTGGCGCTAAACCTATTCACCCAATCTGAGTGGCGAAGAGCCATAGAGACTGAGGCGAAGAGAAAAGGCGTGTCCGAGGTTTGATCGGGTTGGGATTCAGGGGACGGCCCGATTGGATTTCGATCAATCTAAATAAGTGGAAGGTGGTCAATCGGCCAAATCTGGGGGAGTTCGGGGTTTTTCTTCCAAGGCTCCATCCTTGGTGATGTTTCAAAGAATGACTTGCAGGGCAAGGCAGATTATCTGATAGGCTACAGTAATCGAGAACGGATTTAACTGTAATATGCACTGTCAGGTACGTTTCTTCTCACCGAAGCCACTAACCTTGTTCATCCTCCCCCCTTTTTCAGTGCCACTATCGATTCTACTTTGTCTATAGTCATATTAGTAGTCATACTATAGTTATACTAGAATAGGCATTCCTTCCCGACTCGTGGCTTGTGTCAGCACTTTATATACCACCAAGCCTAGTTCTTACATATGAATCAATATTCATCAAGTTTATGAGTCTATTTAGAACATCTCGGATCTGCCTTCAGACAATGTCCAACCTCAACACGCCCTCGTACGCACATATTCGTTGGCGTCTTTCATGTGCAAGCGCAATCTAATCTTAGACTCAACCCGATGGCTACCTTCGGATTAAATCATAAGCCGATCTTCTATTTTCTGTGTGCTCGTTACCCTAACCCAGACGAGTCGATCTTCCGTGTACCCTCTCCCCTATTAATAACGAGCTGCTGCAAACGAAGCCTTTCCCCTCTTCTAGAAACTGGAATCAAGCTTCATTTTCGTCCACGTTAAGAGTCTTGGCGATAAGGCTTGAATTATCCGCCTCCCCCAGATCATTTGCCGATGCCTTCTTCCAGCCGACTTGCTCCGCTTCGATGAATCCGTCAAACGAACAAAAGATGAAGCCTCTTCTGTATATGGGAAGCCTATGATATCGCATCATTGACTTCGCAACCTCTTCGTCCTTTTAGCCTGCCTATAGAGTCGACGAGAAACCATCACGAGATCTTGTCATGAGGCTTCTGGTCCACCTTGTTCGGAATTGCCAAGAACGAGTGATGAGAATATGACAGTCGTTGACGATGGCGATAGCTTCAGCGATGGGAACTGGTCCGGAACTAGTTCGGTTTCCCTCGTTTACGTCTCGTCCCAAACCAACCCTGGGTCTTTCTTTGTGATTATCCGTCCAAGGACAGTGCTTCGAGGCCCACCATCTCTGACCCCAGTGTCGGTCATTGCTGCGGTGGGACCTTGGCGCTACTGTTCTTGGTCTGCAGGTTTTGATGAAATCTGGGGTTCGCTAAGTGGCTGTCACGGTATCTGACGAAGGTATTGTATGGAGTCGCCGGAACTTGCGCGCCCACGGGAGAGCGGCTATATTACAAAATGGAGATGAGAGAGTTAGGTGTTCCGCTGCATTGGAGAGGACGAGTTTAGTTTATTGCCTAGACCTCGATGGGGTAAGTTTTCATGTGTAAGTCTATATGTACGTAATACGTAACCCGAATGTTTATGATTCTAGGTACCTAGTACTTTGGTAGGTAAATGCGTGCGCTTCTCGTTACACAATTACCTACATGTACATGGATATTGGGTACTCCGCATCCGACTCCCACGATCCCACTATCCTTCCCCCAGTTCCCCAATTCCTCAACTCCACACATTCGGGTAATTTGTAGTCTTTTAGTGCATTCCAAGAGACGGCTTCTTGAAGAATTTCCAACCATCTGTCCTCCAATAGCACGCCGTTCCGATTGCCAAATTTAGGACAAAGCATGCGAAGCTGTTGTCAACTATCCAAGTCTATCAAAGTTATTTTCCAGCCATGCGAAAATAGTCAACGCTAGACAATACGTTACCCGTCCTTTGGGATGCACCTTTGGTATGCACGTACGAAGTCTTTCTTACATGTTGCATGAAGGCCTAGAGGTGACCCAAATCCCTCCACTCCCACAAGATCCGCCCACGACAACCACCTAGCGCCCGCTGGATCCATGCTATCATCATCAATCTTCCCCTCTTTGCCTAGCCCGCCGGCAAAGCACACCTGTGGCTAGGTAAGCTCTCGCTGATCATTGCCCCAACAAGGCCTCATCTAGGAGAGATCACGCTATCGGAATGCCATGGTCCATTAGACTCGATTTGAGTTCCAGTGACGCTCAGGCGCAAAAAGATGCGTTACCGCGTTGTCATCATGTCCGCATCTAGCCATTCCAACCGGTAGACGGTGTGCATCGACAAGGCCACAACTGCGATGTCGACACTCGTCACAATGCCCGATGAGGTCGATGTATTTTCCGCCTTTCTTTTTACGAATACCTTCTTCTCGCCTCGTTTATTGCCTGACAGCCAGAGCTAGTCCTGAAGACCATTCGTTCAATCCCACCAATGACGTGACCGCTAAAAGTCCTAGCGCCGCTGACCATCCAGACCAATTTTGGAGGAAGCTTTCGCTAGTGGCAGCCCCGTACACAATGGTCCCGCGGCTGTCGCATAGCACAGGATCTTATACCTCGTCAGTGCTTTGTCCCTCTTTGACATCTGCGGTCACATTAGGCCACATCCCTAACCTGTGCTTCCACGAGTATATCTACGAAGTGTCAATATTGCAACCTATTCGCAGCAGGCTGTTTCCTATTCACCAATACGTGATTGGTTCCCCCGCCCCCCACATTCTGCTAGAGCCCGTTTCTCCAATGCGGAGATGGTACCTATGAACAATTGAAGTATGGGGTTGCTGACAGGGACCCGTCTCTGCGGGCTGCGGGTTGCTATGCCTGTTCAAATGTCTGGGGGCGGGGAACGAGGAACGGGGAACGTGGAACGCACCTCACAAAAACAATCTAGCGCTGCTTCGGTCGACCTGCTTGTCTGCGGGCTCTTATATTTTCTTTTTACAATCAGGGATTGGTCGGTTGCAGTTCGCTTCTTTTTATGGTAGGTATCGTATCAAGCTTGCATCAACAGGGAACGTTTAACAAGAACATACATACTTGACTTGCCTGTGAGAATGGGTCAATGGATCAACGGTTTAACTCACTTTGCAGCACCCCAAAACTGTTCAACAGCTTACGAATCCCTTACCTGGCGTTGAATACCTTGGTAGATAGAGAGATATAATTAAAAGCGCGGGCGATAAGTAGATAAGTTAGGAAGGAAGACAAGACAAGGCCCGGCAGGCGCAAATCTAACGTTTCCAGCGTCTCTAAATCGGCGCCACTTTTCCTTTCTCTTCAGGTTTCACCCACCAAACATTACCTCCAAGCACCAGCGCGGCTTAGGTTCCAGTTACCTACCGTACTTACCTAGACCTTACTGCTTCACTAACACTAACCCGTTTCCCCATCTCCGCATTCTCTCCTCTCCTCCCCTCCTCCTCCATTATTCTCCTCCTCACTCCTCATCTCACACATAAACAATTTGGCCCAACCCCGAATTCAACCATCATCAATCTCATCGCCTTGTTCATCTCACCCGAAGTCATGATATAATTCATCCATCTTGTTCATCTCCATCTAACTCATTCAATCCCGTTTAGGGCATGTGTCTTCTTACCCCTTAGGCACTAGAAATCTCAATCTAATCTCTCAGCCGTAGAGTCTCACAATACTACATACTGAGCCTTCTCCCACATCTCCACACTCCCTCCTCCTTCCTCTCCTCTTCTCCGCGCCAACATCGTCGACCAATAAACCCGCCAGTAAAACCTTTCTCTCTGTCGGTTAATTAGTTCTGGCTCGTTCGGTTTCCGCAAGAAACGTGTCAAGTCACAGCCTTGCTTATCACTGAGCGTCAACGGTTACCTCAGCCCTACTAGTTCCGTACAGCCCTCCACGGACTCTGGCTCCCCCCAGGTTACGGGCTCTGTTGATCACGACATCACAACGTTGGCCGCCAACTTGGCGAACGGCCGATCTCTTGGGGGAGGTGAGAAGGACGGATGTAGTGGAAGCCCACCGCGCGCTACGTACCGAGCATATCTAGAGTCGAGTGATACTACCATCACGTCCATGAATTCATCCATCAATCGTCCACCCCGCAAGACGTTCATTCCTCTTTCCGGCATAACTTCCTGGCCCTGGACCGTCTACCCTTCCTCCTTACCCCCCACTTCAGGGTGCTGCGTGACTTCTTCTGCATTGCACCCATATATCGTACAGGGAGTTACCTTATACTAATTATTACTCACTTACCGTGACCCCAAATGCAGACCATGCCGTCCATAGAGGGTTCTGGCGTAACTGGTACTGCCGATGAGAACGTGGAGGGCCGGCAGCAGAAGCCCAAGACCCTGCCATGTAAGTTTTGCGACAAGCGTTTTAGGTAAGACCGCCAATGTCTGTTTTATCTCCTCGCACATCGTCTACTTCCGTTAGTAATCTATTACTTACTTACACGGCAATCTCTTGATTAGGCGCGTAGAGCACGTTCAACGCCATGAGAGGACTCATACTAAAGAGAAGCCTTTCTCCTGTGGGTGGGCTCGGTGCGGGAAGACCTTTGGACGTCGGTCAGTTAAATTGTCCTATTCGTTCTTACACTTACAAAATTTTATGTGTGGCGGTCGACTTCGCCTTATCCATCAGTGTCCAACCATTCACCGTCTTTCCTGCGCGCTAAACCAACCCCGTTTCCCCCTCAGGTCTGCTGTGCTGTTGCATACCTGTACACATATGGCCTTAACGCCTCCTTCCCCTCTCTATAATCTATAACCAGTCCTCGACTCCTGCCCTCTCCCCTTCGCCTCCCCGTGAATATGCTTATATGGACATCAGGGATCTCCTCGTTCGTCACGAGAAACTCGTCCACCTCAATGAAGGGTCTAACAAGGATGGCAATCGGCCCCGGAAGCCGTCGACGGCCGGCGCTGCCCAACCGCCGCTATCAGCCGAGAGCCATGTCGACTCCGAAATGATGGGCGTCCCCCGGGCTCATCCGCAACACTATCATTCGGATTCCATGTCCTCATCTGTAGCAGTTCCTCCGCTTGCTCCGGATCCTCGTCATTCCGCTAGGGCTGCGGCTTGCAACCTTGACCTTTTATCTGATGCTGCCACACAGATCGCTTCCGCGAACGAGGTTAACTCGATGCAACCGATGATGTCGGATCTCGGGCCAGCAGGGGGTGGTTTAACACGCATCAAGTCGTACGACGAAGCTATGCCGTATGCCGATCGCGTGCGCGAGCCCGAGCCAGTCTCTATGTCTATGGGACTACCCAATCCGGCAGGGCCGTCCGCCTTCGACGATTATAACCTCTTCTTGGACGAGTTCGCGACATCTTCTCACTTTCTCCCACAAGCCTTCGAGGCAGATCAGGGTATGAGCATCTGGCCGCGGCACGTTTCAGATCTTCACCGAGGCGGACTCTCAAAGCCATCCTCACAATTTCCCTCCCGCTTCCCGTCGTTAGCCCCTGACCCGAGAGATCCATCAGAGAGCGGTGCTAGAACACACGATGAATCGAGAGCACAGCCCATGAGAGTCTCTGCCATGGACCATACAGTGATCAAAAATCGATTGGATGAATTCTCGTCCGTCCTGCCTAATGATTTCGTATTCCCGTCTCGTCATACCCTTACTCGGTTCCTCGAAGGGTATGTGAGTGGTTTCCATGACCACCTCCCGATTCTACACCTACCGACAATCACAGCAGCGGATCTAGCTCCGGAGTTGTTGTTAGCGATCCTGGCGGTGGGTGCGCAGTACAGGTTCGAAAGCCATAGATCGAATGCTCTATGGTACGCAGCAAAAGCTGTGGCGCTTGAGCAAATCCGACGTCGCCATAGTCACGAGATCCATGGCTTGTTACCAACACCAGCCGCGTATAGTCCACACTCTACGCGGCCATCGCCAAGCCATGGGTTTCGCCATTCTTTCAGTTCCGTTCAACAGGAGCGCCCAATGACTCAAGATACACACCGAGAGCCATAGTAAGATCGCCCAACTCTACAGGTCGAACTATCATCTCTCCTTTTATGAGCTATTGCTAACTCTTTCAATCTTTGAAGCTCCCCCAATACCCCTCAATCTCGCATGGAAACCATCCAGGCTCTCCTGTTGCTCTTCGCTGTGGGCCTCTGGGGTGCAAAAGCCATTCTTCGCGAAGCCCTATCACTTCAGAGCCTTCTGGCTCTTTTAGTACGCGAAGAGGGCTTTTTATCGGAATCTACGCAGACGGCTGATTGGGAGTCGTGGGTCCGAATAGAAGGGGCCAACCGCACAAAGCTCGTTACATACTGTTTCTTCAACCTATGCAGTATCGCCTATAATATGCCGCCTCTATTGCTCACATCTGAACTCAATCTTATTCTTCCACATTCCTCGAAACTCTGGCGAGCGGATACGGCCTGGCAGTGGCAAGAAGCTCGTCAATCTTTCCCGAGCATGGATATATCGATCCAGGACGCATTCTCGAGACTATTTAGCCGGCCGCCGCAAGGGCCTCCAGCTTACATGTCCTCCCTTGGTAATTACGTCCTCATTCACGCCATATCACAACATATCTTCCTCCTAAAACAGACGTCGTTTAATTCGGTAGCGCTCTTTGGTGGGCTACGACAGGATGATGTTGAAGATTGCTTTCAAGCTCTACGAATTTGGCAGATGAGTTTCGAACAACACCAGGCGCGCGTAACAGAAGGTGTTCACCAGAACGGCTCAGACGCATTTCCGGGCGGCCCAGTCGCCTATAATTCGACTGCGCTCTGGCGGCTAGCCTCGATTCGATTGTACACCGATTTAAATCCTAGTAGAACTCTCGAGACTAGAGATGCGAGTCAAATTGCCCAGGCATTTCATGATGCTCCTTATCTCGTCCGCAGTGGACGCATCAATCGGGCTGTCTTTCAAGCTATCCATGCTTTGTCGATGTTGGTTAAGGTCGGCGTCAACTACGTGGCTAGGAGAAAGTCATCTGAATGGAGCATGCAACACTCACGTAAGTGACTCTAGAAATACCAAAAGATTTTGGAATAGAGCACACTGTCTAACCTAGGACCAGTCTGCAACCTCGAATGCGCCATTCTCCTTTCGAAATGGCTAATGACTCTTGCGTCGATTGGCCCAGCGGGCGCTCCCCCCGAGCCCGATGAACGAAACCTTCTCGAAATGCTCCGTCACATGCTCGATGAAACGGAGTTCGCAGTGCCAATCGACCCGTCACTTTCAGGAGGTGGACCACATGGTCCTTCAGTTATGGACATGGCTGCAAATGACGGGACAAAGTTGCGCCAACTTGCAGTGGCTGTGGTCCGTCTTTGGGCCGAAACGTTCAAGGGTTCACATATTTTCGATATAGTAACAGTAATCGGCGCTGGTCTAGAAGGATACGCGGATTTGTTAGAAAAGCCACGGGACAGAACACCGTTAGGCCGCATGGGAGCAAATTCAGGACTGGGCTGACTTGACTCGACTTTTGCGAGCCTTGCTCACGAAGCCACCAGATGGCAACGTACCGAAAGCTACACCGAGTTCTCGACGTCTTTTTATCAAGCATGATACGGAGCTAGCTGCTAATATTGGTCCTTTAGACAGCTATTCAACAATGGCTCTGCTGCAACGAAGATAAACCTGCGATCTGTCGGAAATATACCCATGATATCTTTACTGATTAATCAACGATAGCATCAAACCTTATACCACCAGATATGCAACTAATTTGAGCGTCGCTTCAGGTATATTACTCAGATCCTAACAAGAAGCTACTGGGAATATGATATTTTAGGGGAAGACCAGGGAGTGGGGGTTTATATACCTACGAGAAGGCAGTCGGGTGCAACCGCTATAGTGCTATTAACGTTTAGCGAGGAGTTATAATGGTTGTAATTAACTGACGCCTGTCATCGTTTACTCAAGTACTTAGCAGTATATCCCCTTGCTAGCTAAACTTAGCGTTGAAAGCGTACTCTAATAGAATAATGAACACGACCAAAGCTATCTATACTCGAGATCAATCAGTGCCTATTTTTCTGGTCTGGTTTTCGTGCTTATCGTCTTCTCATGGGTGTATATCGCTGATAATCCCAATAGGGGGAGGCCGTTGAAGTCCGATACAGGGTTGGTAGACGCTTACAAAGCCATTTAATTGCTTTCGGAATCCGACTATCACGTGATAGCGTGTATCTCGCTAAGCCCCGCGATCCTTTTCGACGCGTCGTCAACCTCTCATTCCATTGTTCTGTCCCCGTATTTTCGCTTAAAGCTAAGGAGGTCAATTCGAGAAACTTGGAAAATATTTATCAGGCAATGCCTCCTAGAAAGCGCGCCGCGGCTGATGCTGCTGTTGCTACTCCGGAGACTGGCGGAAGCTCCCGCCGCAGATCCGGGCGCCTCAGCTCAAGCGGAAGAAAGAGCACTTACTTCGAGGACGACGACAGCGACAGGGGCGAGAAGCTGTCGAGGGCGCGTCCTCGAAAAGTGGCCAAGACAGAGTCAAAAACACCCCGCCGAATTTCTAAGGCAAAGTCGGAATCGGAGGACGAATTGCAGCATGAGGACGATAATGATGACGACGACGATGATGACAATGCATTCGAGGACGGCGGTGATACCGAGGCTGATGAGTTTGATGATGAATCAGAGGTGGAAAGTTCTGAAAGAGAAGTAGCACCGCCGACACCGAAGCGCGGCCGTGGGAGACCAGCCAAGAAAGTTCAATCTCCTGCGGTCACGAAGAAGTCCAATGCGAAGACCAAAGCTGCAGTAGAACCTGTAGCTAAGGCTAAGGCTAAAATGAAGACGTCTTCCGAAGAGCCTGAAGATGAGGAAGACAGCGACGATTATAATGAGAATCGCATTACTTTTATCCCTGGTAAGTGCATACTCTTTGCCTTGTGGTTATTATAAACGGGCTTGGGTGAAGTATGGTTGCTAATGCGAAATACCTCAGCGGTCCAATTAAGGGATACTGGTGGTGTCGACTATGAAGACGCCCGACTTCATAAGAATACTCTGCTATTCTTGAAGGATCTCAAGGCTAACAACGAGAGGGGTTGGCTCAAGGGTAAGTACATTATCGATCCCTCTCAACTATGCAAATTTTTCTACGTTATTTAACTCTGACTGATAATTTCTTTTTTTTAGAGAATGATAAAGAATATAGGAGGTCGCTCAAGGACTGGGAATCGTTTGTGGAGACCCTCACGGAGAAGATCATAGAGGCCGACGAGACGATCCCGGAGCTGCCGCTTAGGGATGTCATCTTTCGAATATATCGAGACATCCGGTTTAGCAAGGATCGCACCCCGTACAAGGTGAGCCCCTTACCCATGCCCAGAATACTCAACCCTTGGATCCGGATGCCTGTGCTAACGCACCTGGCATATACAGCCTCACTTCTCGGCTGCATGGTCACGAACTGGCCGAAAAGGAAACTATGCCTGCTACTATGTCCACCTCGAGCCGGGCCGATGCATGGTAGGTGGCGGCCTCTGGCATCCCGACAACCACGCTCTAGCCAACCTGCGCGCAAGCATAGACGAGCGCCCGCACCGCATCCGCCGGGTCTTGATGAACCCCACTTTCCGAAAGACGTTTCTCCCCAACGCCAAGGCCGACAACGAGAGGTCCGTGCTAGCGGCGTTCGCGGCTTCTAACAAAGAGAACGCGCTCAAGACAAAGCCGAAGGTGTGTCCCTTTTCTACTGTGTATTAGACGTGTGATTAGGAAGGGTATGCTGATTGATGTAGGGCTTCCACCCGGAACACAGGGACATCGAGCTCCTGAAGCTGCGCAACTACACCATCGGCAAGCGGTTCGATGACTCGGAGCTCATCGCCGAGGACGCTCAGGACAAGGTCATGGATGTTATCAAGGCCATGGTTGAATTTGTGAGCACTGGTTTCACCATATGTGAATGTCATCTGGTGAGAGCTAACCCTTGGGTGTGCAAAGGTCACATATCTAAACAGCGTCGTCATGCCGGATCCTAATCTCGATAGTGATTCTGATGACGCTGAGGCTGGGGCGGAGGAACAGGAAGACGGGAGTGATGGCGACTAACTTCGGTTAGAGGCAAGCATGGCTACCATGTGCAGTTGAATGCATAGCGCCAGGCTTGTAGCGCCTAGCAGAGACCATTTCCGCAATAGTGGATATGGCTCTAGCTTTTTCCTTATGAGACTTGTACTCTCCTCATCTAGCTTGGTTGCCGACACTGTCAAGGCTAGCGAAAGCCGTCAGTTTTCTGTGTATTATACCAGTTCTCTACTTTAGGATAGATGAGTATGTCCTATAGGTACCTACCTATATACTGAAATTTCATAGATACGAGATCCCGCGTAACATATAAATCAGCGTGGATGGCCACGTGTAATGTCATGAATCCCTTGGCGGCTCGACTCCCTCGCCATACGTCGAAAGTTCCTATCTGATGTTAACCTGTATATAGGCATACTTTACTATCCTCGCCATGCCCAACCTCTCATTCGAACCGCCAACGTCCCCTTCTTGAGTCTCGGAGACGACATGCAGGCTAAGGTTAGGCTCAGCACCACCAGTCAGATGTACATACATACCTCATTAATTCTAGAGATACGATGAGATAAGTCTTAGTCTGTCATGCTTCCCGATAATAGAACTGCAATCCACTAGTTTGCGATGAAAATGACTATAGTCAGGAACTCCAGGTCTCTGAATTTCGTACGCGGTACCCACTTCACGGGTGCCCTCATCACGGGTAGGCGCGTCCGCCTTAGACCCTACCTAACACGTACCTGCTCAACAAACATAGAATGTCTAGCACTTGCCTATATAAACCATTCTACATAAGAAACAACCACTCAACTACAGCAACGCCACAGTCTCGGTTCGTCTAGTGGTCAGGATGCAGGCTTGTCATAATCTTCCCCTATCCAAGATATATTGTCCGCCTGAGACCGGGGTTCAATTCCCCGACCGAGAGCACATTTCTTTTTTTGTCTCTCATTTCTTTTCTCTTATCAGGTAACTATTGGAACTGAGCTCCTTTTTGAATATTTCTAATTCAATTTCCGGTTGGCAGATAACTATGTACCTAAGTGATGTTTGATCCCCTATCCTACCTCCTAAGTACATTAGGTAGGCACCTATCCTGCTAAGCTACGACTAAGCTAAGCAAATACCCTCGGTCAAGTTGCATCCCTCCTCTTTTCGAATACTCTTCCGTGATAGTCATTATTTCTCTCATTTTACTCATTCATTAATGCGTCCATGCGTCCGTCCATCCATTCAGTCCAGCATCCCCGTCGATAAACTAGGAGGCAGATCCTCTTCCCTAGTGCCCCACTCGCTCTCAGTAGAGCCAAGGATAAAGTCCAGCGTGCCGCCATTGACGAAGAAGTCGTGCGTAATCCAGCTCTTATTATGCGGCTGGCCGTTCAGCCACGCGCTCTGGATGTATATGTTGTTGTAGGTAGGCGCGTCGAAGCCGCCGATATTGCGCAGGGTCGCCGGCCTGCCGGATGGGGTCTGGATGCTGACCTCGCGGAACAGCGGGGCCGTCAGCAGGTAGACGTCCTGGCCGGCGACGGGGTAAAAGCCCATGAAGGCGAAGGCCGTGAAGGCGCCCATGGCGCAGTCGTCGTTGCCCGGGATGCCGTTGATGCTGGCGTTGAACTGCCCCGGGATGTACTGGTGCACCCAGTAGCTGCTGCGCCCGGGCCGCGCGCCGTAGTGGAACTGGAAGGTCGGCAGGAAGTTGGGCTCGTTGCCCATGTAGTTGATGCCCGACGTGTGGAAGTACTCGAGGCGGTCGACCAGCGCCTCCCGCCCGCCGAAGGCCTCGGCTAGCGCCGCCATGTCCTGCGGCACGTAGAACGTGTACAGCCACGGGCTGCCCTCGTACGTCTCGTACTGTGTGTCGTAGTAGCAGCTGTGCTGCTGGTAGGCGGGGCTGCACAGGCGCGTGTTCTGGTACTTCCACGTCCCGTTGCGGTATCGCGGCTGCAGGAACCCCGTGAACTGCGTCTTACGCACGCTGCCCTCCTCGTCGCGATACCGGTCCTCCTGCGCCGCGTTGAACAGGTTGCGCCAGTTGCGCGCCCGGCCTAAATACTTGGCCTCGTCGGTGCTGTGGCCCAGGCCTCTCGCCATCAGCGCGATGGCGAAGTCGTCGTATGCGTATTCCACCGTGCGCGAGATCCCGCGGCTCATGGGTCCTGTCCCGTTTCGGTCTACGTCGTCGTACGGCACATACCCTAGGGTGTGGTAGCTCACCAGGTCCCCGCGCCCCGACGTCGACCAGTCCTTGGGTTCGACCTCGGCGTCCGATACCACCGCCTCGTACCCCAGGGCCCAGTCGATGCCTTCTGTTAGGTTCTTGACGAACGCGTCGGCCAGCACCACGTCGGCGTTGGACCCGCCTTGCGTGTAGCCCTTGCTGAAACTCATGCGGCAGTCTGGCAGCTTGCCCTCGTGTTTGTACGTGTCGATCAGGGATCGTACCATCTTAGTTTGCACCGCGGGGTCGATGATGGTGAGTAGAGGGTGTTGGGCTCGGAACGAGTCCCAGATGCAGTAGAAGGAATCATAGTACGGCTCAGTGGAGTTCCATAGCTGGTTCTCTCCAGTGTAGTCTTGGGGCGAGATCATCGCGCGATACAGACCTGACCAGAACGTGGTCACGAACTCGAGGCTCATGCCCGAGTAGTCGGGTTGGACTACCGATAGCTTGTCCCTCCAAGCCGTCTCGCTCGCCTTCACCACCTTGTTGAAGTCGAAGTCCGGGATCTCGGTCTCGGCGTTATGGCACGCTTGCTCCACGGATATGAATGACAGGCCGACACGCGCCTTGATCTGGTGCGTTTTCGGGCGTGCGAAATGGATCCAGGCACCTGCCGAACCGGACGGGATGTAATAGTCGCTCCCCAAGTTGCCGATCGCATTGACCTCGTCCGTCGCGTTAGTGTGCAAGAAGGTGCCGGTCTTTCGGATCTCAGCTCCACTGAAGTCCGCGCAGAAATGTGCCGTGTACGCGCCGCTTCCGAATGATGGCACGAAGGAGCCGTTTCCTGCGATTCTCCCCGTCTGCGAGTTGACCTCGATGTCGCCGCCGGTTCGGGAGACGCCTAGGTCGATCAGGTCGATAAGGACCAGCGGATTGGTGGGTACCATGACGCCGTGCGACTCCACCTCGGGCAACATGTGGAAGCTGAACGTGTACAACGTGGTGTGCTCGGTGGCCGTCATCTCAGCGTGTACCGAGTTGTTGAGGCTAATGGCGAAGTACCCCGGTCGTGCTTTTGCGGAGCCTTCCACCCTTTCGACTGCTCGCCCTATGTACGTAAATTCGCACTTCGAGTAGTCATCATCAGGGCATCCGGGGTGCATGAATAGGGGGAAGTTCCCCAGCGAGGGGCTCTATAGCTAGTTAGATCTGCGCGATTAATGGATGCGGTCAACTCACTCCTCCAGTGCCTTGTGAGAAGTTAGCAAGATGTGCAAATGAGATGAGCTGGGTTCTGACTTACCTGAATCGTGCAAGTGAGAAAAGCCCTGGATCTTCGAGTCGTCCGAGACGAATCCGGCGGCTATCTCGGCATTGGTGGTTGCATCCGCCACGGCTTTCGCCATGCCTGGATAATTGATCAGACAATAGTTTCAGATCCGCGCCCCCCTCGAATGACACATACCGTATGGCAGAGTTGCGCCGGGAAAGACATGGCCTAAGGATAGTCTTAGTAAAAGTCCTCGAGTAAACCGTAGATTCAGCTGATCTTCCCAACTCACCTCCGTTCACAGTGCCGATAAGAGGGTTGATGAATCGCAGTATGTCGTCGCTATATTTCCCTGGTGAGCCCTTGATAGCGTGAAACAGTGATGTTGGAGAATTCAACCTGGCAGTCGGGAGTAAGGCCCAGATCAGCAGCAACAGCAGCGGGATCACGAGGAACCGTCGTCGCCGCGGGATGCTCTTAAGGAATGGCGGCGCCATGGCTGGTGATCCGAGAAAAGGGCCCGGCACGAACGCTTTTCGCTTCGCGGAGGAGCCGAATTCACGTATCGGTTATGTATGGCGACGTGGATGCAATCGTGATCGCATGAGCCATTGGTGCCGGGACGTGGACTTGTGATTCCAGGAAGGCTGACGGGTTAGCGATGCAGAACTTAACCCCGTTGTTGTTTTCCTTCTGATCTTTCTCGTATTTCCTATATTCCTTGTACTCACCTTGGATAACTCTGGTGTGAAGATTCATCGGGGTATCGAAAACTCGAACGAAAAAAGAAGGACAAAAAACCACCGGCCTAGGTAATCATGAATGCCTTGCAAGCTGCCCGTTTGAGAGGATCATGTACATAGATGGCAGGGTTGCGGCGTGCGTGCTTGGCAATTAGGAGAATTTGGCTGAATTGCAATTTGGCTAGGGCCGCTGTACAGGGGTTGCATCGGCAACTGCGCCGCCAGCTGTGCCGCCAGCTGTACAGCCGCTTGTACCTCAGCAACGGCGAACCATTGGCTGATGGTGAAGCTAAAAAAGGGGTCTGGCCAGACCGTTCGGACAGATACTATTTTTGACCTTTTAAATCTTTAAGAAAGGAGCTTGCTCTTCCGGTCTAAGTCAACTTCACAACGGACGGACAGTCTGCACGAATGCGTCCATCACATTATAAGTCATTGTATTCTTGCTATCTTGCCTAACTTTGCATAGAGGTTCAATATTAAGGCACTCGGTACTATTGTACCTCTATAAGACTACCTGGCTACCTACATTGTAGGTAGATGCGTACATTATAGTATTATTCCTCAATACATACTTACATGTATGTATATACCTAAGTACATAAACCCCTATCATTGTCCCCCTCCTCCATTATCTTCAACGGGGTTGAATATGACAATGAACAAGGTAGGTACCTAGGTAGGTTGCCAAAGAATATGGTGTCAAAGGGTATTAATTACCAAAGTTCATAGACCGTTTTCGGACGCAAAATGTCATCATCTTCAATTTCATTATCTGTACATACGTAGGATGCAATGTATGCCCCCAAACGAGCATGAAATGTGGTTGTTCATGGCATATATCTGGTAATATGTCACCGATTAGGTGTATATTGGTAATTTTTCTCTAAAATGTCTCGTCGTGTCGCAGAAACGGAGGAATACCTTCGTGAATATTTCGAAAATGCCGCCACACAGGCGGCTGCGATTGAGCTTCAACGTTTTGTCGCCGCTGGTACCTATTCCCTAACTTGGAAACTACAATACCGAATAGGCGATGGCTCTCAGTGGGGACCTGTTCGGATGCGGGATGTCCTAGTGAAGACACAGAAACCTGCCGTGCAAGAGAGAGTCGTCACCCCCGGAGCGGAGTTCTCAAGCGATGGGATCCCCGCCAATGAATTCTCAAGCACAGATTCCTTAGCCAACGAGAAGGGGTTTTTATATGTTATATTCCCTTTTATAATATAAAATACCTTTAAGTAGCTGACACGGTAGCAGGCTATGAGGTCGGCTGAGCATTTTGTCAAACTCGTAACTTTCCCGGAATTGCCTCGGGATCCTTTGCTACAAGCCCCTCAATACGAGCGAGAAAGTATTGCTCCTGACTGGATATACCTAGAGTGGATTGAGAATGGAACACTGTGGGAACTCATAAGGAAAGCGGGAGAAACTGGGGTCGAGTTCTTTCCGAACCGACTGCTGTGGAGGTTCTTCATGTGTTGTAAGTCGGCTCATCCCCACGCAAGAAATACCGTAGAAGTTTTCTACGTGCTAAAATACGATGTATAGTAATAAGAATGTGTATCGGAATGGCTTGGCCACCCGATCCGCTTGCTGGTCAGGGTCAACTAAATCCTTCACAACCGAGATTAGAACAGGTTCTCAACGCTGCCCCGAGTGGCATCGTCCACGGCGACATTCACAACGGGAACGGTATTTATAGAGCGTAGAAGCTGATACGAAAAGTTCAATATTCTAACTTTTAATAGTCATGATTGGCCCGATAGACCGGCCTACGTCAGATTATGAGCATCACATAACGCCGAGATTGAAGATGATTGATGGCGGTGCCGTGTCTATCTCTGAAGAGTATGAAATCCAGCGCACAATGCACATAAGGGTGTCAGCTAACTGAGGCAGGGAGCGTGATAACGTCCACCAAGATCCGGCAACTACTGAGAATTTATTCGCTATCGGCATGGTGAGTTGGCAGCTTTTGGACACACTTCCATATGATTTCGTGGAACTAATGTTTGAGAAGATAATGGCAACGCTTTCTACACTCGATGAAGACCTTGGCGGTAAAATGTATCCAGAGCGACCTGACCCTGTAATGTTTACCGACGTGCGTCCATTCGCTACCGCGGCTACAGAGCTACTTCCTCCTCAGGGGCCGAATCCTGGGCAAAGAGACCGTCGTTACCACATAGCGCACCAATGGCTTGATCCAGATCTCCTGCAGGCCATAGTCCATTGTCTCGCAGTCAATCCCCATGATCGACCTTTCCTAGCCGGGCTGGCAAGTGGAGTGCAGAATGTTATTCAAACGAGAGACGACAATTTTTACGAAGGGTTTTATGAAAGAAATAATATTAACGTCTCTTCATACATCGAAACGGATGATTATATCACGGAGTTCATGCAGCAGTTAATAATGGATCCCGCCATTCCAAACCACAACGCGCACCCAAGGCGAGTACTTTAAATGTAGGCCCGTCAAAGCTGATAGAGTCTGAATACAAGACGATATAATAGCGGCGACAAGCAAAACCCCCGATTTCAAATCAACCCCCTTAAATTAGAATGTAGATAGTTACCTATTATATTAAGCTTGGTTCAAAGAGCCGTGCCGAAGGTTACTGAACATGTCAGATCAAAGGCTTCCTTTTTCGCATAAAGCAAAAACATAAAGCGTGGCTCAATTCGTTACTAGGCAAGTAGCAACCGAGACTGAAAATAGTTCAGTTGGAGTATATTTATTGTTGAAATACATGGCACTTCAATTTAATAGGACTTGCCTTGGTCTTTATTACGGAACGCGATGTGACCTAGCTACCACATGACGAAAATAGGAGGTTTACCTTAAGAGCAACAGTCACATTATTGAATAGACACTCGGACAAGGCTTTCATATGTTAGCGAGTTCAATTTTGCTACGTATTAGCTCTGTGCGGGCGATATAATAATAACCATCGTCGATGAGCCGTTTTGTCGAAGCACCGTCGTGAGAGGCGAGGAACAGAAAGGGGGTATGCGCTCTCGACCCTGTTGTTTTCGTACCAGACACTAACATATTTGCTAAAGCCATTTTGGAACATGCTGGGCATGGAAGAGGTATCGTCATAGGGTACTGGACATATATGCTATAAGATATGATGGCGAGCTTAATGCCACCTTGGGTAACGGATAGGGTTATGATATCTATCATGCGCCGGAATGAGGAATGGGAATTCAAAACGAAGAAAGAGGCGTAGGTCGGTATTCATTGACAGTGCCTACCTACCGGTAACATACCCTTAGGTATTCTCATATCAACGTAGAGGAAAGTATTTGCTTAGGTATACCCAGCTATGAGTATCATCTGACACATGAGACAACCCTTAACAATAACAGAACTCGTATTGCCATGAAGATATCGTGTGAGGTATCTACGTAGACTCAATCCGGATTAACACCCCATATAACACTTTCCCATCCAGCCCTCCTGCTAATCCTAACCCTTAAGTCGGCAGTCTTTTGCGGCCTCGCAACCGACGCTGTCATCTTTGGGGGATCGAAACGTGGCAGCGTAAGTGCTGTGCCATCATCAACCGCCGTGATGTCGAACCCTAACACCGGCACCAGTAACGTACCCAAAGCCTCGGCGATTGCAAAATAAGACAGATAAAGCTGAGAAAGATGAATATCGCAACCGTTGCGGGGATTAGCTTACTGAGCTGATTACCTCCTAATACACCAGTCCTGTATACCTAAGTAGCTCACCACCAAACAGGGAGTAACGCTCCCCTCTCTCCAATAGATCAAACAACTATATGTGCAGTAGATCTGACACCCAATAATGCGATACAACCCAAAGCAGCGGAATGTAGGGGGGTTTCCCTTTCGTTATTCCATATGGTCACAGAAGCCCCATTCTCGACAAGGAGCTTAATGGCCATCTCCTAGAGGTTCATCGCTTTGTTTATCTGCCGGGTTACAATGAGGACAGCGAGATGATGTAATATTGCTAGGACTATGCTATCCTTCATGTTCGGATTTGCGACGTTTTCAAGGAGAAGATGCAGCGTTTCTTCAACATTCATAGTGCGCGCGGTCCTGTGCAATAGATACTGCTCTTGCAAATGCTCGCCTTGGATGCACGACATCATTAGTAGCCGTTGGTTCAGGTCGTCCGGCCCTTCGTCTCTCTCGCTATGGCTCTCCCCTTCGCGCAATTTAAACTTGACATAAACCGCCTCAGTCAAAGCTTTGTGGACGGCTTCAGGCGAGTATGACAGCCTCTCTAATAGGATGGCCACGGTGGGACTCTGCCATCGTCGTGCTGCCCGCCATAATGCAGGCTCCATCCTCTCGGCGCTCCAGCTGTCTTCCCACCCGAGTAGATTGCTCACGATTGAGGCGTTGCCGTATGAAGCTGCTTCCTCTATCCACGTCTCGTACTGTAGTCTTCTATGCGTATCATCTGTAGGCCGTAGTCTGCTGCACAATAATTCAAAAACATCATTGTTTCCGTGACGAGCTGCAAGAGTAATAGCTGTGATATGACGAGCAGTGCCGATGCGGGCAAGTGGATCGGCACCGGCATCCAGCAGTACCCTGATTGCCCTCACGTTATTGCACCAGATAGCAGCATGTAGAGGAGTACCCCAAAGGGGGTGCTGATATTCTAGATTGCCTGCTCCCGTGTTCAGGAGACTTTGTAGTCTGGATATTTGATCGTCTCTAACGCAAGCAAACAGAAGCTCATAGGGATGATTGAAGTGCATTTGCATACAGGAATTGATCCAAGCCCATGACTGCGAGAATTGAGATGGTGAAGTACTTTGTGGTGTGGAGGCGCGTTGGTCGAGAGTCGACAGCCCAGGTACGCGGTGTTCATGTTGCGGCGGCAACCGGATTCCATGCTCTTCACTAACATCGTTTGATCGTACTTCGATAGCGTTGCCCTCAACGCTAGAAGTATGAAAGTCGTCCCACAGCCTGCTCATCCTCTCCACTAGGGCTGGGGAGGACTGTTTCGTTAAGAGTCACCTCATTGGGGCGTAGCTCAGAACTAAGTCCGAGCCGGCCAGTGTCCCTGAGCATGGCTTTCTGTCTCAACGTCCTGGCTACTTCAAAAAAAGCGTCCCTGACGTTTTCGCCTGTTTTCGCCGAGCATTCGAAGTACGGGCACTCTAATTCCTCGACTACCAAACTCCCTGCAGCGATTGGTCTATAACGAAGGTCTTGCAGGTCAGATTTGATGCCAACGATGACTATTGCTTTGTCTGCAGCCCAGGATTGACCTTTAGCTTCAATAATCCACTGGTATATGGAATAGATGGAGAGACATGACTCCTACTCCACCATCAAGTATGCGATAACAAAGTCATCTACCTCTTCGATCGTTTTAGAATCGATGATATGATACGAATCTACCCCCGATGTATCAATAATATCAAGATGACATGGAATGTCATCGAGTATCGTATCGAAGGCAACGGAATGTCTTTCGGCAGGTTGTAGCTCATCACTAAAGGTGTCCGAGTGGACCTATACCACAGTTAGTTACTAGAGGCTGTGATATAGACAAATGTCCCTACCCTTCTTATTAGTGCCGTCTTCCCAACTTTGTGGTATCCGAGGACAGCAATCTTATAGTTATCTTCGGCTGGATCAGTAGCAAGGAGATTTGCCTTATACCAGGAGCTATTCCAGATGTCCTTTACGGACACTGGCAATGCAATGACTGATATATTGGATACTTGGCTTAGGCTGAGGCTTGAGAGGAGGCTCCAGAGTGCACTTTTCGTTTGGTTGGTGGTGAACGATATGTCGCATTCGTCTCCACGAACTCTTGAATATACCAGAGATTGTACTAGGTCGTTCTCAAACGGTCTCATTACGGTCATAGAGTCGATTTCGTCATCCGTAGAACTAGATGTTGGCCTATCAGGACTTCGGGAGGGCGATCCAAGAGTTTTCATGGTATCACTGCCACTGTGGCTTCGGTTCGGTGTTTCTCGTATAGTTGATCTCTCGCTCTTCTCGTCTCCTTCCTCGATATAGGCATGCATAATACTCGATAGCCTGGTAGTTGTGGGTACATCCACTGACTGGGCTGCACTATGAGTAATGTGACTTAGCCGACCCATCCTATCTCGCAGGCCTTTATTCTCTTCTAACGACTTCTGTGTCATTTGTTGAAGAGCCGTGAGCGACTCCCGAGCGTCGATGTCAGACTCGCTATCAAGTTAGACTAATATTCCCCATAACAAGGGAAGAGTGCACTTACCACTGCAAATTATTGAGGACCAGGCTGATAGATACTTTATGTTGCTGTATTTTAGAATTCAGGTGCATTATTTTATCCTCTTGACTACCTAGCGAAGCGTAACCTGTCCCATACTGATGTTTGTATCCTTTCGGGCCAGGTGCTGACGAACTCATCCAGATTAGAGAAAGTGAGTACCGACTGGGTTATGCATATTATCAGATGGTCGAGTTGGACCATTGCTCGTCGTTTGAGAGGTACCTTAATGAAAGAGTCAACCAGTTCCGATACGGACGTGAGGGCCAGCCGCATTTCAAAGACGTTAAGCAACAAGTCGAATGCAGATTGGGGAGCATTTTTCACGTTGGTAATAAACGTCGATAGTATCTTGTAAACTTTGGCGGATAGTTGAAGAAGGCCAGCTACTGCCAACGTGATGCTTAGTGGATCTGACATTGACGTATGACTGAGATGTATGGGTTTTTCGCGAGATTATGAAAGAACTGTGCGCTTTAGACTATTGCAGTAGATGAATGGTAAATTAATATGAGGCCACCTGTCTGCCTTGTTATGCACGGGTCGGCTGATTAAGGCGACATCAACCTATCAGACATGTCCTGCATGATATCGAGAGCTCGGCCACAGCAAAGTGCAATATGCAGCGATTTGAGGTTGCATCAACACGCCGCTGTATAGCTAATTAGCTTCACCAGACTTACCAATTCAACTACCTACCTGGTACTTACCCAGGTGTTTCATTAATATACCTACCTGCCATCTATGAGAATAGTCCTTCTCACTCCATATGTCTTTGTGGTACACTACATTCGTATTAGGCTCCTCACTCTCAAGATTTAGACTAACGAGACTGTGTATGGTCTTCGAAGCACGTACTCCTGTGAATAAGTCCGTTTCTACACAAGCTTATATTCTGTCGAGGACGTGACCTCCGTTACCAGAGACTTCAGTCTCGTGAAGAACTTCGGAAGCTCGTACCATCTTGTATCATGATAACTGAACGGATCGTCATAGATAGCCTTTTCGACATGGACTTTCATGTTTGTTCCAATGCACTTCCACAGTACAAATTGATTTTCTTCTGATGAATAGCTTTCTAGGATAGCGATATGGAGATGGACCTCTCTGGGTAAGGAGCATAGTCTATCTCCCTGTTAAAGTTGTGAGGTCTATCGGGGTGTGGGAACGTCGACGACGGTATTGTGTATGATACCTGGCATGGAGAACAGCCGTATACCTACCTAGGTACCTATTAAGAAGAAGAAATGACGATTACCTTAGGTAGGTAGGTATCGATCTATGGATAATGATTCGTAGTAGTAGTCCCTACCAGATACCTACCAGGTAAACATAATAAGACTCATGACATCCATGGATCACAACTATGCGAAATAGCAATAAGCGTCCTAGATTATGCATATTAAAATTAGTTAGCATATAGAATATATTTGAGATATAGATGGCCTTACTGTGTCTATGATATCGCTGTTTCAAAATATTACAGTGAGATCAGTAATCAAGATTAAGACCTAAAGTGGGCGAGTAGCTGATCGTCTGAAGCAACTTCTATCACCTAACAGCTAACTCAAAGGCAACCAAGTCTGATACCTCCATTACCGGTGATTTTTATAGGTAGGTACCTTCAAAAGGCAAATCTCTTGTCGATTTCAGGTTAGCGGTAGGACTTCTTAAGCTCTGGGGATCAATTAGCGCGTACATCAAGTTCCTAGACAATATTTCAGCTTTGCATTCAGGTTTATCTAGTAAGTCAACGTCTGAGCCCATTATGTTGTCATGTCAAGTATATTGATATTGCTAAGATCCTTACATTGACCTTGTATGTATGTCGCTTAGGTTTATAAGCATGCATTATATAACGAAGAACAAGGGAGATTTCGCAATACCTAAATGTTCCTGTCTTCAAGTCGCCGGCTCGGCTATCAAAAAGAAATTCCTATCCCTAGGAGATACTAATATTAGGAAGCAGCTGCCGAAGAGAGGTAGGTAGGAAGTACGAGCTGTTGTATCTAAAGCTGCACTATGACGAGATCGGCCTTCATGTAGCGAGGACTCAAGAATTGAGTGAGCACAAGATCGACAAGAGCTGAGGTTAATTTTAGCAATGTAGGTCTACGTTTGGAAGGAGGCGTAACATGGGGGGGGGGGATCAGAAAGCGCCGAAGGGGCACGTTCAGTTGGCGGCGCATCGAGCTGAGGGTACGAACAAGCCAATAGAGTGACATGAGACCAAGCTTACCGACAGACAGCCTGTTACGGAATGGTCACCTTGGGCACCAACCTCCAGCTCCTGGAATGGGGAATTACTGCTTCGTACAGGTAGGTCTTTCGCGCGGCATTGAGACAGCTCTGGGAAGTATTGATATTACGTTTGGTAGATCTGTCAGAATATTGAACGGGTTGATGTAATCAAATACCTGGTAGTTTAGCTGCGGCTCATAGGGGCTCACCTTTTACGTACCTAGTGTACACCAATCAACTTGTTACATGTCATTAAGCTCAGCTGCAGCCCTACCTCCGTCGCCAGAAGGAGCCGAAAGCAGTATAACCATAGTTGCAGATCTGAGGAACAGTGATTACGGATATCCATGCGGCTTAAGAATATCAGCGTAGGATGGGTAACCTTATGAGTTAAATGTAACACCATTACGATGCTCCTTCTAAAAATGGAAATGTCTATTTAGGAGTAGCCCTGGTAAATCCATATAAATATCGACATGATACCATGCATCATTGTTAGCAATCTCTAAGTTGGACATCCTTAATCGCCTAGCTCTAGTCAGTCTCCTGAGCAAACTAATCCGCTTCTTTTCACATCGCAAAATGTCTCTCAAAGCTCTCCTGACGGCTTCTGTATTCCTAGGTGCATCTCTCGCTAGAGACGTGCCCTCGAACATCAAGAACTTCTACAATAGTGTCAAGAGCAAGGGCCAATGCAGCTCAAAGTTGGCGTCGGGATTCTACAGTACATATGACGATGACAACTGTGAGAAGCCAAGAACGTCTTCGAGAATATCAAGAGCTAACAGCATCTCCAGCCTTTTGCTACTGCGGCGATCATGTAGACGACTTTAATGTCGTCTACCTCACGGGGAACAACGGCCAGTTCGCCAACATGGACATCGACTGCGACGGAACCCAAGGAAGTGCCGCTGACGACGGCCGCTGCGGAAACTCTGGCGACACGCAATCGATCACGTCTTTCGCCGACACCGTGAGAGGATACGGCAAGGGAATCCGGGACCTGGACGCCAACATCCACCCTTACGTCGTCTTCGGGAACGTGGGCGGAAAGGAAGGCTACACGTCTTTCGACCCGCAGAAGCACGGCATCGAGCCCCTAAGCGTGATGGCCGTCGTGTGTGGTGACAAGCTGGTAAGGAAGTCCTGATCCCCGCTATTAAAACGAATGGACCGGCTGACCAAATTAGATCTACGGAGTTTTGGGGGACGAGAACGGTGTCGACGGCGAGAAGTCCGTCGTCGGAGAAGCGTCCATCTCCCTCGCCACGGCCTGCTTCGGCAAGTCCATCACGGGAAACAACGGGCACGACGAGAACGACGTGCTGTACCTTGCCTTCCCCGGCTCTGATGCTGTCCCAGGCAAGAATGGCGCGAAGTGGGACGCGAAGAACTACAGCGAGTTCGAGCAGAGCATCGAAAGCCTGGGCGACAAGCTCATCCAACGTATCAAGGCTTGAGCGACGCCTAATTACGGGACTACCGACGCTACGATGGTCATGTGTTAAGGACGGCGGAAAGGTCTTCTTCGTATATACTTTACTTCGTACATAGCTACATATTTCTCTTGAAGCTTTGGGCTCTTGAATGTCAGTTCAATTCGACCTCGATAGTGTGAGAATCTTGACAAGAGAATATGTTATTCTTGTGATCTCTGACCGTAAATCAATTCGGGAGACGGCATGACATCCTGCGAAATGTGTCGGAAGCTCGTTTGCTTATGAGTTAGGAACGTAGAGAGTTGGAAACACTGTAGGTAACGAGGGGGCCAAATGGGGCCAAATGTTGATGACAGATGAGATGATAGGTTGTCGTATAGAAGGAAACCAGGTTCTGACTTCGGATGGTTCAGTCAGAAGCGTCCATGATCAGGGGGCTTATGAGCTTATGGTGACACAACTTTCATTAGGCTTATACGGGCAGCCTGTGAGCCACCAAGGCGCCTCGATAGTGAGAAGAATGACAGGGGGACCTTTTATAGACAAAGTCGGTCTTATGTTGACTTATAATTCACATTCCCAGTTCTAAAAGTAATAATTTATAAGATATATCAATATATACTGCTCAATGTTATCCTCAGTGTAAATTAAGGTAGAACTGAATGTTTGCTGACGCGATTGTCGTTATGAATGATTGAGAGGTGAAGATGATCAGCAATGCAACAGCTGAAATTTGTTCTCCAGACGCGTCTCCGCATAAGTTGGGCCAACATACGACTCCACAGGAATGAGGCGCAACACCAGTGATCATCCAATCGTGATGAAATCTACCCACTCAATGAAACTAGATTCTATCGCCTCACGGTAGAGCTTACACACTTCAAAATTGCATACATAGAGGAAGCAAAATTGGCCTTAGTGACTTGTCTTTGAGACTTTGGAGCACACAAAGACTCGTCCACTACGATTCGTCCAAGGACTTTCTACCCCGAGGAGCTATGAGCCTCAAGAGCGGGGAAACCGCCGATCAGTAGGGCTTTATTAGGAAGCTGGCAAGGGGAGGATTCAAGCCTCGGAGGTTGCAGAAACGGGCCAGCCCATGATCACGGCCCTACTGCCCTACCAATGGATTGCTGTGCCTCGGAGCCGGGGGGAGCGAATCAGCACTGGCAAACAGTTCGAGTTACCACCGCTGCGGTGTTTCCCTTCAAGGACATAAAGAATGTACCATCGTATCCGCAATCAAGTTCAGGCATGCCCTCCCTCTTCCCCGCATTCTCTTCATCCCATCTCGGCTTTATTCCTTGTTATTCCCATGAACCACTGCTTTGATGACTTCTCAAATTAACGTCATATGCCCCGGGGGCATCTGCAAGGGTGATAAACATGACCTGTCGGAAGCCGTCAGTAAACAGCGTGGCACGGGGCGGTCTAGAAGCCGTGGCCTGAAAGAGACAATTAGGTAAATCATATATATTGATGGGTTCAAATATTACTGGCGCCTCTGCTCTTTCGTTTTGGGACTTCCCAGACTCGTGTCTGTATGCCTTCATCCACCTATTCTTGGAGCTCCCTCCAAGATTGTTAGAGCTAGGCATAATGCCTTTCCTGTCTTTGCTGTTTAGTTTCCTCTTCAGCATCCTTAAGATAGCCTCGGCGCAAACACAATGTCCGGACTACTCTGCTTTTTCTATGGCAACCCACGAGCCCTTCTCGGCGGGGAAGTATCAACTGTCGTACCAGAGACCGATAACAGCATGCCATACATTCAACTCTTCGGATGTTGAGAAAACTATACAGGACATGAAGGATGTAATCAAGGACCCAGATCTCTACCGGCTATTTGAGAATACTTGGCCGAATACGTTAGACACTACAGTAACATGGAGAGGCTTTGCGGCGAACGATTCAACAGAAGAGGTACATTGATCTGTCCTTAGGCCAATCCGACTCAATGTTAACACCCCTCAAGCTCACCTTCATTACCACTGGAGATATTGTAGCCATGTGGCTTCGTGACAGCGCCAACCAATTGCGTAGTTATAAGTCACAGCTAAAGGTCACTGATGACCCCTACTCAATAGCGTCTCTATACCGCGGCACGATCAACTTGCAGGCGCGATACATTATCCGGAATCCGTATTGCAACGCCTTCCAAGCGCCGCCGGAGTCTGGGCTTCCGCCGGAGAGCAATGGGTACGCAGAGACTGACCAAGTGAAGCCTCCGTATAATACGAGCTTCGTTTTCGAATGCAAGTACGAGCTCGACTCGATTTCTGCTTTCTTGCAGTTATCGCACGATTACTACGACATGACTCAAGATGCCGACTTCTTTGGTAAGTTCCACTGGATCGAGGCGGTTCAGACGATCCTCAACGTTACCGAGGGTCTCCTGATCGGGACCTACGCTGATGATGGCTCTGTCAATGAGTCGCCGTACACTTTCCAACGGACAGCCACCAGCGCAACGGAGACTCTTTCTAATACGGGAGCTGGGAACCCCGTTAAAGGCGGGACGGGATTGGTTCGTAGCGCCTTCCGGCCATCTGACGACTCGACTATCTACCAATTATTCATCCCGGCGAACATGCAGTTCTCGAGCTACCTGAGTAGATGCGCCAAGATCATGGAGGCCCACGATGCTGCGCTCGCAAAGCGCATGAGCGACTTTGCATCCAGCGTCCGGGCCGGGATCGAAAGACACGGTAAGGTGCGGCACGTCGAGTTTGGCGAGATATATGCGTACGAAGTCGATGGATTCGGATCGAGCAACCTGATGGACGATGCCAACGTCCCGAGCCTATTGAGCGCACCGATAATAGACTATCTGGACGCCTCGGACGAGACGTATCAGAACACGCGTAAATTCGTCCTTTCCACGTGGAACCCGTATTACATGCACGGCCCAGTGTTGAACGGGTATGTTAGTTTTATATGAGAACACGAGGCACGAGTTGAGGCAGGAAATGATGCTGACTTGCACCCAGTACCGGCGGTCCACATGTTGGACCCGGAAAAGCGTGGCCGATGTCCATCATTGTGTCGTTGTTGACTTCGGACGACGACAGCGAGATCGTCGCGGGCTTGCAGATGCTGGTCTCGTCGACCGACCAGCTGGGGTTGATTCACGAGTCCGTCGACACGTTCGACGCCTCGCAGTGGTCACGAGAATGGTTTTCCTGGGCTAACGGCTTGTTTGGAGAGATGATACTGGGACTGAGGGACAGGAAACCTCATCTACTCGCGACGAGCTTCCAGTAGCTTTTGAAGCACCTTATGCGAGTACTTGTATATGTCATTTATATTTAATCGACACGTCACCTGTAAAACTGCCCGTTCAGAGGCAACTGTTATAGCGAGTGAGGTGGCCCAATTGCATTTAATCCGAGTTAGCCGTCAGAATTGCAACGCAACCTGCTTTGCATGCAACCAGAGGTTTCCTAACGCAGGAACAATCTACAGCTAATGGATAGGTCTCTTTCATCTCGGAGCGACAAAAGCATGTTATCGGAGGAGGTGGTTGGTCAGACGAACCGGCGTAAATGTGACGTACCGGTAGGGTCCAGCAGGGTGAAAGTAGCAGCCATCTGCAAATAAGACGGTAGTAATCTGACATCCTACGGTGTCGTTGTAAGACGGGAACGGCCAACCCTCCTATCTTGTGTAAGTCTAGCTTCGGCGTAGAGAAAGGGGATGTTATTAACACACCTACGGACGTACAACACTATATTCAACGTCTCTCCCTCTTCCTTTCCGTCAGCCAATCACCAAGCAGACTGTCTTTGCACTGTACATGCTGTAAATGGGGTTCTTCCACTTCAGGGGACAGGGGTTTGAGGTTTTGCTGTAGGCTGTAGATCACCAACATGATTGGCAGTAGCTATTGCTTTTCGCCTACCTGTTTTTGGCGCCGTGGAGATGGCTGCAGCAAGGCCTGCCGGCATGCGTGGCCCTGTGCCTGTGGCCCGGCTGGTCGCAGTCCTGCGCTGCATCTAATGGCAGCTAATGGAAGGCCAGAAACGGAACGTCTAGGCAGATCAATCGATCAATTGTGGTAGCCAGATGTTTGTTGCAGGCATCCGTTGTCCACGTTTTGCATGCATTAATCAATCTCTTTCTTTCGTTGTCTTTATTCGATCTTTTTTTTTTTTAAGTCTCAAAGATCGGTGTAATGGCATTGTCTCATTGGCCTTCTCGAAGACTTGTGGAAGAGTCTTTGGTGCGAGTTTATTGACAATTAAAGAAAAGAGAGTCTTAGTCTTTGGTCTCTAAGGTTAATTTTGACTTATATCCCTACCCTAGATAGGTACCTCCGTATAGTACGTACATCGCGATCTGTACTAGTAGCTTTTTAGTCATACCCTAACCAGCCAATCATCCAATCAGACATCTATCCCGAGTCTTGGCTTACTTCGTCTAGTCTTATCAGGCGGTCGGCTCGTCATCCTATCTTTTCTATCTTCTGCTTTGCTTTCGGCTTCCCATCCTAGAGAGCTCCCATCTCCACCAATCTTCCCTAGCACGGTCCGGACCGATGACGGATGGCCACAAGGTGCCTTGGTCTGAATAGAGAGATCACGAGGAGTGATCCGTCTGACTCTTCCCGGTACACTCACTCACTCGCTTCACTCAACTCACTCACTCACTTATTCTCCATCGAATCCCATCCAACCTGATTTGGAACCCTTACTGGTTCTTGCGACTAATCGCATCACACTTACGCAACTCCGGTTCGGTTATCGAGCAGCACTAACTAATCCTTGAACCCTTCCCGAGTCTGCTCCCCATCCAACCGCATCGACACAATCACAGTACCTACTGTACGAAATCAGAACATACTCGGTGCAACTATTTACCATCTCCCTCCAGGCACACCCCGACCTTCACCATGGCACAATACTACGCCTAGCTTCCACCTAGCTCAACTCCCCCCAACTGCAGCTGCAGCCACCCGCATCCAGTTAGCAGAGCCGCCCGCCACGTTCTCCCACCAGTCGACGAGGTACCAGGCAGTTCTAACCACGTTCGATTCTTTCATCTGTATTGTCTCTCTGTATGTATGTGTCAATTCTATGTCTGCCTACGTGTATCGACAGCTTGCCTAACGCTTCACTTGCCATCTCTGCGCAGTTAGATGTTCTGAATTTCGTTCCCTATAAACCCCGTGTATACCTAGTCTGTCTATCTGTCTGCCTGCCTTACATTCGAGGTTACGAACAATGGATGCCAAAGTTCGGTGGCATCGATCCAGAACTCCCGCCTCTATCTAAACCTAGCCGAATCATCGTAAATCGCCTTAATTTGTTGGCGACGACGTCGGCGATACACTCTGCGGCACGACCCGCTTGTCCTCGAGAAACCACCGAGATCGTGCATCGCCCCATCTAATCGACAAGCCGAATAATTCTTTCCCACCTTGACCACCTAAAAAGCCAACCCGTAGCCTGCCTTTCGACACCTCCAAAATGCATCAAACTCCCCGCGCTCCGCCCCGTACAGCCTCCCCCGCCCTATCGCCACAAACGAACCCCACAAGAACAAATAACCAGAGAGATCCAACAAGTCCTGGGTATCGTCCAGTGTCTAGGCCGGGTGTTGGGACTCAGGAGGGAATGGCGACGGGAGCGAGTGGAGGGAATCGTGGAGACGGTCCTACTAGGGATTCCATCAAGAAGTTAGACCAGATCATCCAGGTTTGTTCCCTACCCAGGTGTCTGTAATCATGGATGCTCATCGATAATCTCCAATCCAGAATGTCTACTCGAAAGTCAGCACTTTGATATTACAGACACGTATACAAGTGACTCCTGTACTCGTGGGTAGGTCCCGGGAGAGGAGAACTAGCAGATGGGTAAGTCTAGACCCTAAAGAATAAACATCGATTTCTTTATCTTACAGGGTGATGCCTATAGTTCCAGCTCGATACGGATGATATAGACGATTTTCGAGAAGAGTTCAGAGTATGGAAGCAGTGTGGTGGATTTGAGAATCGCCCGCCTCCGCTGATCATTGAGACTTATCTCGACACATCTCGATTAAAAAGTGGCCAAAGCTTGGTAATAGTAGACGAAAATGGGAAGCGATGGGATGTCGTCGAAGCTCTCAATTCTTCCGACCAGTCCAGTGACAGCAGTTCCGGTCGTCAGCGCAGACCAATAACCGACCTCGTATTAGAGCGATGGCGTGTTGAGCTCAAGGGTGCACCGCCAGATCGGCCGGATGATTTTGGCCCTCTCCTTCCAACGGTATACAAGAAGGCCATTGTCTTAATGCGATCTATATGCACGGCGACAGGCTTTCTACCGGCCTGGAAACTCGCCAGGAACTCGAAGACAAAAGGCAGTCATCCCGCATTGGCCATCCGCTGCCGAGTCTTCTCAGGGGATTCACCAGCGTACGGATCTGATACTCTGAGAACGCCATTATTCGATGGGAGGGGGGATGTCTCCACGGATTATATGTTCGGCGATCTTGAAGTCCCTGTGGGACGCTTTTACGTTTCTGTGTCATACCGCAACAATTGCAATTTTCAAGTTGTTGAAACCGAGTCTCTGCTGAGCTCCCGCATCGGCATGGCCATCTCCGATGATATGTTCAAGCCATCGTTACCTCATCGAGGCCATGGACGCCGCGAGTCTTATGCCCCTGAGGTAGGGTCGCTTCCATATCACCGGCATGTGCACGACATCACCGAGAACCAGCAACGATACGGTAGTTTATCTACGTTCCATGGTGAAGGGCCGACCGGCACAAGCCCTATATCTGCGTTGAAGGCGGTAAAGGCTCCAGGCTCTGACACCAGCTCACCGCCCGAATCCAGACCGGCGAGCCTCGAAGCTCCCCCGCACACTCTACCAATCACTAGTCCTGCTAGTCGGCCGTCTCTTAGGGGACTTGATGCAGCGAGGCGTCCGTCCGTCTCCTTCCAATCGTCACCCTTTAAGCACGGGTCTCTTTCGGGATCACCTGTATCTAGGCCGCAGGACCATGACGTTCCACCCTCGCCTCATTCACTTAATCGACCCTCGGGTTTGAACACACATGTGAGGAACCGCTCCTCGCTTACAGCCGGGATGCCAGCTTCTTTGCGAGGCGGACCCCATTCCGGTACGGCAGACAACTCCATTGCCAGCTCCCCGAGACCATCCGCTTCCAATCGATTCAGTAGCAGTTTCCCGCACCGACGCAGTCGACAATCTCTCGGGGGTGCTAGCAGAGATGACGATCAGAATAGTAGTGGTAAACAAAGTCTCTCATCTTCGGTTGCTCAGCCAGGCTCCGGCCTGTTGAATGAACTTGGTGCGGGGGCCAGCTCCGGTTCCTTCCAAACCACCGATGATGATAACCTCCAGGATTTCTTGAAAATGATAGAAAGCAAGAAGACGTTGCAAAGTTTTGAGCCGTCTAAGAAGGGTGAGTCGGCGACTAAGAGAACGGCGGCTCAACTATCTAAGTTCCACCTCATGCGCGAGTCCAACAACGCGCTCACAGAATCCATGAACTCATCTATGCAATTACAACGCTCATCCAGCTCATCCAGCCGGCAGCTAGCCAACGTTCCAGGAATGTCGGCTTCATCATCCCCAGGAGGAAAACCACTCTCCCCTCACACACCGCATACGCCGGCAATTCCATCTCGCTTGAGTGAGAACTCAAGCGTTGACTATGCGCCGACTGCGAGGATTACGACTAGGTCGCGAAACGTCGAAGGCCTCACGGAAGAACCGTCAGTCAGCACGCAAGCAACGCACGAAGGAACTACTGCGATTGACATTCCTACATCCCCACGCCCGTACCCGCATGGAAGACGATCCAACTCGGTTGCTCAGCAAAATCGTGCGTTGGTCGATGATGACGACGTTGACGCACATCGCAGCGTCAGTCTCGGGGCGGAAGATCGTGAACCTCCCAGCCTCAGCGTTCTGCTGGGACTAGGTGCCACTGAAGCAGATGGCGCAGCGGATGCGCCAGGTCTGCAATCCCCTGCAGACATCCGAGCAACGAGCCCTCCAGATATGCTTGGACAGGAGTCTGTCGAACGTGAAGTCCGACCTCCTGGCGGCCTTTTCACAGGCTTTTCTAGCTCGCCCTACAGCAGGCGCTACGGCAGTAGCATTGGCCGAGGGATCACACCCCCTCATTCGGGAAGCGGTAGCCTAGCCGGGTCCAGTGGCAGATTCGGCCGGGGTTACTCGCGCGGAGGCGCCACCGGCTTGGGTGTAACGGGCGCCGGAGCGGACGAGGCGGACGATGAGCCGCTTCTTTTCGACATGTCAGAGATTAGTCGTGAGCAATCGCGTCGTAGCCTCGAGGAAGGTAGAGGTGGCGGCAGCGTAGGATCCGGTGGTGATAGAGGAGGTTACGAGACGAGCCATAGGAGCCGCCGTTGGTAACAACCTCGTTCATCACCCCACCATTTCTACAATGCCGAAGCGAATTCGCATCTTGTCGTTAATATGAATTATTGTGTCGTGTCCGGGCTGCGAATCGATGATATACGACTCGGGCGTGCCTAAGGGAATCGGTATGAAGGATTCCATTCTACGGGACACAGGCACATTCTCAGAGATCTACTACACCAACAGATTGTTATTGTTACGTTATTTGGATGAGATGGTGGTCTTTGACAGGAGTTTTGACGGCATTTTTGGTTGGACATGATTATCATGGATGATTACGGCCGGAGTCTAGAGCGGGGTTTTTGAGGTTCATCATCATGACACGCTCGAGGAAGACAGTCTGGCGTTTTTTTGGTAGGGGATTCGTCGCAGAAGAGATGGTTTTCTGCGCGTGATCCCGTTTATTTGGCCTGACGTCTACGGTGGCGGTCGAGTACGTACTCACGTGGTAAGACTACGTGTAACTCCGGATAGGGGCCCATCTCAAAGAGCGCCGTAGATGGAATAGAAAAATATAGCGATCCGTACTGAGATGAGATTTTGTTGCTGCATCACAGATCTCATTGGACGATGTTGGACGGGTTGTATAATAGATGATGGGTATTTAAGACTTAATCCTATATATGCTATGATTTCACTTATACTATTTATACCGCATATACAGACATGAAATTGAGATTGGGATACTGGGACATTCAAGCTTTAATGAGCAGAGTGCAAATTATTATTTCTACTAATATAATGAGATGAGATGATGAGACGATGAGATGATGTTCAATATCGATTTGCACTTGGATATTGCGATTTGCCTCTCGGTGCGCCTCTAACGGCTTAGATCTATATAGATTGGGGCGTAGTCCAAAAGGAGACACTCAGATGGTTATAACGTCACTGGATTGCGCGTTGTTTTAGGTGGGCTGGTCAGGCGCTGTACCTCGCTAGCTCTATAGTGACTTCTACGGCTGGGACAATACAAGGAATAGAACGGGTAAGGTTCCACGCATCGCCCCGAGGCTGGGCCAAGAAGAAAGAACGCTAGACATCCACCTAAGCAGCACAGGCCAACGTCATCTATTACTACTCCTCTAGGCTACAAACTAAGGTATCTTAACTCTTGTACCTCGGACCATTGATATTCTTAACTACTACAACCACAACCACAACTACCTAACTTACCACCACAACCACACGCCCAAACCATTCGCCCAACAATATCGCGATATCATAGACAAGGAGAAGAAGGATCGAGCTGATATTACTTGAGAACCTCGAAGTCTCTGGGATTGTCTTTTGTCCCTCCCGCTGCCCAGTATGTTTCGGGGAACAGCAGTTGGACCTTACGACGAAGTCATCGGTACGCAACGTAACCATATACGGCCCCCAACATGTTTCGCAGACTAACGTAGCTTCGTTATCAGCCAAGGCGACCGACGAGAACCTCACATCCGAGGACTGGGGAGCCATCATCGAGGTCTGCGACAAGGTCTCGAGTGACCCGAATGGCCCCAACCAAGCAGTCCAGAGCTTGATCAAGCGTTTGGCACATCGTAATGCCAATGTCCAGCTCTACACCCTCGAGGTAGACGGCCCAATAGATTGTCTTTCATCACTTCTCCCTCTTACGTAGAACTAACAACGCTTCTACCACCAGCTCGGAAATGCGCTCTCCCAGAACTGTGGCAAGAACATGCACCGCGAGCTCGCCAGCCGCGCCTTTACCGATGCCTTGCTTAAGCTTGCGAACGACCGCAACACGCACCAACAAGTCAAGGTAAAGATCCTAGAGAGGATGAAGGAATGGTCCGACATGTTTAGTAAAGATGCCGATCTCGGTATTATGTACGATGCCTACTACCGTCTCAAGCAGAGCAATCCGACGCTTCAACCGCCCTCGGCCCCGCAAAAGACCGGCCTCACCGACTTAGATCGTCAGAAAGAGGAGGACGAGCTTCAGATGGCACTGAAACTGTCCCTACAAGAGGAGGAGAGGAAGAAGTCAGTCCAAGGCAGTGCTGTTGCTGGTCCGAGTTCAGGCGCGGGCTCTAATGCCGCTGCCGCCCAGGCAGAACAGGTGCCCTCGCACCCAACCGGCACAACTGCCGCTACGGTGTCGCGAGTTCGTGCACTCTTCGATTTCGTGCCGTCCGAGCCTAGCGAGCTTGAATTCAAGAAGGGCGATATCATAGCTGTTCTTGAGTCCGTATACAAAGACTGGTGGCGAGGTTCATTAAAGGGCAGAACCGGCATTTTTCCGCTCAACTACGTCGAGAAGCTTGCGGACCCGACCCCCGATGAATTACAACGCGAAGCGCAAATGGAAGCTGAGGTGTTTGCTGAGATCAAGAACGTAGAGAAACTCCTTACCCTGTTGAGCACGTCTAACGCATCGCCGAGAGAAGAGGACAACGAGGAGATATCGGTACGTGTCGGATGACTCGAGCGTGCATCGGATGATGGCTAATAATTACAGAAATTATATCACCAAACCCTGGCCATCCGACCCAAACTAATCAAGCTAATCGAGAAATATTCTCAGAAGAAGGAGGACTTCACGCAATTAAACGAGAAATTCATCAAGGCGAGAAGAGACTATGAATCACTCTTAGAGTCCTCCATGTCTCATCCGCCTCAACCGAACTATCACCAGTACGCACCGAGGCCGCCCGTATCCCACGGATATGGAGTTCCCGGAGGTCCGGGTCCAGGCCCGGGCTTTGCTCCTCAAGGACCACCCGTCCAGCAAGAACCTCAAAGATATTACACCCCTGGGCCTCAAGGACCCCCTCCACAAGGTATGTGAAAAGCAAGCGTCTCTGCGTGAAGTCGGCTCATCAATATTTAGAGCAGAACATTTACCAGCCTACCTCACCGCCCCCTAACTTCCAACGGCCAACGCCAGCGCCCGCTCCATTCTACCTCCAAGGTGCAGAAGTTCCCGCCCAGGCAAACCAGCAGCCACCTCAGCAGTACCCCCCTAGAGAGCAGCCTTCGCGGGTGGCCGTGGGGAAGCAGCCAGCTCCTCTCCAAACATCGTCTCCTCCACCGCAACCATACCAGGCCTACTCGCAGCCTCCTCAAGCAGGACAGCGACCTCAAAGCACATATGATAATCCACAGGAACTCTCTGCTTATGATTCCCCCATTGCTACCACTCACAATCCTGGTCGGATTGACCCCTACTCCGCATCCGTCTACTCCTCAGAGGACCCCTACGCCGCGAGTCCAACGGCTACCGCACCATCCGCGCCCTCCGCCCCCCCACCGTCCGCTCCGTCCGGCCCTGCCCAGGGCATTCCGACACCCTTAGCCATCGCCAACCACCCATCAGCACCCTCTCAGCCGCAGTACTCGGCATACAATCCCAACCCACAGCGTCACGACTCGTACGACGCACAAGTCCCTCCTCCCCAGCCGATGGGTTCAGCGCCTCCAATCCCGCAGGCAATCCAGCCGATGATGACGCCGCCACCCTTGCATCCGGCTGGCCCGGCATTCGACGCCCGGCAGTCGCTACCGAGCCAGATGCCGCATGCTCCTCCTCAGCAGCAACCTCAGCAGCCCCAGTACAAGGCGTACGTGCCGCCTGGCAGCGAACCGAGCGCGCCGCAGGACTTTTATCGGCAGAACGCGGCTTATTAGGGGCAGTAACGAGGGTGATGGTAATGGAGTGGGAGTGCATATAGAATGCAGTGCAGTCGAGAAGGGAACGCGATCTAAGACTTAGGAGCAAACTCAGGGACATGGGGACTTGAGGAGTTTTTTTGTTGATTGCACGGCGGCATACCCGGTCTTTGAACATTAAATGCATAAGATAACGTTTTAGTAGGTGGCAATAGTTGGAGGTTGGAGGTTGGTGGTTAGTGGCGGAGAGATGGCTTAAGGCTTGATTCCCCGGGCGCTGATCTGATACGGTCTGAGTTGAGCTGGGAGTAGGTTAGTAAGCTAGATACCTTGGTAGATAATGGGAAACTGTACCATATCTAATGGCTATTTGCTTGTATGTTGTGGTGTCCGTGATGATGTACGATGCGTGAAGAAGTTGGCGTTGCTGCGTTCTGGAATTTACCTGGCTCTAACAGGAGCCCCGTTTTCGAGAGTCGAGTAAGATTGCTTCACTAGATATCGCGGAGTGAACAGTGTTCTAAATTCACAATAAGCACCTAACACACTACATAACCCAACCGAAAACCCAGCGGATTGATGGATGATAGCATAATAATGAGGAGCACCCCAAGCATAGGATTCGGTCCTGGAACAGAGGCTTCTAGGAAGACTTAAGCCTTACCTTTCCCATCTCACTTTTCCTATCTACCTCTTCCTCTTCTGATGTCCGGTTTCCTTTAGTCCTAGGCCTGTCATTTTGGTGGGTAGATTATCTTACCGAGTGTGAGGTGTTTAATACACTCATCGTCCCAGGGAAAGTATAGAATAACCAGAGCGTGGCAGGATATCCTCTATATGGGTGATAGTTCAAGGTCGAATGTCGTACCTGATCAGCACTTATGACATGTGTTAAGTTTACGGGTGGGATTTCCTCAGTAAATCTCATAACACAGGTAACTATTCTCCTTTCTACAAATGCCAGACACTCTTAGTATAGATTGAATGTAGGTATAGGTACGTTAAGCAGCTATATACCTACCTATTCAGATATGCCGGGATATCACTTATACTCTATAGTCAATAGCAATTACCCCTATAACGGAAGCGGTGAAGCTTACTCTCGGTTATTTACATACATACGAGAAAATAGCATGGCCTCGTCGCACGACTATACCTATATAGTCCATGTCGTTTCAGCTCCCATATCGACGAGAGCCCCGCAGCTAAGATGGGAAACAATTTGTCCCCGACGCCAACGCAATGCGACTTCTAAACACCGAGTCGCTGGAGCTGAAGGAGTTCCACGGCGACGCGGTCCCGGCCTATGCCATCCTGAGCCACACGTGGGCCGATGATGGGCAGGAGGTCAGCTTCCGCGACTTCGTAGACCTGAGCCCCTCTACTACCACCAAGTCCGGCTTCCGCAAGATCCAGGGCGCCTGCGCTACCGCCCGCCGCGACGCCATCGACTGGATATGGATCGACACCAACTGCATCGACAAGGCCAGCTCCGCCGAGTTGACCGAGGCTATTAACTCCATGTATAACTGGTACAAGGGGTCTAGCGTCTGCTACGCTTATCTCGCCGATGTCCCCTACCTTGGGAAGGAGGATGATGACCCGCTTCGCCTGTTTCGCCAGAGCAAGTGGTTCCGCCGCGGCTGGACGCTGCAAGAGCTGATCGGCCCGCGCCGGCTGGTCTTCTACTCGAACACATGGCGCGAGATCGGCGACCGGTCGCAACTCGCGAGCTCGATCTCGGCGATCACCGGCATCGAGGCGTCGCTGCTGCAGGGCCGCGCGGACCTACACCGCGTCAGCATCGCCAAGAAGATGTCGTGGGCGGCGCGGCGCGCCACCACGCGCGTCGAGGACACGGCCTACTGCCTGCTGGGCCTGTTCGACGTGAACATGCCGCTGCTGTACGGCGAGGGCGCGAAAGCCTTCGTGCGACTGCAGGAGGAGGTCATCAAGACGACCAACGACCACTCCGTCTTCTGCTGGAGCCGCGGCCGCGGTTGCGGCGTGCCGACCGGCTGGACTAGCATGCTGGCCCCGTCGCCCGCCGCCTTCCGCGACGCGGGGGACTACGTCCCCGTCGACGCTTGGGACATCCCCATGCCTTACTCAATGACGAATCTGGGTCTGTCGATCTATTTGCCCGTCGTGTACACCCTGACCCAGCTCTTCGTGGTGCTCGACGTGGGGCTCGCGCGCGATAGGCCGCATATGCGCGCTTGCATCGCGATGCAGCGCACGAACCAGCGACGTTCGGGCTCGAATGTTCTGGATAGGAGTCGGTTCATCCGGGGCCCGACTATGCTGTCTAAGGAAGCCACGGACACGAGGGAGCGGTTCAACCTATTCATCCGGTCCCGGCAAGCGCCGCAGCTCGAGAGCCCGTTATACGATGTAGGCGGACCCCCTATATTTAAGCACGGCGTGCTGTTATTCGTGGACCCGACGGCCACACGCCTCCTATCTACAGGGAAACGCGGCGCACCCCTTGGGTCGGTAGGTTACGACGTCGAGACGTACCCACCAGGCATCTTCGACGAGAACACAGCACTACTACGCCTACCTGCCTTCGAGGGCGGCAGCGCGCTCCTAACCTCGGCACTACTGCGCATCCGCTTCAAGTCGCCGCAGGAGCCCGACTTCTACCTATTCTTCGCCGTAGTCTCGACGCCCACCGGCCGCGAGGCCTGGCACTGCAGCGCGCACGCCGCCGCCGACTTCCGCTTCATCCGCCTCGCGATCCAGGAGTTCGTCGACGAGGGCGGCGGCGCCTTGGTCGACGTCTCACAAGAGGAGGCCCTGATTCACCGTACCCTGCGCAACGACCTCTGGGACCATAGACGCGGGCAGACCACGGCGCATACGGCCGATGAGGTGCTGTTTGTGTCGATCGGCGGCGCGATGACTACACTGAAGGCTGGGATGGGCGCGGGGACGGATGTCCGCGCCGCGATGCTGTCTGGGAGGGGCGAGTCGCCGTATTCAGTGCCGGTGCGCGCGGTGGATATTGGGGGTGTTGTTGACGACACGGATGACGATGATGATTATGTGGATGATAGCGAGCTGGAGGACTGGGACTCGTTGAATGAAGAAGGGGAAGAGGAGGAAGGGAGCGACGGGATTATAGGAAAGGGGGTGCCCCGGTGGGATGTCAATAGCTCCGAGGAGAGCTCGCAGGCTATGTCGTCTGCTTCATGATTGTAGCGTCAGCTCTTTCTCCTGAATTGTGGGGTCTAGAGAGCCTCGTAGTGTAGCCTCAGATGTTTTGGCTCTATCTTTGACTGATATTTATGTTTGTATTAGACTAACAGGCAACCAGTGTCAGGAGACAGGGGCTAGTACGCTTAAAATATACTTTGTATACGACTTTTACGTGGACATAGGAACAGTAATGTCTAGTATACTCATCGTTGTAACAGTATACAGTATTTAGATCTTCACTCTAAAGTCAGGTAATCAAGCCGGGTGGAGCAGACAGACTACATGCTAAGCAATCCATACATAGAGAATACATTGTCACGATGAGCACCATAATGGAGGGGTGTATACATACAACAGACCGTCTATCTCTTGTCTCCGGAGACCTTCTCTGACAGGTCAGACGTCTGACATATATACTAGAGTGAAACAATCGCTAATCCAGGTGTTAATGGGGAGCATGTAGTAATATATAATAGTGAATAGCAACGATAATAGCTAAACCCGTAGTTCTCGAGCTCAGCACAAGAGTACCAGGCATGCAATGATAAAGTAGATCACCATTGATGACTCTCGGTTTTTACCTATCATCTGTGAATCCAAACGGTAAGAGCAATGTCATATTCGTTGATGAGAGGTAACGTGCCATGCGAGTCAGGAGATACAAAACTCGCGGGAGACCTCACGATACTAATTACACGATGATTCCTAGATGCACGTCACATGGTTGTACTCGTTCAGACTTAGTGAGGCTCAAATCCACACATGCTCGTATTCTTCATTTTCCTTCATCCTCGTAGTTTCAGAATTTCGGGGGGATGACGCCAACCAACCTCTCCTCTCCAAGCACTGCCCTAATAGTCCCGAAGCTGCCCTTCGTTAAATCTTGGCTTTCGACGGTCTGTTATTAATGGCACCTACGGTCTGGATCAGGGTTATAGGCTATCGCGCTTCGTCTTCTAGCTCAAGAGGCTAGACCATCTTGATATAAAACCTGGAGCCGGCAGTGGAGGCGGACGTGACGGTTAGGCCGGCAATTATATAATCAGGGTCCAGTACTATACTACAGTAGTAAGTCTACCCAACACGAGCGACTAAGAACGGCAGTGGATCGCCAATCAAAGCAACGTTCCAACACGAATCGGGCCAATCAGTGTATTCTCACTTACCCTGTTGGGCATCTTTCCATCCTCTTGGCTCTCGTTAAGGCGGGCGGGCAATGACATAGAAGCTCGTATTTTCCCCATAACAAAAATAACCGGGACGAATACCGCAGCAGAAGGGGAATTGTCCCGACTTGGCAATGATCGTAGCTTTTGGGGGTCCATAGGTCTCCGTCCTTAACATTACGGCTTCATGCAATGACGTCGATCTTTATACTGGCTTGCCTTCCATCGTGAAGTCTGCATTTGCAGGGTCTATAAGCCGCGGCGGAATATAAAGATCACGGAGCTGCTGTCAGTTTTTGAATCTGGTTTCTCTCGCTCAACCAGATAAACAGCAAAGTCATCGTCCACCTGTCTAACTCGGTACTCCTTCACTCGTTTTCCCTTCCCAACCCAACCAATCCCGAAACTCCAAACAAAGTAAACAAGATGCGCTTCACCATCGCCACCGCCGCAGCCCTCCTCTTCAGTGCCAGCGCCCTAGCTGCGCCAGCCGCGCACTCCGCACGCCAGGATAACGGCGACCCGATGTCGGAGGACGTGACGATCACAGAATTCTACGTGCACAAGGCGGGGGCCAACGGAACCTCCTCGGGCACGGTGGACGGCGTGTCGTTCCATCTAAGCGGCGAGAACGCGACAGACCTAATATGCGACGCGACGGCCGACGTGGTCACGTCCGGCGTGCCCACCGATGTCATTACCTGCGGCGACTCCAAGTACCGGTTCGCGCTGCTGGCCGGGCCCGAGGCTGCTACTTGGACGCTGAGGGTGTACCATGAGCTTGGGCTTGCGTGAGTTTTTTCCCCCTTTCCCTCCTTTCTTTTCTTCGGCTGACTGTATGATGATAGTGTTGGCTTCTACGGCGCCGGCGATGTCCCGACGTACTGCCACTCCGGCGGTCTTGACAACCAGGTCTGCGTCCAGGTGCAGACCCCTGTGACGATCCACATCGACAGCTTGCCTGAGTAAAGGAGGATATCAAGTCAAACTTTTGAACCTTGCATCGTAGGGATCAACTTCGAGAGGCGTCGGTTGTACGAGAAGAATTCCTAGCGTTCATCTGTATATATGTATTTTGGCATAGTAGCATGCATAGCATGTCGTTCAATGCACCTTGTTTATACATCTGTTCTCGAATGAGTAATTGCTAGTGATGCCCACCCGTTATGAGTGTTACAAGGAGCGGTCACTAGGGCGATAGAAAAATATGCCTCATAATGGCCATCGTGGTGGCATAAGTGCTGATTTGATACTATAGGTGCGGTAACACAAGCTGAATTCGTCTAAGCTGGGATACGACATACGCAAAACATGCACACCTTCTTAGGGTATCTCAGATGACTTGCGTGCGTCTGGGCTGCACATTGACAGGATAATCAGTGAGACGGTTGGTGGGAGATGGTTTAACGGGCATTCTATACATTTATTTGGTGCTAAATGCGAAAATGACAAATACATATACTTTTATACATAATATATATGTAGTCATAGTCAGCTACCCCTTCAGCTATTAGCTCGGATGACTTAATCCGCCTGCAGTAGTCTATCCAAGACACCGGAGTCGAGGTATTCTATTAGTGGTTGACCGAGGGAGATAAAAACCTGGTTGTGTCACAACCTCCTTTATAATGCGTTAGTGTATGGCAAAGTAGGTCGTGTAAGCTTAGGTAATATCACCTAAAATAGATGCAGAGCCATGAGTGCTGGCGACCTCGGTCTCTGTACGCGATATCGCGGAGCTTGTGTTTGCTAGACTGGTTGCCGCAATCATGTGTTGTGCTTGTGATTGCCCTTCGGTCCTCAGGGGGAATCGTCTGATAGCTTCAAGCAGCGCTCGAATAAGTCGACCGTCTCCTGGACGTACCCTACTTTCTCACCCAGCTCGATGGACCGATAATACCATGGCTGGTGGATTTCCTGTGGGAAGTTGCTTCGCTGGTCTGCCATGTCTCGGAAGATGCGCCACCTGCTCTCAAAGTCTTTGCCCATCTGTTCAGCCCCCTTTGTCGCGCCTATCCGCCGACAGTAGTTCTCTACTGCAGACATTGCCTCGAGAGTCTGAATATGTGTTGGCCCGTAGACCTCCTGTGATAGCTTGAGAAGATCACGTCCTGCTTTTAATGCCTCCGCCTGTGTTCCCTTACGCTCTTTGACTTCGAACAGTAACCAGGCAGCCTTACAGCGAAGATCTGAATAAAGGGTAGGGGGATGTAAATCTAGCCACGCCATTATTTCCCTAGCAATAATCTCTGCTTTCTTAAGTCTTCGTCTCCCGAGGCAAGACAGAGCTAGTCTAAATTTGGTTTCTTGAAGTAGAAACTCTGCAGCCTCCCTCGTGATGGCCCGGCCGGCGATCATGGCCTCGATGACAGTCTCGAGGAGATTGAACGAAAGCAGTCCAGTACAGTGCAGTTGGATGAAGACAAATGCCCCCTGCACGTCGTTGGTCGTGTTCGTCTCAGTCGAATTAACGTGCCGTCCCCACATGTCTAGATAGGACTCGAATATGGCCCCAGCGTGGTCTTTGATGCCGCGCATTCCTGTTACCATAACCCGTGACCATAGCTGGTTGAACGGATGTCCCGAAGGCAATACCAACGATGTGAGTTTTGAAGCGTAGTCGAGGAACGCGTCCCCAAGCTTGTTGTTTTGGCTGGCAAGAACCATTGCGCACTTGTAGGTAGCTAGCCAGAACATGGAGTCCGGCCGCTGCAATTGCAGCTTGTATTGGTCGAAACACAAGCCAAGCAGCGAGAACCCTTCGTTTACTCGACCATGACGGATCAATCCTTGCGACGAAGCTACGTAATGCTGCCAAGTAAACGCGCCGTTCATTTCGGCACGGTCCCCCTCGGACGCCATCTGCCATATGCCGTTATCGAAGGCGCCGTTCACAAAATTCCCGAGGATCTGCATGCACTCGTGCGGTATTCTTAGTTCGGTAGGCTCTTCTAGACGGGGAGAGATGGATATGTTCGAATCGGTCGTATCGGGGGAGGGCGACGGAGAGGGTGTTCGGCAGACAACTTGCGATATCCTGGCAGACTTCGTATCCTCATCAGAAGACCCCTTTTCAGCTCGCATAATCTTCTTCGAGATAAGGGGTGCTGCACGATATCGATATCGTTGGAGACGGTCTGGGTCAATTCGCCTGCCCCTAATGTACGCTACCGTCGGCTTTCCTGCCGCGGCCCGCGCCGTTTGCTGGCGGAAGATCTCGACGGCTTCTTCAGCTTTGATCTTCTTCTCGATGCCCCATTTTTGGAAGCGCGCTTTGTACATTCTCACACTTGGTGCCAAGTTAGAGGGCCGATGCCCGCGACGACTTCGACAGGGGATTTGTTGCTAATTGACATTACACTCACGTTGCGTTGAATTGATGCTTGTCCTCCATTACTTTCATGATCTCCCTCAATGTCCTATTCTCATCCCTATCTGGTATATGTTAACTAATGGGCTAAAGGATGGGGATCTGCTGTCTCTATTCATAACATCTCATTTGCAATCGAAGACTGTGCCGCAATCTACGACCGCAAATGAAGGGACAGAGACAGAGCGACAAATACATAACAGGACAATTAAACATACTATAGAGCGTTAGCGCACATCTCAACGATCAAGAGTCTGAAGATACACAAGAGCGAATTTAGCACGTACCAGAGTGTGGTGATGTAAGGCCGCTGAGTCGCCCAGTCTTCGGCAGTAGCCCAGCCATTGTGGCCGGTGGGCGTTGTCATTTCGATCAAAACACCAACTTGAAAATAGAATGTCAACTTAGCATTGGGATCCTGGCGAATTGATTACAGGTCGAACGTGGTACAGCAGATTTCAGGTTGGACGCTTGTAAGAGGATCACAGAGAGAGAGGGTCGCGGAGTCGTTGATTATGTATGGTAACACTATCGCGAACGCAGAAGAGCTGGGTAGATGCAGGTAACTCGCACCCACGGTGTCATTTCCGCATCTTTTCGGGGGAGCGTCCAAGCGAGCGACGATCCGATCAGGTAGGTGGCACTGCTTAATCGACGATCTCTGTAACACTATAGGGCTGCTGTCAATATGCGACTGCGAAAACAGCCGAGAGGACGTTCTCGTCGTGATCGTAGGATGATAATGATCGGAGTTGGAGGGGGAAAGAATAAGTGTCCGAGAGGTGAACGGTAAGCAGGAGAGACAAGACAATCAATTAACCAGTAGAATGTTTGACCGGTGAGACGGGATGGCGCCCTTGTCTCGCTCATTTATTAGGCTGTATGTATTGTACAGTACTGTCAACGAGGTTGGACAGGCCTAGACAAGCCCTCGAATACCCCGGGTTCACCGCAATGTCCGAATTCCTGGCGACACAAACATATACCCCTCGAGGCAAACGCCAAACCCCTTGCTTCAGTTAATATAATAAGTTTCCACTCTATTGACGAGGAATACCTAGTGAAGAGGGAGAGACGAAATCATTGGCCGGACCGGTGCGGCATACGACGTTGTACAGCAGCGTCACGCGAGAACCAGACTTCGGCAATTCTTCCACAATGGAACGATTCGAATCTTTCCATAGAAGTCTGACGCCCGTCCCAAGTCGTCTTGAATGGTCCTGACTGGTCCAACATTTCTAAATTAGGTAGAATAAGGTACAGGCCGTGTAATGGGAGGGGAAAACGCACGGTGTGAGCCTGGATAGGTCTGGGGGGGTGTTGAAGGATCTGGAGATACAGTAAGTTTAGGTGCATGTAATATTCCAGGATTATGTAGGTATAAGACGCCAAGGGGCCTACTCCATATGTGGAACCCGAGTGGCTGAACACGTGCGGCTGAAGTGATAACTTCCAAGGTTGAATGGACAGCTGCCAAAGTGTGGCTCAAGCTAAGCAAAGATAACGGGAGGTTTGATAAGGGTTGTTGGGACTTGGTTGGCCCGGCAAATTATGTCATTGGGTATTACATAGAAGTAAACAACAACTTCAGGCAGATAAGGTCATCTTCCAAAACAACATCCTAAACATTTGAAGTCAACAGGCATAACATATGAAAATACTTTCAAGGTTTTTACGATAACTAATTCTGGACCTCCTCAAACTATCAATTCGCACCCTGTAGCTTTCCATGAGGTGTGTTTACAACCTATTGATTCTCTATTCTGCTTTTAGGTAAAGTCCTGAGTCAGTACTCACACCCAACAGAAAGCCGGGTGACAAATTTGGAATTCGGCCAAGGAACGACCTCAAGTCGACTGAGACACCCGATTTCCATAAACCAACGCAAGTCAAGTCCAACCTATGGAATAGCCGAGACTTGGAAGAATTAGAAAATTTGATTGCGACCGAACAGCCGCAACAGAAACGTTTCGCCATGGTGAAAGAGCACGCAGCACCTAAGGCGCCATTACGGCCCTTAGGATCTAACGAAACAAACGGCAACGCCTCAAACCAGTCGGGTCAGCCTAATGAGAAGCCACGAGCTGTTGGAAACACAAGCACTGGAGGCTTTACCTCTGTAAACACATCTTCCGCTACGAATCCCGCCCCTAGGCCTGCGCCTGCTGTTAAAGCTCGAGCCTTTTCGGGAAACATGGATGACAAATACGCGAATCTCTTCATTCAACCGAAGAATCGCCCGGAACTCCACCGGCCCCAGCGAATTACGGGACCATTGCAGCCTACGTTTCAGGATAGAAAGCCGCCGCCACCTCCCATGTTCGACACCTTACCCGGCCCAGCAGGGTCGGCTGGTAACCCGATATCGGTCCCGGATGGTCAGCCAGTCTCGATCTATAGCCGACCTGGTGTTTTCTCCACATACGTTGATCCGAAGAAGGCTACCGCCGACATTAAAGCCTTGCTCGAGGGCGCCATAGAAGATGAAGAGGACGAAGCCACCAAGGAAGAAGACGACGAAGATAAGGCGCACATAGAAGGTCTCAGCGTCCGACTCCTACCGCATCAGATTGAAGGTGTGGAATGGATGAAAGGTCGCGAACTCGGCCCGGTCAAGAAAGGGAAAGTGCCTAAGGGTGGCCTCCTTGCTGACGACATGGGCTTGGGGAAAACCCTACAGTCCATCTCCCTCATTCTTACCAACCAGAAGCCAGAAGATAAACACCCAGGAGTTGAGAAGACGACGTTAGTAGTTGCGCCTTTAGCTCTCATCCGTCAGTGGGAGGCCGAGTTGAAGGAGAAGGTGGCCCAATCGCACAAGTTGAGGGTCCTCGTGCATCACGGACCGCAACGTACTAAGCGATTCGAAGATCTCCGCAAATACGACGTGGTCATCACGACATATCAAATCCTGGTGTCAGAGCACAACCATATGACACAGACTCTGAAGACCGGCTGTTTTGGCCTACACTGGTACCGCGTCATCTTGGACGAGGCACACACGATCAAGAATAGAAATGCCAAAGCTACAAAAGCCTGTTGCGAACTCCGAAGCGTGTATCGTTGGTGTCTCTCTGGCACCCCCATGCAAAACAACTTGGACGAATTGCAAAGCTTGGTGAAGTTCCTCAGAATCAAGCCCTACGATGACCTGCGTGAATGGAAGGACCATTTTGACCAGCCGATGAAGAATGGGAAGGGCGATGTTGCAATGCGTCGCCTCCACAGCCTGTTGCAATGTTTCATGAAACGCAGAACGAAGGATATCTTGAAGGAGGCTGGTGCTCTTAGCACAGGCGGAAAGAAAACCGAAGAAGGCGAGGAGAGTGAAACCCCAAAGTTCAAGGTCACCGAGCGAAAGGTCGTGACAGTTGCCGCCCAGTTCACTCCGGCAGAGCGTCGATTCTACGACAGACTGGAAAAACGAACAGACAAGAGTATCGAAGAGATGATGAGAAACAAGCTCAATTATGCCAGTGCCTTGGTGCTCCTCCTACGCTTAAGACAGGCTTGCGATCATCCAAAGCTCGTTGAAGGTAAACTTGAGAAGGACAAGGACGCGCTGTCTGAGGATACGAAGCCCAAGAAGAGTGACACTGACGTCGATGCGCTCGCGGATCTGCTTGGTGGGCTGGGCGTCGAGGCTAAACATTGCGATATCTGTGGCTGGGAACTCGACCGCGACAGTCGCCAGCCCGGCACGGACAAGTGCAAGGCTTGTTACGAGGATCTCGAATACTTCAAGCACCACGAAGATGGTGGAGAGCTAAAAGCTCCGAAGACACGAACCAAGTCGAAGAAGACCAAGCTCAAGAGCAAGGTCAAACAAGTGGTGGAAGAAAAGGTCAAGACCGAGGTTGTGAAGAAGCGGAAGCCCAGAAATCGTCGCGCAATCATCGATAGTGACGATGAGGAGGAAGAGGCCGATTGGATCGTCTCAGACGAGGAGCAAGGCTCGCTGCGTCTGGGTAAGGCTGGTGGAACGGACGATGAGAATGCCGAAGGTGAAGGCGAGACCATCAACTCCGATGATACAGAAGACGAAACGCAAGATGGCAGCCAGCTAAGCAGCTTCGTCGTGGATGATGGAAAAGACACCAAGTCCGAGGATCTCCAGAAAGCCTTGGATGATTCAGACTCCGAGGAGGAATTCGAATCTATCTCGGTGATTCAGTCCAAGATGAGCAAAGTAAAACTCGACGGGAGCGACAACGACGAGGGTGAGGATGAAGCGGAAGACGCAGATTCCGAGTCGCAATCCGACGACGACACAGGCATTTCCGAATCAGAGCTCGACTCGGATTCTGAGGACGACGTCCCGTACTCGCGCTCGCGCCGCGAAAAGGAGAAGACGCCACACGTGCTAGCCTCGGCCAAGATCCGGCAACTGATCTCGCTGCTGCATGAGGAGGTGCACGAACACAAGTTCATCGTCTTCTCGCAGTTCACCAGCATGCTGGACCTGGTGGAGCCCTTCTTCCGCAAGGAAGGCATCCGCTACACGCGCTACGACGGCAGCATGAAGAACGACGCGCGCGAGGCCGCCCTCGGCAGCCTGCGCAAGGACCCCCGCACCCGCGTCCTGCTGTGCTCCCTGCGCTGCGGCGCCCTCGGCCTCAACCTAACCGCCGCGTCCCGCGTCGTCATCCTCGAACCCTTCTGGAACCCGTTCGTCGAGGAGCAGGCCATCGACCGCGTCCACCGCCTCACCCAGACCGTGGACGTCGTCGTGTATAAATTGACTATCGAGAACAGCGTCGAGGAGCGCATCCTCGAGCTCCAGCAGAAGAAACGGTTACTGGCCCAGACGGCTATCGAGGGCGGCTCTCGCAAGGAGGCCCTCAAGCTCGGCCTCAAGGAGATGATGGACCTGTTCAAGCACGTCGGCCGTAGCGTCGTTGGCGGTGGAGACGAGTATGATGATGAAGATGAGTTTAACGGCGTCGTGCGCCATGATGTCACGGCCACCCTGGCTGGTATGCGTAGTAAGAATGCGCAGGGCCAGGGCCCGCGCAAGCAGGAGAGTACGGTTTATGGACGGAGGTGGTGATGATTGATGGTATTTGATGAGGGCCTGACCTAGGGTTAGGCGTTTATGGAGGAATTCGGGTCGGACTGTCAGCAGGTTTCAGAAGTGTGTTTTCCATGATGGCTTCGTATATTAAGTAATAGATGCCGGCTACGGTGGCTTAAGTGCGTATGAATTGCAATGATTTCTACACGTCTGGTTCGGGGTTTCATTCAAGTGTGTTAGAATTACGCGGGGAGTCAATCCTATTTACCCCTTTTAAGCTTCTTCATAAGGGGTGCAGATAGACCAAAAAGTATCGCACTTGAGGTCTAACGGAGAATAATCGCTGTTTCTCTTGATTTTGGTCGTTTCAGTGCTTTGCATTATTCTTATTAATCTCATATTGTGTAATGCCTTCTCCTTCTCAGCACTCAAAAACACCGCGCGCCAGACACCAGTCAATCTGAGCTGTCTGTAGTGAGCCTGTGCCAGCCTCCTGCCACCATGTCTGTCTAACAGTGAGGTGCCTATCTACCAATCTGCTGCGTTTCAGCCCAACCCAACTCCTTTTTTCAACGTTACAACTATGAACTCCGACTTCCATTGACCCCATGATGAACGGGGACGTCACCATCCCCTCGCGAAGCCGACTCGTCAAGGTAGAACCTAAGCACGTGGTCGGGGATGGCCAGGTGCGTGGTCTGCTCGAACTCCTGCAAGCTAGTTAGGCGGAGTAGCATCTCAAGGAGTGAGAGTGAGGTATGTATGGCGCCGAAGGGAGATTGCTCAAGTAGGTTTTCGTCCGAGGTGTTGAAGTCGTGGATAAGCGCATCCGACGCGACAGATGACGGTCGCGAGGCAATACTCATCCGGTTGAGCTGTGTGACTAGGTTTGAATCGGCAGACGGGCGCAGTGTGCGTTTTAGGTGGTGAGGTATGGAGTTGGAGGAGTTATCATCATTGCCGTCCTTGTCCTGTCTTTCGTCTTCCTCCTCCGCTTCTGGCGTAGGCTCATCTTCCTCATCTGTTGTGTCGGTGTCATTATCGTTATCCATCTCGAACACCTCGAGAGCGATCCATTCTGGGTCCAACTCTTGTGGAAATCTCCAAATATTAGTTTTCTTTGGATGAGGCTCCTCTGTTGTTCGCACAATCGCCTCAGAGGCTTCGCATTCTAGTTGGAGTTGGCAGTTGACCTCGTCCTGGGAATCGCCCTCCAATGTGCCATCAGATGAAATGCTCTCATCCGCTTTGATGACTTGTAGTTGGTCCATCTGATCTGTGTCGGTTGGCGTCCCCCTATTTGGAGGTACAGCATTGACATCTCGCTTAAGTAAGAGTACGGGATTACTTGAAGCACCGTCCTCGTTATTAATGTTCAAGATCCTTCCAACATCTGCGTAGAACATTTTCGATAATTGGTGGACGGGAATAAACTCTCGAATACCGGCAAGGGGGATACCATCATAAGAATTCCGGTCTTGGCCGTTTTCGAATGTGTGGACGCGTCCATCATCCAGATCCTCAACAATTTGGAGCTGGTACGCATATGCCACGTCCGAGGTGCTAGTTCCTAGGCTATTTGTGCCAGGAAATTCATCCAGTGGCATTCGACAGAGCCGAACTCGAGCTTTGTGAATAACCTCCTGCCACATAGGCTTCCGTTGCCCCTCTTCTACACCGTAAGGTTCCACGGAGTGTCCGAAAGTGTGCGCCTGAAAGAGCATGTAAATCGATAACATGAAATCTGGGCCAATCTGCATTGGTTGTCCTGGGTTAAGAATGTACTGCATATCTCCGACATTCACAAGCATGCTTGCTTGTAACAGACGGGAAGGCGAGAAAGCCGACGTCTGTGTCTGGATACCTCCCATCGCGGACACCCAGAGATTAATGAGAGGTATGGTGTCGTCGATGTCAGTAATTAGTTGTTTTATATCCGTGATTATGCTTTGAACCTCGATACGCCGCCTTGGAGAGGCTGCTGAGGTCTTAGGTCCTGCATTGTGCAGTGAATCATCTGCCAAGGCAGCAACTTCGAGGCGCTTCCCCAGGGAATCGACATTGGTCCTTAATTCCTGTGCAGTCCGGACCACTGCTTCTAGAGCCGTGTTTCCTCGTGTGTAACGGAACTCGATGGACTCTAGAATAGGAGAGATGAGCTGTTTGACTAATCAGCTACCATTTTCTGAGGCTGATGCACTACAAAAGGGTTGTATCGGCATGGTGCCTACATTCGATAAATTCGGTTAGACATGACTCACCTCTATTTTTCGAGCCAACCGGCGTTGCAGGTGGCACAGCTCAGCCCGTAGAGGATCATCATCAACGGTCTGGATGAAGACTTAATTAGCTTAGGCATATATTGCTTGGTTATAACGGCATTGCGGTGAGGAACAGATTAGGTATAAATACTGAAATGTCTTCGTACCTTAAGCAGCCTTGAGCTCTGCTGAATGACATAAGTAGAAGTCAAGGCAAGACATGATCTAATTGCGTAGCTGGTGGCGTGGTAAGACAGTTTGGCTAGAAATGCATCCATGGCAATAAGTGGTGGTTGTTATTAATGTCTTGTTGGTGTCTGGCCAAGCCTGCGAAATAACAGTATACATGGGAAAGACTACTGCTCGATCGCCCATGGAGGGCAATCAAGGTAGGTAGGAGCCCAATCTTATGTTTGTGCACGCGTATTTGGCCAAGTCACTTTCAACCACTGAAATGCATACCTGATTTCTCCTTTGAAAGTTGAAGTGAAGAGAGGTGAAGGGATGTTCGATGTTATTAATATGTGAGCACAGAACGAAACTACGTGTATCCCGTATATACATATAATTACCACAAACGGAATAAGCAGTGCTGAACTGCTGGAGTTACCATCTTGTTTAATGCATATATAAGCTCATCAATTACAATGAATTCATCTAAGTGGTAGATGTGGGTCAGGCTTACCGGCCTGTTGCATATTTGCTACAGATCACCATATACGAAGTATTACCGAGGGGCTGCCTGTTCCGTCATTGGCGGGGCAAAACTTCTCGCCCTACGTACCCGCCTAACGACCCCGCTAAAGTTGATAAAGTTGCGCCCTCTTCACCTTTTATCCTCGCGCAATTCAGTAACTACAACATTCAGGTCAGACCGAGTCGGGCAACCTTTTCAGAATTCAAATTTGAATTCGATAGAAGGGAAGTCGTTCATTCATGGTCATATCTTCCTGGATAGTATCGTATGCCAAACTACCAGTCAACCTAGCCACATCATCGAGAGAATCCTAGGGATCGCACAACTACGATTTCCTATCCTTCTACTTCTTCCCTCCTACCATCGATTTCTTTTTCCTTGCTACTGACCGTAGCCTAATTTTTTCACTCTCACTACTGCCCTCGACACGAATTAAACGATACCGACGTCATGGCCGACCTCAACTCTTGGGAAGATGATCCCGCGGCTCAGGATGACAACCTGTCCCGACAGACTCAGCAGATGAATCTGAATAATCAACCTCCTCAGAACCCTGCCGCAGCATCCTTCCGACCTGGCGCCGCCTCTTTTCAACCCACCGCTCAGACCTTCCAACCAGGTCAAGGCTATGGTGGAGGTTACGTGCCTAACTACCAACAAGGCTACTACGGCGGCCAGAACTACTACCCGCAATACGGCCAAGGCCAAAACCAGGGCAACTATAGCCAATATGGTCAGGGGTATGGTAACGTCTACGGGCAAGGGGGCTATAATCAAGGACACGGTATTGTCTATTCATGGGAACCGCCATATTCTATTTGCTAACTCCAGCAAGCCCAAGCGCAGTATTCTCAATATCAGCAGCCCCAGTCCCAACAGACGCCCAAGCAGCAAGCGCAACAGCAACAAGCTGTGCCTACTATCGCTAAGCGAGGCGACCAAAACGCGCCCACTCCCCCCTCCGCCCCTGCCGCCGATGCTCCCAAACCAGTCGCCAAACAAGAGGGCGGAACCAAGGTCTTAAGCATAGGCGGTGACCCTCCGAAACCGAAGACGGCCAAGGTGCTATCCATCGGTGTTCCAGCTCCGCCAAAAGATGAGCCTAAGGCTGACAAGGAAGCCGCTGCCGACGCCGGTTCTAAGGTAATGGCAACTAAAGCCATTGAGAAGACTGGAGAGAACACCAAGGCGTCGAAGAATTCTTCGGGAAAGACGTCTCCTACACCCTCTTCCGGCCGTTCTAGCCCTTCGAGAGCGAGCAAGACCGCCGCCGCTCGCGATGCCGACGCCGTTGCCAACGAGCAAGCTGCTGACGTCGACGAAGATACACTAAAGGAAATTTACGGAAAGGAACACGTAAATATTATCTTCATTGGTCACGTCGATGCTGGCAAATCGACTCTCGGCGGTTCTATCCTATACACAACTGGCATGGTTGACGAGCGAACAATGGACAAGTATAAGAGGGAGGCGAAAGACTTGGGCCGAGAAACTTGGTATCTGTCCTGGGCTCTTGATCTGACCAAGGAGGAGCGAAGCAAGGGCAAGACTGTCGAAGTCGGTAGAGGATTTTTCGAAACGGAAAAACGACGATACAGTATTCTAGATGCCCCCGGCCACAAGACCTACGTCCCGAGCATGATTGGAGGTGCTTCCCAGGCTGATGTCGGTATTCTCGTCATCAGTGCGCGCAAGGGAGAGTATGAGACCGGTTTCGAGAAGGGTGGACAGACCCGAGAGCATGCCATGCTTGCCAAGACGCAAGGTGTGAACAAGCTCGTGGTCGTCATCAACAAGATGGACGATCCTACCGTCAACTGGTCAGAAGATCGGTACAAGGAATGTACCACCAAGCTGGCGCAGTTCCTCAAGGGTACCGGATATAACCTGAAGACTGACGTCTTCTTCATGCCTATCGCCGCCCAACAAACAATGGGTATCAAGGACCGTATTCCCAAGGATGTTTGCACCTGGTACGATGGACCGTCCCTTCTTGAGTATCTCGATAATATGCAGGCCCTCGAACGCAAGACCAATGCGCCGTTCATGATGGCTATCAGCGGCAAGTATAGGGACATGGGTACCATGGTCGAAGGCAAGATTGAGGCCGGTGTTTGCAAGAAGGGAATGAGTTTAATCATGATGCCCAACAAGGAGAAGGTCGAAATCGCCGCTCTCTATGGCGAGACAGAAGACGAGATCCAGATCGCTCAATGCGGTGACCAGGTCCGATTACGACTTCGAGGCATTGAAGAAGATGATATCTCAGCCGGATTCGTGCTCTGCTCACCAAAGCGTCTAGTCCATAACGTCTCAGCTTTTGAGGCACAGATCAGGATTCTAGAACTAAAGAGCATTCTAAGTGCTGGTTTCAACTGCGTTATCCACGTCCACTCGGCCGTTGAAGAAGTAACTTTTGCTACGTTATTGCATAAGCTACAGAAGGGAACAGGCAGAAAGAGTAAAGCACCACCGACTCATGCGAAGAGGGGAGATAGCATCATCGCTAGGATGCAAGTCATCGGCGGTGCCGGTTCAGTCTGTGTTGAGAGATTTGAAGACTACCCTCAAATGGGCCGCTTCACCTTGAGAGACCAAGTATGTTCCCGGTTCGCGCCCGATTCGTTTACAAATGCTAACCAATTTGTTCCAGGGTCAAACCATTGCCATCGGCAAGATCACCAAGCTCATCACTGACGAGACCGCCTAAATAACGAAACCTGCCGTTGGCAAGTAGTAAAGAATGCTGCCGAGACACAGCCCCACTTCCGGTAGAAGAAATGGGAGTTGGGCTACAAGCATGAAAAGCCGTAAGGCTTCCGCCTGTCGATATTCGCAGGCGAGTGCTATAGATCTAGCAGCAAGGATACAGGACCGGCAAAGATAGACATTAGCATCCTAAATAAAAGCCATTCTCTCTCCCTAGCAGACCATCGCTCCCTTTCTCTTTAGACCTAACGTGGCAATCATACAGTATCAGCGAAATATTTACAAAGTAGAGCGGCCAGTGAAATATATCGGGAGCTTCTAGGGCAATAAAAGATGTACATGGACTTCTAAAAGAACTTGCAATCACTTCATGTTTCTAATAGGGCGCGGATATTGGAGATTCCTTCACAACCGATATTCAAGGAAATCCAAACATTCAAGATAATATCTATCCTAGTCCCGTTGCTCTCTCTGAGTATATGGGTGAAAGTTGAGACTTGGCTGTTTGCCTACCCATATATATATGTAATTGGTATTCTCAAAGATTTCCATCGGTGATAGCCAACGAGAAGCTCAACCTAAGGCTGTCGTCTCATCGAAGTCGGGGTGAGTGGTCTACATTTCTAATAACCGAAAGTAATTCAATGGCGGTGCAACGTAATGGCCTATTCGTAATCTTGTTTTTCGGGGCTTAGGGTAGGTAATTATGGACCAGATGAAGATATTTCACTGAATAAGTTCTTTTCTACGTCAATTTATATATGAGTCGAATTCGGCGCCCCTGAATCTCAACGCCAATCTTAATATCTCAATTTCCCTTATAAAAAGAAAGGGGGAAAAGCCTAAGTCATAAAAACGATACAAGGATGATTCTAGTATGTATTTAAAAGACACCGGGGGGGGGGGGGGTAGGTTTGGCAAAAGATGATTTGAACTGTGTTGGATTTTTATTTCGAACGTGCCTTCAAACCGCTACGTCAGAAACAAGTTTTGGGGCAGCCCGCTCGGGCAATGGTACCCAGGACTAACGGTATTTATAAGCTTTCCAATGGGTATTTTCTTGTTTCCTAGAGGACTGGTTGGGATGGGGCGTTGCTCTCGGAGATGTTGCTCCAGAGGGTTGGCTGCTAGAGAGAGAATAGCTGTGGGTGTGTCGTACCCTAGATGCCTCTAGGGGTGTTGGCTCGTAAGGAAATTGTTTAGAGTCGTGGTTTGAGAAAAGTGGTCTGATGGAATGTTGAGATCGGTATAGTGAAATATCGGGATCTCTCAAGGAGGTAAAGGCCACTATGAGCCATATCTAAACTGCCGACATACGCTAATGCAGCCCTGTCTGGGAGGACAAGACAAGCAGTGTAGAGGAAGGCCTATTGTAGTTATCAATCTCGCTAGATCTTCCCACGTGAGGGCAAGTTCCCGATATCTGCTGGTTACCATGATCCGACGTCTGCATAGTGACACCCCTTAGCTCTCTAGCTCGTCCGGGTACGTGGAAAGGGGTGATCAGCACCTAATCGTCCTCGTCGACGATGATACGTGCTAAGGCAGTCCCGATCTACCGCGCTTGTACACGATATGGGAATCGGCTGGCGATCACGATCCGGTCATGGGACAGAGGGTCACAATGCGAGAGCCTCATCCTGCATGTCATCCAACGCGCGTCTTACCTGCAGGGAGATTTCGTTAGCTGTGCTGGTTGCTGAATAATAACCCACTCTCAACTCGAGCCTCAACCCGAACGATGTCGTGGATGCCTATTTCACCCCAGAAGAAGCATCGTGAAGTGTTTGTTCCGCTCGGACGATCTATTGTGCGGGAATGAACTGCGGACCGATGGCATATCTTTTATCGTGCATACGTAATGTAGTCGCTAGGGACCTGGGTTTGCCCCGTCCCGTCCCGTCCCGTGGAGGACTCGATGTCGTGCATGGTTACCGCGTACCGGGGAAGGTCCTATGGGATCCGGGGTCGTGTGCCGCGTTCTCCTAGTTTGTGTCATACAGTATACCGCGCTTGTGGAGCGTTCGGGATTCCTCGACAGGAAAAAGGCTGGGCGGGGCTCGTGAGAATCGTGGGGAGAGGTGATATGTGATCAAAGTGCCGTGGGCTATGACTAAGACACTAATGCTGAAGCGATGACCAACGCATGCGTGATCGTTAGTAAGACCATGCGGTTTCAACTCTACTTGAACGACACTTCTGCATGCGAGGCAATGTGAGAATGAGAAAGTCTCAGGTTTGCAGATGTTGTGTTGCGTTGTAACATCAGGAAGCAATGGCATAGGCTCGGTTCTAGGTTTCGTTGTTGTGGTACAATATGTAGATTTACATAGGCATTTGACGGATCGCCAACAGTACGTGGACCCCATTTCATTCTGCTAATAAGTAACACTTCAAACTCATAACTTCAAATTTCCCAATTACAAGTCCAGTTACAATATCCGTGACTACGGGTTGCACAGAGAGCCCTTTCACAGCTTGCTCTGAGGTTTCGCCAGCGCAAGCTTCGAGGTCAGTGTCTGCTCTGCTTCTGTCTCTATTCTCTTTAACAATGCATCGCATGTTGGGATGTCATGGATAAGTCCAATGACCTGTCCAGCGGTCCATACCTATGATCCAATTGGATTAACGATGTGACTAAGGGGGTGGAAAATGAGGGTGTGCGACTTACGCCGAATTCAGGGTCTCCGTTTAGGAAAACTTCTCGACCTCGTTTGCCGCTTACATAAGGAGCGATCTCGGAAAATTCGCCCGTCTTGCTCTCCTTTTCGATCTTGACGACCTGGTCCGTGACCTTGTTGCGGTAGAGCCGAGTGGTGTTGGTCCACCTCCGCATTACCAAGGCGGTGTCCGATTCTTGGGCCTTGACGATCTGCTCCTTGATCTTCTGGTGGATGGGCGCCTCAACGGTACACATAAAACGTGTACCCATGTTGATGCCTTCTGCGCCGAGACATAGGGCTGCCGCCAGGCCTTGGCCATCTGCGAAACCGCCCGAGGCGATGAACGGCACCTTGAGCGTCTGACGCGCCTTGCTAAGCAGGATGAAATTGGTGATGTCTGACTCGCCCACGTGTCTGTCATGATGCAAGTTTCAGCTATGCGAACGAGAGCAAAAAGATCCCGGTAATAGGCTATGATATATTGGTCTACTCACCCCGCGCATTCGAATCCGTCTATGGAGAGAAAATCGACACCGAGCTTGATAGCGCTCTGCGCATGTCGTATGGTGGTGCATTTGTGGAGAATGATGATGCCGGAGGCCTTCAGCTTGGAGATGACTGGCCCAGGACTGTTACCAGCGGTCTCGACTATCTTAACCCCCTCATCGATGACGACCTGCGCGAACGCGGCGTAGTCCGGGGGGACCAGGGCAGGCAGCAGGGTGATATTGACGCCAAAGGGATATTTGGTCATCTTCCTACACCGCCTGATCTCATTCCTCAGGTCTTCGGGTGTCGGCTGTGTGAGAGCTGTGAGTATACCCAACCCTCCGGCGTTCGACACGGCAGCGGCCAGCTCAGCATATCCAACATGCTGCATGCCACCCTGCACGACAGGAATCTTGATGCCCAGGCGGCGTGTCAGCTCGGTGTCGAACGGCATCCTTGAGGCGGGATTGGTGGCCTTGTGTCAATCACCGTGCTCGACTCAAACAGTCTTATATGTGAAATATGAGAGATATACGTCAACGAGAACGAAACAAGCTGAACGATTATATAGTGTCAATCTATTAGAAAGTTGATCGAAAGGAGGATGATGTTGACAACAGAGCAGCGGCGCAGCGCTTATTAGAGACTTGTAAGATGACGGACAAAGTTGAAGATGCCGAGGTAGAGGTTCTTTGCTAGGCCCACATTCGGCGTTAAAGGGGGTTACGGGTTACAAGGTTAATCAGTTGACCGTGTTGATCGAATTCCGGCCGCAGCTGCCCGCTCACCGAATCTCCGTTACCTGTGACTTGTCACTTCTACGTTACCAGTAGCTCGGCAGGTACCAACCACATGCATTTCTCTTGTCGAGGCTTGCCAGGGGCTTGGTTACACAGCGCATGTGGGTTGCGCACGTGCAAAGTATAGTAGACGGAATCCGGGGTTATCTGTGACCGAGCTTGGCAAGTGGGCAGGTCGGGGCTGGGGTATCCGATCCATCCAACCCCTGTCTTCGGTCACTGGCTGCACTTCTCAAACTTCAACTTCCTAAAGGTCAGAACTCTCATCAACAATAAGGGCCGTCATGTCTCATGAACTTCATTTCCTCATAATATAATATGAAATTTATTAGTCAATACCTACCTATGTATACGGCCTCAGAAACTGACTAAGAGTCGACGCCTCGTTCATTTTTCGAACTGCCGCTAACTCCTCTAGTGCAAGCGCATACGGACTGGAAGGACATTGCGCATCTCACGCATTCCCACATTCCCGGTTATGCGTATCTGATCTGGGCACAGAACTGACTCGTCGCTCGTCAAGCTGACAGCCGATGAGCGACGGGTGTCGACGGGAACTCTTCCTCATATGTCGTGTCACAGACCGTTTGTTCTACCCTGTGTGACGCCTTGGCCAATTTGACGGACGCCTATCTAGAGCCCTTGCTGGAAGCCTGCGCTGATGGCCTGTTGCTTTCCTATGAATCAATATCAATTCCATTTCCCGAACCGACGGGACGAGCTAGACAGTACAGACTCGATCCGAATGTTTTGTCTGGTTGTCTATTTCCATCGGGACCGAGTTACTCTGTTCCAAGCCGAGTACTTCTGTATCTATGGATGTCCGTTGCTTACCGTGGACGACCACAGTGTGCTGATTAGTTTGGCAGCCGGTACTCTAGGAAAGTATTACGAGACATTTCTACATGTATCTTCTCGTTAAGCAATAAGCTTACCTGGGTAGCTACTGTACCTGGGTATGGCCCGCCACTATCGTGATTTCCATTCTAGCCGAACTGCAAAACGAGAGGAACTCCGCGCGTATCGTCAGTGGCCCTCGGTTCAAGTGATCCTGTCAATTGCTCTCAACGGAAATCTGGGGCCGACACGTCTTGTTGGGCTTCATTGATCTCGTCTTTGTCACTGTTGCGACATTTATCAGTCTGTAGTCCGGCTTAATCTCTCTCACCGATCTTACAAATCCTTTTGCTGTCTCACATTGCTTCCTAACCGTGCTGGCTTATGAGAAAGAAGCAAAGCAGCAATAGTCGAAGTGGATTTTCCGTTACCTTCGAGGCGACTCGCGAACACTGACCTGCCACCTGGGCACCTAGCTGCAAAGCTCTCCGGCGTGTTACTGGGACGTTTTACATTATATCATCCTACCTATTATACTTGCAGCTATTGATCCAGGTGCTCAATTTACCGAATAACGGCCCTACAAAAACCAGCGGGAAGTATTCCGCTCCATCTATTCGACACACCCATGTAGAAGCTCATAACGCACCCCCAACACCTTCAAAGAGACAGTCTAGATGGGTCTTCGCAGGGGTATTTCGTCCTCCACATTCTGTTCTATGCTTCTTACAGCCCTTGCCAAATCTCTTGGCCGAATCACCTGTGGTCTTCGACTATACGTAATGCGTATAATAAAGGCTTCTATGTTCGTCCCGGCAATGTGCCGTTCCACGTTGCTCTGTATCCCGACGATCCATCCTGATGGGACCGTCACCAATCAGAGTAACACTTACAACCCACATCTCGCACAATCCGGATTGCTTGCAAACCGGCAGTCAAACCATGGTTACTTGTTTGGCAGGTCGGGGGACTCGCAGCATAACTGCAGGGCTGACACATGACAAAATCTCCAAGAACATGCCCTTGCCTATTGCCAATATACACGATGGCATTATGATTAGTAGGTCAACTGATCTCTACTATTATTGCGAGGATGCGAGTGACACCTTCCTCGCCTTCTCTCTTGTCTAGGACACTGGATCATGCGTGTTGAGATTTTTTATGTCGATGTCTTTGGCGACCCATTGCGTCAGAGATATCGGCTCATGACTTGAAGAAGCAAGCACTTCCCGCCCATCTATACTAGAGCCGTCTTACTCAATGTTTCTATTCCATGTTCTGTCGTATCAGCACGACCCTCTTCACACCGACTTGTTTGACCAGCTTCCGTTTACATGTCCGATTTCGAGCCAGTTATTAATCTTAGGTACCTTTTGCTGACCCGCTGACTCATGTGCCTGGCCGAGAATAAGGCAATGGAGTTGATGATTGTCGGCTTCTGCACCCTGGCCGAAAACCAGCCCAAGGGGCTTGTCTTCAGAATCGCTGCAGCTCTCGATTTAAGCCTACGTTCAGGGTTCCTGTACGAGTCTCAGTCTCGAGCGACCGCCAGCATGCGTCATCCAATGCAGTTTATGCCTGACCAGTTACCGCAATTCCCAGCCTAACGAAACACCGGAGAAAGGATTCCCAACAGCCTTAATTTTCGTTGCCCAGGTTGGACTTCTCAAACGAGAACCCGCGTACATCACCGTTGTCGCTATGCCACCTGCCGTTCCTCGATCATCCTGCATGCTTGCGTCTGGCCCACCCAATCACACTCGCGAGTCCCGATCAATTGGGTCGAAATGGTCGTCGGGGCCCCTGGCGGCTATGTACCCTGTCGGAGAAAAAGCAAACATCAACAACATGGCAAGCAGGACAAGAGCGTTTACCACTGTCATTATTGCGTCAGAACATCAATGCATTGAATTAGGCGGATAACCATATGCCTAATAAGCGCACGCTTCTGGCCCTGAAGAAGCAGGTCTGCAGCCGCCCTCGGATACTTCTGGATGGGATTTGACGTTGATGTCGGGCTGTGCTCCAATGGTACAAGACTCGGGGATTTTTTATTGATCACAACTGCTGGACGGCCACCATGGCGGCAGCTGCCCGTCGTGGCGCGGCTCAACCACGTTGTTGGGTCTGAATTGTCACGCAATAATCAAAGTCTTCCATGCTTCCTGGTCTCAGCATGGCCTCCCGTCCGGCCCCGAGTTTACTGTGCACAACGCAGGCTTCTGACAGGCTGCATATCTCATCTAACAGGATAAGAATCTACCTCCCTATGCCTCGGGACAGAACAGGCTCTAGGGAGCCAGTCAGCCACCAGTGCTTCGTTGTCATACAGCCGCGTAATAAGACGCATATCTACTCCACACGTATTGATTACCTACGGCAGCGCCGTGCGACTGATTGAACCAAATATCTCCGAGCCGGGGGAAGGGTGGTATGACCGTGAGCCACTACGTCAAGTTTGACAGCAACACTACATTACCTACCAGCCATATGCTATGCGTTTATTGCTCGCATGTTCGCGAGAATCTCGCATGTAGCTGTCACAAGCTGTACCCTACTCGCGCGTGCCCCCCCGCCCCGATTCGGATTCGAAATGGTACGGTATTCTTCTCCTTTCCTTTTTCCGTCTGTTTCGTTTCAAAACCCGTGTACTTTTCTCATGTATGGAACATGCACGTTATGATCAGCCCGCATCTAGGTTACATGTACCTGTCCTATACGCATACACCCGTGTCTTTATCGGTAGCCTTACCATCCCTAGTCTTCCTTTACTTCTCGGCACGGGGTGGGTCATGGGTGATTATCACATCGTCCGCCTAGATTGTAGTCTTTCATTTTGGGACTCGTTGGCCTTCTCATACTCGGATGTACAATGTTACCCGAACAAACACGGGCATATTGTCGGGCTCCATCATCTGTCCCGAAACTCCCTCTCATCTTACTAGGTGAAGATGGTTTACAAGAAAGGGGGACCAAGAGGAAAGGGAAAAGCAATCCTTTAACCCACCTCATTACCTTATGTTTGCTTGTTAAGTTTCCTACCTTGGCTCGTCGACCCTAGTAAGCAGCTGGTCATGATCAAAAGAGAATTGGTATGCTCGATTGTAAACTTGCAACGGCAATGTGAAGTGTCGTTTGATTTCCTACTTCATCCTGCCCGTCCGCCGAATTTGCGCCTCTAGCTAGACCTGCCGTCCACCCTCCACGTACACATACACGATGCATGATGCCGCCTCCTGTACCGAATAATTTCCTTTCCACAGCCGTGCTGCACTGTTGCGCAAACTGCTAGGGAGCTGCTAACTAATCCTTTCCTGCCACATCACCCGTCGCCTCATTACAACGCGCCGTTTTGATTTTACTTGCCGTCTCCTTCGTGCCTACCTATGCGTGTACCTAGATAGTATCTCTCGCCTATGCTGCTGGCCGCGTGCCTCTCCCTTCCTAATCGAGAACAAGCGATGACAGCGACTCTGCTTCGAATATATAAGGTATCTACATAGCCCGATCTCCCACCTGGCCTTGGCTGCTGGTCTGTTCTTACATCTACATCATACAACCTCAACCCTCATCACCATACTTCCCCCCCTCCGTGGAAAACGTATTCCCTTTTTTTGTTTTTTTGGCGAAGTATTAGCTTCTATCACTACGATACACGGGACTATCCAATCAGCATGCCGTCTTCGCAGCAGCAGACTTCGAGCACACCATGGCAGGACCGGCTGGCAGGTGGGACAACGAAACCTCCCCTGAAGCTCAGAGGAGCGTGACTAACCTGCTTGGTCAGAGGTGTGCCGTGAATATCAGATCCAAGCTCCTCACTTCCAAATCGTCTCGGATCGACGAGGTGAGCCTCTCGGGTCCTCCCGTAGCCCCCAGTAGCTGGTAAACTAACCAGTCCCCCCTCGACCTTAGGCGGCCGCACCGCGTGGTCTAGCATAGTTACCGTGTACGGCAAGCGAATCGAGGCGCGTTACTGGTATGACGGAAGGAACATCACAAACGCCAGGGAGGATGCCGCGGAGGCGGCTCTGACCTGGCTCTCCAACCAGGCCAACCTGAGCTCGAACTGGTAAATCGGTCCCCGTCCCCGGCCAAACGACCAACCACGCGTCTGCTCGATCCTGACCCAGTGTTTTCGACCGACATGCGTCATCTCCTTCCCCATTTGCACGATTGGTTCACTTCAAACCCCCCTATTTTCTCCGACGACGGTCTTTTTCGCGATTTGTCTCTTTCTCGCTTTGCGGCTTGAACTTCCTGTTCTGTACGATACTAGCAAATCGGAGTTTGGGAAAGGATCTGGTAGCCCCACGGCATGGAGACGAGAAGAGGGAAAAAAAGACGGAGAGAGACAAGGACAGAGCAATTACATCAGCATCCATGGATTTCGGCGCATATTCCCTGCTTCGTTGATTGGTTTCCAGCGAACACAGCTTTTTGGGGTTCAGTTATTCTATCCGGTCCGCCACGAGCATTTTCAGGTAGCGAAGAAACATGTTTATGACTACGAACGGAGGGGATCATCACCAGGAAAGGAATGCAAAAGCAGGGGTTAGGGAGGACCAGGCGCAGGACTCTTCGTTGCTTTCACTACCACATTTTTGCCGGTTTTCAGACATGAGTCGCGAGACGGATTTCATGTTGGCTATTCTTTCTTCTTTACCCCCTTTCGGGATTTGGACTTTTTTCTACGGCGTGCGAGTTTATTGGAATTTATGACAGGACGGACGGAAAAGGCAGACACGATCCGGTGAAGACAGACTTCGATAAGCGCACGCACACACATACACATACACATGGCTCGATCGAACCCGCATTAGATTCGTGGACCTACGTCTCTCCCAATTTACACAGAATGGGATTTTTTTGTTGGGCTGGTTTGGAGTAGGAACCAACAGGAAAACTGGCGCAGGGCAGAACGGCAGGGACATGGAAAAAAAAAAGCAACGTCTCAAATGAAGAAAGCGAGAGACATGAGAAGGAAAATTAGGAGAGGATTGCGATCAGTTGATCGAGATGTAATGAATGATGTCGATCTCCTTGTCCTTGACCTTTCTTTCTCACGATGTTGCTTTTCAAACTTCAACTTCTTATTTTATTTTTCTTCCTTTGCCCTACCTACCCCTTCTCCAATGTAACCAAAAAAAAGGAGACAAATGTAAAATCTGCATGCCAATTTTTTATTTTTTTTTTCCTCCGAGAGTGACGTGATGCCGCACCGTTCTCGAAACATTTTGTACATAGTATTCAGAAAAGTCGAGGGTTCCTGCTTACTGTAGTATGCGTTATGCATGCACTCCTGAAATTCGTCTGGTAAAACAAAAGCACGCAATGCAACGCCAGCCAGGGACGGAGCGTAAGCCAGTTACCTCCGGAAGATTAACGTACTAGCCCATTTCCATATCTTCATCGAGGCATCGCGTGCCGGTGCCGGGAAGGATTGGCTGACTGACTATGTACATGGAGGTATGTATACTACATACTACGCAGTACCATACCATACCATGCCACGCCACGCCACACACGCAACCCACACACACTCTTACATGGTGTACTATAGTAGTATACCCGTTCGATGAGTTTCGACGGGAGGTAGGGTAGCAACACGGGAAATCCCATCTTGTCAGCTTATAAGCTACCCTAGATAAAATATCTGGAACTGCGATGTCGACCCCCGGTTTCAGTGCTGGGGTCAGGTGTACATCTATTACGCCATCGTAGATCTGGAACCCTTCTGCCGCCCAACAGGCCAACAAAACAAAAAAAAGCTTATTAGGGCAGATTGTAGCCTCATCGCGAGAATCCCTACCCCTACCCCTACCTCTACCTGCCCTACCGAGTCGACCGGTGAGCCTACCCGGCTACCTGAGGCGGCAGCTGTCATTCTACTGTACATGTATGTATAAGCCCACGACCTTGCCGTGGTCGCATGACCTTGGGGTTTTAGGCTTGCTCGTTCGAGGTGGTGGTATCCGAAGGATGCGTGAGACTGAGACATGAAAGAGAGGTGTGAGCTTTTTTGGAGTAGAGGTGCCGATGCGGCGCAGCACTCGCAGGTTGGGTTGAAGTTGCGAATGTAGATATGTTTGCGTGTGTGTGTTCGTGCGATGAGTAAGAGAAAATGTCTTATAGTGTTATGCCCCGACTAGGCCGTCTTAGGACTATGGAGAACAAATTCGCGCGTCATCAAAGTGACATCCACCTGCTGCTTATAGGAAGTATTAACGAGAACTGCAAAAGGACCAGAGCATACAATATTACATAGCGCCTAACTAGGGCCCGGCGATGGAAACTAGAGCCCGGTGACGGATTTTAATGATTCGATCTCTGCTTCTCTCTCTCTCTCTCTTAGTCTTAGGCCATCATACAGGTATACGTACACAAACTTGAACCTCGGAATCTGGGTGGGAGCAGTGGGGTATCTACTATTAATACCTCCTACCTAATGTACGGATTAGCCCTGTTGCAATCCGCACCCGCGTGGGGGAAGGATGGGGGGCCAAGGGTGGAAGCAGATCTAGACTGTGGTGTGAGCATAGTAAAAGAAGAAGATCAAGATGAATCTTTCGGTTTCGGGATTATCATTATTAATTACTAATGGAACTATTGGTGGTTTATAGGACGAATGATTGATTAACCGCTGAAGGAAAACAGAATAAGAATGAACAAGACAGGACGACGTGGAAAGAGAAAAGAGGAAAGAGGATTAGCGTACTGTACCTAGGTAGGTACAATGCAGTAGATTACATGAGATCGTCCAATGGCTTATAAGAATCGTAAGGGGCTGAAAATGTGAAACAACAAATGTGGCTCCGACCCAGTAGATCTGCGTCCACGTGGCTGAGCTTCCGATTCCCTAATGCAGAAAGACTCACATGCCAAGTCTGTGGCTGTGCTCTCCATCTGTTCCAAGGTTTGGGCTGGCGGGTCTAATCGAGATCGGATTAACTGCGGGCTACGATAATGACCGAACATTGTATTACCTAAGCTCCGGCTATCAGATAACATTTTTTACTGCATCTTCGACTTTCAACATAATTCCGATCAGACGAGCATCGCATTGGGGACGTAAACGACGAAGAGGGCAAGGCATTGAGGATATAGGACTATACCTGGAATATTCACAGTTAATGCGCACAACTGTGCCTCCGCAATTGACATCATGTCTTGCAAATTAACCCCATGGGGCGCCTCCGTCGTCCGAAACCTCACCATCCGGACGCGACGACCTGCCACACCCGCGTTCCGAATCCGTTCAGAACAACGACCAGTACGACATGTAACGCCATTCTTAATAGCGAGGAGAGGGCTCGCGGATGACACAACCTCGAGACAACCGCCTTCAGATCAGTCTGAACCACCACCAACCGAATCTGAATTATCATCATCACAAGAACAACCCCCGGCAGAGTACGTGCCCAAGCCGCCAGAGATCTTCGCGCCCAACTTCCTCAACGCCGAAGCCCTCGCTGCCCTCGAAAAGGCCTCCTCCGGCCTAGACATCCACGATGAATACGAGGGCGGCCTGCTGTTCGGCATGCCCGAGCGCCCCGGGAAGCACCAGCAGCTGCAGGACCGGTACCATCCCGTCGTCGACCAGGTCACGAAGCTACTGATGAAGGACGGGAAGCTGAGCAAAGCACAGAGGGTACGTTTTATCCCGCCTTTCCCTCCCCCTTCTCTCTATCTCAAGTCTATTCCCTGTGTCTCGGGGGGGTATTTCTTTTCTCCATTCCAAGAGCGAAGACAACTCGGGAATCGACGGACGGATAAAGCAGACTAACAGACGCCCAACAGAACATGAGCCTAATCCTAAACTACCTCCGCACAACCCCCGCCCCGCAAGTCTCGCCCCTCCGCCCCCTCCTCCCCGGCTCCCCGCCCCCCGAGCAGCTCCCGCTGAACCCATTACTCTACCTAACGCTGGCCATCGACTCGGTAGCGCCGCTGATCCGCGTGCGCGGGCTCAAGGGCGCGGCCGGCGGCGGCCAGGCCCTCGAGGTGCCCGAGCCCATGCCGGCGCGCGCGCGCCGGCGCCTCGCCGTCACCTGGATCCTCGACGCCGTGCGCCGCAAGCGCTCCGCCGGCTCCGGCCGCGCTCAGTTCGCCACGCGCTTCGCCCAGGAGATCGTCGCCGTCGTCGAGGGCAAGAGCGCCGTTTGGGATCGCCGCGCTCAGGTCCATAAGCTGGGGACCTCGGCTCGCGCTAATCTGGGGCATTGGGCTGTTACGAAGGGGAGGAAGCGGTAGATTTAGATGGAAAGGGGGATTTGGGTTGGTGGTGGGCTGTTTTCGCTGTCTGGCTGTCTGTCTGTCTGCTTGGTTTGTTGACTTAGGGGAGAGCTAGACGTAACAGTAACAGTAACAGTAACAGTAGCAGCAGCAAAGTCAGGCAAGACTTCTCGGGGAAACTGACCGTCAACAAACGTGTTATTTATATGATAAACATACTCAAGACTCATGTACAAAAAGATATGAAATAAAAGAGAACTTTTGCTTGTTATAACTGGGTATTTAAGGATAAACCTACTTGTCTAGAGGCGTTTTAATTCAAGTCGTTCATCTTTTACATGGAGATATCGAAACTGCAGCTTTTATTCTTATAGTGTTTGACTGTCTTGTGTGCTCGCAAGTTGTTTGCGAATGATGGAGCTTTATATCTGATCTGTCCAGGACGACTTAAGGTGTCGTAATCGTAAGACAATGATGGTTATGTGAACTTAGGTACAGGTATATATATAGGCATTAGATAGAAACAGCTTGCCAACTTCTTCATGAGTTGAAAACTTTATCGACTTGCTAACTCACTCATAACCGTGACCAAGAGCGGATCCTTGAAGAGAAAATGGTCATTACAGTATATCAAGACGCGTGTCAACTTGTCACATCCATTCTACGGCGAAAGGCAAATTATTCGGGGTTTCACGCATTGCTTTATTACCTCACGTCGACTATAATATATACTTGTGGTAAGAGCAAAGATACTAACTAATACGCATAGTATTGTTACTCGTCTTCCCACCTCACATCTACCCTCGTGGTAAACCACGTCAAGATGAGACTTGTTACTGTTACTAGTGGCTCTTGCTATTAAGAGTCATACTAGGCATAATGATCACTTTGGGCCTGATTACATTAAGCGCAAATTCCGCGTTTAGTTAGGACGTAAAGTAGCCCTTACTCAAGCTGCTTGCTTCTATTGGCATCGGCAGTCTTAGATTCTGCCGTGTTCGGATGTTCGTATAATACTACCTAATAGTTGGTTGACGTTCCAACGACACTAACTCTCAAGACCGACCCTATCTCAAGCCAAGCCCTTTGCCCGGAGTGAACTGCTTGCCTGGAGTAGATACTGGCGTTCCCAACCCAATACTGGTGACGGGCTTCCTAGAAGGCGTCGTAGGTCCGACTGTTGAAGCTCCGTCTACCGGCGGTGTATCCGTCCTGGGTACGCTCGCGCCAGCGCCCACCTTAGCCGGGGGTTTGAAGTTTGACGCGACGCCCTTGGCATAGATCTCTTGAAGCATAGTGTCAAGGATGCCCGCCTCATCAAATTCCTGGTACTTGCGGTACAGCTTGAGAGCGGTCCTAGCGTCCTCGATCGAATCGTGCGTACTCTGCTGAATGTCTTCTTTGAGGAGGGTATGCGCGAGAAACTGCAGACTAAGCTTGCGCAATCGCTCCTTGATGAAGAACAAGTCGCTCGTGTCGATGACCTGCGCCTTCGGCACGTGGATATTGATCACACGGAAATCTTGCTTCAACCCGTGGCCCAGGAACTTGCACCCGAGGTTTAGAAGAATCCAGATCTTCTTGTACGCGATCTTTAGCGGGACAAGATTGTGTCCCCTCTGCTTCGCCATGTTTGCGTCAAGGTCTTCGGGTGTGATGCCGGAGTAGGAGGTCAAGTAGTCGACGACTTTCTCCTTGATAGTGATATAGTCGTCGATAAACGGGAGTCCTTCATCCATGCCACTACCCCGGACGATAGATGTTCTGGCCAAAGCGTGCACGGTCGGTCGAATAATCTTGGAGTCGCCATCAGAATGCATTTCCACCTCGGGTTGTGAAATTTTCACGAATTCCGTGTCTATCGCAACGATCGTATTAGGCCCTACTGGCTCAGTTTGACGTTCCAGTGTCCGATAGGTTTTGTCCGGACGATCAGCTCTATAAAATCATTAGCAAAACACTCTTCTCTCAATAAAATGAACTCACTGTAGGTCTAGATAGAGTAATCTAGAGTCCAGATTCTGCTTCCAACTAGAATCAAGCCGATTATTGGCAGTTTTCACCTGGTAAGCAATGACAGAGGGTGTCTTCCAGGATGTATTGAACGTCAACGCCTCTTGAGGTGGGATTGGTTTGACATAGAAGTCGTTGAAAAGATACCATTGGCTCTGACTAGGAGCTTCTGGAGCGGAATGCGCAACTATAGTCATGTCAGCTTTCTATTCCTCCAAGCTCAGGAGGGGCTGGGGTATCTTACTATTCACCATTGCCACGAGATGAGATCTCTGTTGCTGGCCACCCTCGATGTTAACGGCGAGGCCTGTTAAAGAATACACCGTAATGTTATGGATCCCTCGTTGCAAATGCAATTTCAAGTCTTCCCCTTCAAAACAGAAGAACTGCCCATTGTCTACTATGACGCCGATTTCTTCAGGCAGCCAACCCGGAGTAGCCCAAAGTCGTCGATGATCGTTGTTATTGATAGCCGTCGTGAGCATCAATACGTTAGGCACCCTGTGTATGGTCTTTCGGGTGGCCAACGTTTGGTACCTATGACAATTGTTGCACCAACCCTTATTGGTGGTTTCTCTCTCTACGCTCATCTTCAAAACTTGAGAGAATGTCGTCCCTCGTACTCTCGAGTTTCGATGGCCGGGTTTCTAGTTTAGTGAGCTTCTGTTACGGCCTTCTGAAAGTAAGTTGTACTTACGTTCTGAGGGTACATCAACTCGTTTACCATTGTGTGGTCGGGTTTTGTAGTTTCGCTTCTACAATTCATACACCGGATAGAGCTAGTTGCAGACGTTTGGAAGAGCTAGAGATGTTAGGCAACGCATTTCCCAGTACCTAGCTAGCGCGAGAAACTCACCTCTTCGAACACGCCAGGACGAGGACTGTCTGCTGCATAGTTGCCATAATTCTGAGTCATCTGTCGTAAGAGAAATCTGATCAACTGCTGCAGCATGACCGTTCGAGACGAATGAGGCTCTTCCTCAAGTAAACCCAGCTTGCCCGCTAGTGAATGTTTATTAGCAAGAGGCTGCTGAAGCGTTGAGGAATCACAAACCTTCAGGATGGTAACTCAAAGTCTTCGTAAAATTCGATGCCTGGCAAGCCTCTCCTTCTGCTTTATAGAGCATGTCGAAGAGGAAGCCTAATTCGCAGAGAATACATAACTCGTCGACACAGGCCGTAGCTGCATGCTGAAGGGCAATGTTCCGAATTAGGGGGGTATAGTGCATCACTTGCAGTAGTGGATTCGCGTATGCGTTGACGATATGATTCTGTAATCCTGAATACTGGGTTTTATTGAAATAGCTGTTCCTATTAGCACGCTCTCAAAGGGAAGGTTAAGTTTGACTGACCCGAAATCGAAATCATCTATTCCGAATTTACTATACTTGATTTCAATATTTTGATACAGGTCGGGAACTTCGATCTTGAGGCTTTCAAGCTTGGTGTCCTGCAAAACCTGTGGGATTTCAGGGACAACCTCTTCCGGAGCTGGCGTTCCTGCTGGGGACTTGGCGGCTTCTCTTGCCTTCTCGCTCAAGAACTTGGGCGGCTTTAAAGAACTCTGGGGGCTCTCGGTGCTCCGTGTATCCTCGGCCTGATTCCTCCGTATTGGGCGAGTGTTCTTTCCGAAGTAACCCCAATCCCTTTCCTGGAGAGTGGCTAAGAACTGCGGATCGATCTTGATGGGAGGAGCTCCGACTTCGGTCACCATACTACTTGGCCATGCCGATAGCAATACTTCCCTATAGTAAGGCATACCGACACTGCTCAATGGTCTAACGCCCCGTCAGCGTATTTCATGATACTCCTGTTGGGTGCACTTACGTATCAGGAGAATCGAAATCGATTCGAGGCTCCGTCCCGGAGTCAGCGGTCTCTATGGGGGTAGGGAACTCGGCGAAATGGATCTTATTAGGCGAGCCCCAAAGGTGGATGTAACAATCGCCATCCGCAAGAGCAACCGCCTCGCCCGATGAGGCAATCTCTATCATAGAAAAATACGATAAACTGTTTGCTTGGCGCACATTACTGGTATTGGGATTCATGAGATCTACAACGTGCATCTGCCCAATCTGTGACATGACGATACTAGTAGTCGACATCCGAGGGTGCATCCGAACGTAAGCAGCGCCGGCCGGGAACGGGATGGGCGACATGGAGACCATATTTTTCAGATCGAAGACATTAACGAACGGGTCAGGCATGTAATTCCCCCCGTGCCTCATAGAGTAGCCGCAGGTAACGATAAAGTCGTGTTGGGCATCCATATCATTGATCGCAGCCGTGTGCGGATTCCAGATCTTAAGGACTTGGAAAGTGAGGGAGTCGATGATGTGGACAGCACCGGAAATGGTAGCGGCGCATATATACCGGCTCCGTCTCATGATTGCATACTTGTATTCGGTCGGTACCTAATAAGCTGTTGTTAGCAGTGCGGCCTTAATACGTGGTCGGAAATCGTACTTGTTTCGAGATCTCGCCCTTATTCGTGTCAATGACGAACATCTTGTCCTGCTCGCCAGCAACCAGTATCTCGGCGGTGCCTTTAGACGTGAAGCTCATACACCTTAGCTCTTGCATATCGTCGTTTCTATATTATCCGTAATGAGCATCGATAATAAACTTCTAGAGGGAAAGGAGACGCCCACCTAATAGACCATAGAGGCGGGCCTCTTCTCGTCGCCATATGTACGCCGCGAGAGCCGAGGACGATAACTCCCTTGTCGTTGAAGAGCAGTTGTCGGATTGGTCCATCTTGAGAGTTATGCGCCTTGAAGGACGTGTACGGTTGTAGCTTCGTGCCATAAAACGACGATACCCGACCCTAGACCTGCCATCAGCTTGGTGTTTAGAAGTTGGAACGTTCGATAGCTTAGTCGTACATATTCGTTGCCAGTCCATAGGAGTTCTTGGCTCGTATCGAAGGCTAGGACTGTGACGGGTGTTGGCATGGCCCGGAGACCAGGCGGCGGGAAAGGTATGCGCGCAACCTGTCGACGAGCAGTAGAGTCAGCCTTGCGTCAAATCGAGTATACAGTGTATAAGTCAGATGGGTAGTGAATGCTTGCCTCGTCCCAATCTCCGTCCATCTTGGCGGACTTGTCATCGCTGGCCTAATAACATTAGAGGAGGAACTTGTCTTCCAAGTAGGAAGCTCTCGTCTCGTCTCGTCTTGTGTCGTCTTGTCGCGTCGCGTATCTATGAAATATGGAAGACTGATGTGGATGTTAATGGTGCGTCTGTCTGCCACTCATCCCACTTCAATTGTTGGTGGGTTTAACTTTTAGTGGCTCCAAGGGTCTACATGGGTCTACATGGGTTCTTATGCACATATGCGATATATTCCGTAAGGCCCTTGTTTCTCATTATCCACTCTTTATAGATCTCTCTTATTGACTCTAATCTTCTCGTCATTGTAACTTGACTATGATTAATTGCTTTCTGACCATTGTGCTTTTCATTCAAGTTCACTCTTATAAGCCTTCTGCCTTTTCGACCTGGCCAATTTACACACGGCTCTTTGGACATTGAAAGAGTCGCGAGTTGTCACGCTCCTGTGTTTTACATCCGATTGCTCACAAATCACTGGTATCATATTAAAGAATTGCAGTTACTGTCATATCCTAAGTCTTTTATTTACTTAGTAGAAATCTATCTTGGGTCCGGTTGCCTTCGTCAACGGACATTCTTGCCGTGTAATTACTCGGTGTCTCTGCGTTCAATTTGTACAGCTAGCTCTCTCTCAACCATCGTCTAGAGCCGCGTCGCAATCCGTCCTTCTTATACGGACCGATCGTGGTAGTTGTGTCGTGTGGTAGTGTCATTCCGCAGATGCGTCTTTCCGTAAAAATAAGTATACCGGAAAATGCTCAACTCCTGCTCGTATTAAAAAAAGAGGAAGAGACAATTGGAAAAAATTTGCCGTGAAGCGCTTTGCTTTTAAACAACTGGACCCGCCGCCTTGACATCGTCGGTGGCTTCTGATTCGTACTTCTTGAAGTTCTCAATGAACAGCCCGCCGAGCTTCTTGACTTCCTCATTGAAGCTGTCCGTGCCCGCGGTCCATGCGGTCTTGGGGTTGAGAAGCTCCGCGGGAACACCAGGGCACGACGTGGGCACCTGGAGATTGAAGACGTCGTATGTCTCATACCCGGCCTTGGCCAACTCGCCCGAGTGGATGGCGTCGAGGATGGCACGAGTGTACTTGAGAGGGCAACGTTTGCCGCCGTGGACGTAGCCGGCACCAACCCAGCCGGTGTTGAGGAGCCAGGCGTTGGCGGAGTGCTTTTCTATCTTGTCCGCCAGCATCTTCGCGTATCTCATTGGGTGCAGAGCCAAGAAGGGCTGGGCGAAGCAAGATGAGAATGTGGCTTCAGGTTCTGTGACACCATCCTCGGTACCAGCCATCTTAGATGTGTAACCAGAGATGAAATGGAACATGGTCTGGGCGCTGTCGAGCTTTGATATCGGCGGCAATACGCCACGCGCATCGCAAGTCAGCAGGACAATGTTGCTGGGGTGGTTTTCTGATAGGCAAGGAATCTTGGCGTTGCCGATATACTCGATGGGGTACGCACTGTAGGTTTTGTTAGCTCTGGAACTACTTATCAATATGCTGGAAAGGACTCACCATCTCGTGTTCTCGGTGAGGGTGGCATCGTCATAGTCCACTTCTCGGGTGTCCTGGTCAAAGACGACGTTCTCTAAGACAGATCCGAAGCGAATGGCGCCGAAAATATCGGGCTCCTTCTCAGCCGAAAGACCAATGCACTTGGCGTAGCAGCCACCCTCGATGTTGAAGACACCCCGGTCACTCCAGCAGTGTTCATCGTCACCAATCAGAGCTCGGTTAGGATCGGCAGACAAGGTTGTCTTGCCAGTACCGGACAGACCGAAGAAAAGCGTGACGTCGCCATTCTTGCCTTCGTTTGCGGACGAGTGAAGAGTGAGGACGTTGTGCTTGATTGGCATCTCGTAGAACAATACGGTGAAGACACCCTTCTTCATCTCGCCTGCGTACTCGGTACCGAGGATGACCATCTCCTTCTCGGCGAAGTTGATGGCGACTGAGGTTCCTGAGGTCATGCCTTCGGTGTATCTGTTGGCCGGGAAAGTTCCGGCATTGTAGATTGTGTAGTCGGGGTGGAAGTGCTCCAGCTCCTCACGCGGAGGGCGGATGAGCATGTTACGCATGAACAGCGCATGGTAGGCACGGGCACAGATGACTCGGACACGGATCCGGTACTTCTCATCCCAGCCGGCATAGCCATCGATAACGTAGATTCTTGTTCGGGTGTTTAGGTAGTCAACTGCACGTTCGCGGTTGATTTTCCAGACCTAAGACGTCATGTTAGCCATCGTGACTTAATCCCGAATTGCTTCATCTCGTAAACAGAATTGGCACGTGAATGATTGGTGGGGCTAAAAATGGCTGAAAACAGCCCGGCTGTAGGGAAGGCGGGGTGCAGCATGTTGCCGGATCTGGGCCGAACTGTCCAGGGTCTGGCGCCTCGGATGACGCCAATGACAGGGGTCGTCTTTAGTATCGAAGTCTCGACCAATACCATATGACATCTCGGAAAGACGTATGATTCAGACTCTGTCTAGGCGATTGGGGTAACAACCAACGAAATTGATCGAATAGTTCTTGACGATGAACTAGAGAGCTAGTGACGTAAAGAGGCCGTCATGGTCGAAGTGCTCAGGGAGTCAGGGTTTGATGGTCTCGAGCGTCGGAAGGGTTGCTTGACGATATGGGCAGGGCCGGGGTAGGGACAAGGCACAAGACGAGTGCATAATAGGGCTTCGATGATGGTACCCAGACGTAAAAAGAGAAATAGCGACAATTGTCTTACCTCGGGAGCCATTGGCTTATTGACAGGTCCCCACCTGTAAGAGAAGGGTAAGTTAGCTGTCATCTCATGATGCACGGAATCGTATTAAACGTTCCGTTACACATGGGGATCCTTACCAGATGTCACTTTCTGATGACGGCTCCTTGACGATTCTCTTGTCTGAAGGTGATCGTCCAGTCTTCGCTCCGGAGTAGGCCGTTAATGCGCCGCTCGAGGCGATAGCTGAGCCCATCTCATATACCTTGACAAGCCATTAGTATGAGTCGGGTGTTGGTCGCGTGATGTATCTAGGGGTGATCTTACAAGAGCATCTTCGTACAACGCGGCAACCGAAGGATTCGGAATCTATGAATATGATTAGTTTCAACATCAATAAGGTGTCTAGTACAGTTGAAGCTCACAATAGCAACCCTGTCATAGTCGATGTGTGCTTTCTCGTGTAGCTCCTCCTCTGAGTTCGCTCCATGTTAGCAAACTGCAAACTAGAATAGAACCGACTAGAGCACAGTGCCGGAGAATTAAGTTCGAATGCCTCGTATCATACCTAATTCTGTGTGTTCCCTTTCATTGTGGGGTCTGCAAACAGTGAATGTTAGTGGGAATGTCTTATCCATTGTCTGAAGAGGAACACTTACTCAACACCACTTGGGTGAAGAGCCGTCTTGTTGACTTTATTGCTGGGAATCACTGAGATAGGGGTGTCAGTAAACTAAGGGCTTTGTCTCGGCCTCGAGGTCGGCTTGCTTACTCTTGCTGTGCTGAAGAAGAGAGTGGGAATGACCGGTGGAGAGTTGCTGGGACTTAGGACCTTTGACTGCGGGATCAGTGTAAGGAGAGGCGGTTCTGAAGACGGGGTCGGCCATGGTTCTTAAGGTAGACAAGTTTCGGAGTGCAATACGCTTATAGAAGCTAAAGGGACAGTTCCACCCGAGAATGAACGGGGAATATCGATATCTGCTTTGATTAAATGGGGTAGTAGACGAAGGGCCGGCAATGCAGGTAAACTTAAGGTAAAATTTCGGTCTGCTAGTCATGGACCGAACCCGAGGATATATAGGAGAGATGGAAGGAGTGGAGATGGCGAAGTTTGATCGAGACATTCCACTGGCCGGCTCCCGTCGTTGTCATTGATTAGGCACTGAGGCACGAATTCAAACCGGAGCAGGCCTCCCTGCATCATCGGGAAGACGAGCTGAGCAGGGACTCCTTTGTCTTGTTGTCCCGGTACCTTCGCAGGGGAATTGTGGCGTAGTGTACCGTAGCGCAATCGTCAAAGATCTTGGACGAGGTATGTAGCTACTAGTGTAAGTTGGTTGCCGGATTACAAGATAAGTTTAGGTGGATCAGCTTCCACGACGTCCAAGTTGGTATGTGGTGTGTGTCATATGCAATTGGCCTTCATCCTATTCCGTGTTTTTCCTCAGCCTCTCCAACCCCTGCGACGCTCTGCACCTATCAGACATCTGACCGGGGTTATAGGCTGTCGGCCTAGATTTTACCCTTTCGTTTTCGTCGCATGTGCATCAGGATCTACAAATGAATACAACATCATGATTGTCTTCTTCTACTTGATTCGAATAACCAGAGTTCTACGGATATTTCCAGAACATTAAACCTGTCTATATGCCGTCGCAACTTAGTAAAAGATGTATGCACAAAGGGGTGAATCAGGGGAAGGAGAAATAGAAGTTGGAGAAGAAAGGCACACGACAGTGGGGTAGGTCAAGCAAGTACAGGTACTATGTACGTATTTCCCCGTTTCTGGATGGGCCCCATAGAGGGGAACTGGAATGGGTGATCCCGATAGACGGGGGGGCGAGGGGCAAGGGACAAGGGGCAATGGGACCACGATATCTTCAAGAACCTCGGGAATCTCTTATACGAGACTTGAACGCCATCGTGACTCGGTTTGATCTCTAGGCGGCCTAGTTGGTAACCAAACTTGGGATAGGTTTTTGCGGAGAGAATATTTGCCTTCAACACATTAAAGGAACGTGTAATTTTGAGGGGCCCCGGATCTAACTTGTCTGGGCATTACGTCTAATGTTCTTCATAACCGACGATAGACTTAGACGTACCTATGTATCGAGACAAAGAGGAAGTTGACAACGTACAAATACATATCTAATTGCGATGCAACTTCCTGTGCCCCATCGAGAAGCCGAGCTCCTAGTTCGAGATCCTCAACTTTCCGAGATTGTCCCTCTGCAATATTACCTTCCCAATCTTTAAACAAGATACTGTATGTCAATTCGGGTTGCAACGATGCCATCGATCGAAACTCGTCCAGCTCTCTGATATTGAGACGCTGTTGGAAACCCCCCCCTGCATGTGTATATGAATAGCGACCCGAATCTTCCCATCAGTCCAACCCTGCATGAAGATCATTCGGTACTTGGGTAAGGTCTTTTTTCAGCCGCCAAGATCCATGATGCAACCAGACGAATGGGCGCGGTTCGCAGTGAACTGTGTAATCGCCCTTGCATTCCATATCTGCACCCGATATACGGTTGACGAACCCAGTGTCGTTTAAGACATTGATACATATCTTGCCCCCTTCGCCCCGTCGACTTACCGAAGTTCATCCCGCGATTGGGCTAGCTAAATTGCCAGCTATTCCGACATTTCCCGTCTGCCTGAAGAGGTCCTCGGTCTCTAACTAGCAATCATCGTGACGAAGCCTGCAGGACTAGGAAAGATAAGATCCTTCGAGTCCCTGGATTGGTTACGTAAAAGGCGGAGGGTCTAAGCCACGGTGAAGAGGCGGAATCACGACGTCCTCGCTCTCAGCTGGTTTGTGCGACGTAATGATTGGTGCCCAAGGTGAGAATATCGAGAAAAGTCGGAAAACCACGTGAGGTCTGCTTCTACATATGCAATTTAGGATGTCAAGGACCATCATCCAGTAAGCACGAGCGGGAAGACGGATGGAAGCGTTTAACTGGTATCGAATAATCCAATCAACATGTCGATGTTATGGGCTGCGTTCCGTGAAGTCATCGTAGCGCTAATGAGCGCTAACGTATCCGCGCCAAGAGCCCCAAATAATCCTGTTGCAGCAGCAAAACAGGATCGGGCAGAACCGGGTTGGTGATAACATAATCCTCGAGGCCAGACCCGTCATCCAGACCTCAATCTAGACTTCCCCGGAAAACGAGTGGGACTCCGTTCGGCCGGAACAGCAACCCAAGGACCTACGGATCCGGTCCGACCCGTGGCCCAACGTCATCTCCCACCGAGGTGCGCCGATCCTTGACTTCTACATGATATCACCGCGCCGCTCCGTTATGGTCCGGTTTGTTAACGAGGTGTTGGGCGAGACCGAAAAAATTCTTCAATGATCGAACGGTTATGAAATATCGTACCACTCCAAGACAAAAAATTCTGATCGTTGACGTTAGAAATAACGACAGATGAGCAGCTTGAATTGGCTGCCAGGGAAGGTTACTTGGAGGTTTATATGGTAAACTCTCTTAGTACTCTCACGATGCATGAGGAACATTGCGGTCCCCATAACGAAGATGCCTCATACCTTTTGGCTTACCCATATAGAACCATTTCCCTTCGGATCTTGTCATCTAAGCACTTGAACTCCCGGAATATGACGAGCTCCACATGAGTTTCATCGGATATTTCCACGAACGCTTCTTGTTACGACCTGGCAGGTCATATTTCGAGGATCACCAGGCAGAATGGATTGGACCGGTTGTGCTATCAGACCTCTTGAGACAGCATGGAGTTCGAGGTTTCGGAATATCGAATTTGCGTAATCGGTATTCTATGATGGCCATAGCCTTGCTTGCTCTAACTGGATGTCCAAGTCGGGCCGTTTAATAGGCAATGCCCGAGGTCCTCGTCGTCACAAATCCGTCTATCGATACGATCGGCCTGTTAAATCATCACAGACGTAGCGGTAAGGCCTTCTTCAGAGGGGGCGTCAGCTCGATGTCTGTCGTCGCACTTGTTTGCGCTCAAAACATATCGCCTCGAGACCCTGCAATGTCATACTGCATGGAAGACTCTCGTTGGGAACGGTCTTGCGGCTGTGAAGTCGTGCAGAGACATTTGCTAGACCGCTTGTTGCGTTGACTAGAAATTAGGTCGCGTGTGCAAAGACTTTCGTCACTGGCTTACGACTACATGATTATATGTCGGGCTTCCCGAGTCGAAAAACCTGTTAACGTCCTTGATCTCATCGAGACTAAAGATCTGAGGCATTTTGTAGGAAGACGGAAGCGTCGCGAATTAAGATGCGTCAACTCAGCCCTAAGAGTCTCCACTTATGTAAGCGTGTCCGGGGTCAACGTGTTCGGTATCGCACTCGCTAGACCTCGCCTCCACTAACTGGCACCTGCAGGGCTAATTCTGGCAGCTGTTCATTTCTCTTGGCGAATCGGATCCCAACCTCAACGACGACCAGGTGGCTCGTTGCAACGCTAACACTAAAGTAAATAACTTCGCGAGAGCGAGAATGATTCCAATTCGGAGATGCGAGATGCGAGCCGACACTGCCATGTAGATCGACTTTCAGGATTTTCAGCTATTCAGCCAATTTCACGATCCATGCGAGCAATGCGCATTTTCTGTAGGACTTCCTTCGAATGTAATTTTACTTTTCTGAGGCAATACGTCAGCTAGGACAATAGATCTACGAGAATAGCTCCAGGGATCGATTGATATAAAATGGCTTCAGCAGCTCACTTGAAGTTGTGTTTGACTTCTACCAGTTCGTATGGCATTGGACCCTGTCAGCCTCAACACAACATCAGATCCGATATTGCAGAGTTATCACGTTTCCAAAATGCAGCTTTCTAAGTCGTTGTTGCTCTTAGCTGCCCACAGCGGCATTGCTTTGGGTCAGTCCAACAGCACCAATGGCACGAGTGCCGCACCCTCCTGGCTTCTTAGCACCGACGATTACTTCTCTTTCGTTCTATCCGAGATGACTGCCTTGTCCAATGGCGGCGGCGCGGCGACCGGCGAGGTGTTGCGTGCCGCCTCCCAGATCGAGGCCGGAAACTTCGAGAGCTTCTACAGCGAGTTCAAATTTCTAGCCGACACGCTACACGAAACTGCGACGTCCATCAACGCAACCAAGTTTCCAGTGTCGGCCAGGGAGGCCTACTTCCGTGCCGCCTCCTACTACCGAGCCTCGGTCTTCTTCCTAACCGGCAACAAGACAGACCCCAGGCTCTTCGACATTTGGGATGTCGCTCTTTCGGACTTCGACAAAGCGATTTCCCTCACGGAGGTACGGGGCGAGCGACTGACCGTCAAGGGACCCGGCTTTGACATCCCGGTCATCTTCTGGAAATCGCCCAAGGCGGCCAAATGTGGTAAACCTGTCCCCACGATCTTGGTTGGGAGCGGATATGACGCACCCCAAGAAGAAACGTACCACCAGCTGGGCCGCGAGGTGCTTGACCGTGGCTGGAATTTCGCTACCTATGAGGGCCCGGGACAACCGACCGTCCGCCGCGAACAAGGCCTCGGTTTTATTCCGAACTGGTGGGACGTCGTCACGCCGGTTGTCGACTTCCTCGAGACAAGACCAGAGGTGGATAAGAAGCGTGTCGCCCTTGGGGGTCTCTCGTTTGGCGGGATCCTGGCTCCTCTTGCCGCATCTAGGGAACACCGATTTGCTGCCGTTCTCGCCATCGATGGCCTGGAGAACATCCAGAAGATCGTATTGGGCCAGTTCCCGCCATCCCTAATCCAATTGTTCAACTCGGGAAATCAGACGGAATTTGACGCGTACATGAACACAGCGAGATTGAGCCTGCAATCTGCCACCGTGACTAGATGGTTTCTCGGCCAGGGTCTGTGGAGCTTCAACACCGACAGCCCCTACGATTTCTTCACGCGTCTCGGCAAGATCAGTCTCGACGCTGACATCCTGAGCAACGTCACCTGCCCTGTTTTCGTTGGCAAGGGCGAGAACGACGAGATTGGTGGAGGTCAGGAACAAGAAGTCGCCGACCAGTTAGGCAACAAGGCGTACTTCCACGAGTTCAAGACCGTGCTCGGCGCCGGCCAACACTGTCAACTTGGGGCCGAGCCGCAGCTCGCGCAGGCTACTATGGACTGGCTTGCTGAGGTCTTCGAAGCGGTAGCTTGATCGACTCTTAGATCTGTCAAACTCATGTACACGTTTCGTAACTCATGTCTGTGCCTTGGAAACCTTGGAGCATAGACGTAATTAACACTAAGCACATGTCTCATAAATAGCAGAGTCTTGATGTGAGCTGTTGTAATCACGGATTATCGCTTTTAATTCGAATATTCACTTCTTGTTGTTAGTTATTCCTAATAGATGACTCTGTTAGCTCGCATTTTGCGCTACACATTTAAGTCAAACCTTATGGATATCGCAATGAGGGTAATAGGAGAAATTTAGAAATCATTAGTCTCTGGGTTTCATAAAACATTGTTTCTAAGTCATGTCAGTTTAAGTTCGTCCTAGATCAGAAACTAGACGCTATCCTGCTATGGCGAGTTACGCTCGCAATAGAGCTTACATCTGCATCTTTTGAAAGTAATTTCTATCGATGTACTTCGTACCTAAAAATCAAGGCTAACACGGGAAGTAACGCTGTCAGTCTCACAATACCTCCTCTATCAGTCTACCAGAAGTTTGCTTCTTGCCTCCGCATCTTTCGCCAATTTCCAGGAGTACATTGACTTGTTCAACGTAAAACTTTGCTTTTGGGAAAGAATTTGATGTATCTGCGAGTGCCCTTTAAGACTGGCACAAAGTTTTAATGCTGTTCGCGCAAGTGAATGTACAAAGATTTCTGGAGTGAAAGGGACATGTAGCGTTCTCATAGATTTGAACTTCTCTATGATGGAGGAGAAAGAATACCAGCCACATGCATTGGATAAAGCAGAATAATTATATTCTTAATCTGTATTCACTTTATTGACTGTCCCACCCATTACGATCCAGAAAACCTTGCCAGAGCTTTTCCAGTACCGTAATCTAGACCCTGCCCCTTCCGCGCTACTTGAAGTACTACTAATAATAATGGGGGTATATTAATTAAGCAATCCAGGACTTGAGAGGATCTTTGATATGGTACATAGTCGGTTGAGAGGAGACTCCTTTCTTCTTAGATTGTCAAGCCCCAACTATCTCCCACCGAGTCCGAGCTAAACGACAATTCTCGCGATTGAGGCGTTGGTAAACCGAGCCGGTCGAGGGCCCACGCTATGGAATCTTCCCATTCCAAAGCTAAGTCGGGATGGGATATTCTCAAGAAGTCCGTGATCTCTAACGCGAGCGGCTCCGCGATCGAGCTCGCCCACCAGAAGGTGCCCACACCCCTAGCCAGAAGCACGGCCCAGTGCATGATTATGAGCAAGGAGAAGGGCTCGGAATTGCTGAAGCGTGAGTTGAAGTGTTTACCGGCCAGCCCGGGAAACGCGGAGACGAATCCCTTCAATACACCCCTTGCTTCCTCCGCGTAACATAACTCCAAGCCCGCGATGACCATTTGGTACAATTCGTGATCGCGGACTATAACAACCCCGGTTTTCTCTTCTTCGTTATCATTGATCGGTTCGGACGTAGATTTGTGTAGTTCGTCGTTGATCAATGCCAACTTTGTCAGCGCGGCCCTGCTATCCAGGTCTATCAAGTCCTTCGATGCGCCCATCCGTTCGATAAAGAGACGTATCGGAAAGGGGCTGTTGATTATCCATGGCATCCCCATCATCCCAATGCTGGTGCTGCCCTGTAACAGGTCGAATGCCACCGTTACAAGCTCGAGCACACTGGTGGCACGTTGAGGTATCGTTAAGTGGACGACTACCGCGATGGCGGAGAACATGTATAGCACGTGGCAATTCTCGGCATTCATGCTCCCTAGATGCGTCCGAAAGGAACTGCTACCCCTGTTGTAAAATTCCAGTGCTGCGTTGACGTATTTCGGGGCGTTTGCCTCCCCGACTGATCTGGCTATTTGCAGAGATGAAACGGCTAGAATGCAGTTCAACATGAAGTCGTAGTTGAGAGCACACCGCGGGAGTGTGACTTGTAGGTACTCGCCATCCTCGGGTATGCCGCAGAAAGACTTATACGTAGTCGTCGACCACTGGTGCATCAGTTCGAGCTCCAGCAATCTCCGTGGCCCTCCATAGGCGGCGCATATCGCGCCTACATCGCCCCGTGGCCGTTCAATAGTAAAGGGATACGCCGTTGAGTCCCTGTCTTTGGGACGTATGGTGAGAGCGCCGGCATTGCTAGCAATATCAGGTTTGGGCCGAACGTAGACACACTTGGCCTTTCGAAGGGTGCAATTGTTGCAAGAGGGGCCTTTCTCGTCGCATTTAGTGTGCCATTTCTTGCAATTCTGGCAACCGTTGCGTGATTTCTTGTGAGATCTTCGTTTCTGCATGGCCTGTGAATTTGGGTTCTTGAGATGAGTAATTCCTAACCGCGTGGATTTCTTGATGTTCACGTCATCAGGCTTTATACAATTAAAGGCGGTTTTAGACTGCGGCTATGTATTCGTAGCTGATGGAATCAAAAGCGCAAGCGTCATTTGGCAAGGCATAATTGCTGCGCCACGTGAAACCCTGAAGCTGAAAGAGATGTGGCTCAGCTTTGGTTTGTATTTGCCCCCTGACGGCATATAACTTTAGATCCATTGGTCGAGAAAACGAGCACTGGTGCCAAGAGAAAATAGGGCAATTCCAAACCGGATAAGGTCTTGTCGATCTCTAAGCCTTACCGCATAATAGATTGCATGCGTGTGAATTCGATGAATCCCACGTGTACAACAAACAACTTAGTGTCTTGGCCGCTTATGACGGAAGGTTAGCGTCTAGCGAGAGGCATCTCTCGACACAATGATTCCATATGCCTTATCGGGCCATTGCCGTTGAGCTTGGAAGTTAATTGGCGAAGATGTTACGAGTGTAGGAGCTGCAAGGATACCCCCTTCTTCCCCTCTTAATCGTCGATCATATCTAGGTACCGTGCTCCGAAATGATATCGGCGTTGACTACGTAACTAGCTTAGGGCTAGGGGGAACATGCCGAATCGGATTTTGACCCGAGATTCTGGGATTTTCTAACCACTCGAAGACACTCGGAGGATCGTCGAGTTCGTGTTAATCAAGGCTGTTAGAGCTTGATAAACGGGCACTGCTTGTTCAGGCTGTCTCGGGTAAGGAAGAGGGTTTGGTTGTAGGAAGCATGTCAAATAAACATAAGGGTGACCAATGACTCGATGCCGTATAATAGGCAATCTAAAATATCTCCTTAAATAACAACAGCTCAGTATAGGACTTTTAGTATCCCTCGTATAAAACTGAACATTAACGTACCGATTGTTGGAGTTTGCTGATATGTCGTGAAACAAGGCACTTGCGGCGTATCTAAGCCTTTTGACTAATAGCGGCAGTTCGCGAAGAACAGAGTTGAATTTAGTGCTGAGAAGGAGGATACGATACACCGCCGGCGCCCAGCGAGAAGACCGAGACATCTCGGTACTAAAAATAATCGATAGCGACGGTCCGGCCTCTAGGTGGCGTAGATAATAATCGACGACTTATCTGTCTAGCTGATAGATTTCGTATCTGTTAATAGCCATTGGCCATAAGGGTTATACCATGTCGAGTATAATCACTACCAACATGATACAACGGGCAAGATGGAGGGGTTAATGTTGAATCAATTGAAGGAGCAACATATCAGGAGACCGTGTATTCAGTGTCGACCACCCGAACAACCTTCTATCGACTATTATGTGCGTTCTCGTTATTAGGCGACTTGAAGCGTGAATTGAAGACTCCGGCTTCTTGTGCGAAGGACAAATAGTGGCTCCTCCTGCATTATGGAGGGCCTTCTGGTCACATATATAAACCTCGCCGTGCTCTGCCTAATATTCTGTTGTCGTTGGAATCATTTTTGTCTAGTGTTCTCGGCTGTCTAGCACATTCGTATACACCTCTTTCTACCCTCTACTGAAGGTGCCGCTGTCGTTCTCCTAACCTGTCCCATTGATTCTTATTAAGTTTACCATGAGCAATGTACTCCCTTATAAGATCGATGTTCCAATATCTGAGTGTCAGGATACCTAACCTTGATACCTGACCTGTCAGGATGGGACTTAGACAGGAGACAAAGAGGATCCTTGTATGTATACCCGGGTTTCCCCCAGATAGGTTGTGGTCCCTCGCGGAACAACACAGTTTATCCCCCCCCAAATATGGACCGCGTTGTGATACTACTACGAGGCTTCTAAGGGCGATTGACAGGCTAAAGCTGGTCTTTCGGTACCCAGTATGAAAATGGTAAGCATGCCGATTCGGAATTTCTTCACCAATCATTCATGTGGCGTGGTACTAATGATTGTCTTGTTGAAAGGGGATTTCTTACTTCCCGGAGATTTTCAGTACTCCCCAAGCATGGAATCGGCGGCTTGGGGATGTCGTGTTTGAGCATGAGCATGAGCATGAAAGTGGCAGTCATTTTGCTGCCTGGGAAAAGCCAGACCTTCTTGTCGGCGATCTTCGCATCATGTTTGGAAAGGGAGGCGGGGCACAGGGCTCTATGCAGGTAGGAGTCTGAATGAGCCCTTAGAGACTGTGAAGAGGAAGAGTTTTAGGGAGTGTAGTCTAAGTTTGGCCTGAGATATTACCGAAAAAGAACTGCTACTTCTATGTATGCCTGTGGTTTTTAGTAGGTTGAGAAGGTCTCTCTTAGCTATATCGTTACTACCCCTTATTAGGACTGTATCGGGGCAGAAGAACATATGCCTCTGTCACCCGCATGACATAACACATGAGCGAGCCGGCCATGAGTGCCCTGCTATTATGACGTGTCGAACTATGTTTCTAAGAAGGTTATCACATAGTACCCCTTAATAAATCCTGGGTATTACTTGACTGTTATAAAATTTGAATCATGTTCCTTGAGTTAAGTAGAATATGATAGAAAATATTGAGAATATTTTATCAGATTTGCCCAAAAAGTGACTACGTTGTCGGTGGACAAGGTCTAGTCTAGTATTACAGTAAAGTAATACATACTAGAGTCGTTGCTTCGAAGCAGCAAGAGGGCTAAGGTCTCTATGATGCTTGTTGACGATGTTGATTGATTATAGGAGAGATTGGTCACGGCTCCCCCGAAGCGAGGGAGCCGATTATATACAGGTGCGGATCGGCTGATCTCTATTCCGACACACGTCCTTCTATATGTGGCCCTAATGTTCAAGCTGTGGATATCCGCGCTAGCCATTGTTATGCGTACTAGAATGCTGGTTGTGTGGTCCCTAGAATATCGTGTCTTTGCTTGCTTGGCTGTCTAAGTGTAAAGTTTACGTACGAACGCGTGAGCTAGGCTTTATATGAAAAGATAGTAGCCTAGCAACCGCAGGTTGCTAGGTATCAGTTTATCCTAAAGGAACCCATAGTTGTAGCTACACGCCCGCCGGCCTACGTACCTACGTACCTAGGTACCATCTACCAAGACATGCGCGTGTCTGCCGAATCCTCGGACAACGGGCAGACATATATACCCAAATAACACCTCTATCCATCAGCCATCCCCATTCAAAGGACGCATCCTGGGTGACTCAGTGGTTAGAGAAAACCCCACCGGAAATTTCAAACGCTGGACCGGTTTGGCGCGGCCGTGACTTGACAGTACGATTTTCCACGTTGGGTTTTTCGTAGGTTCTGGATTCGATTCTGGTTCCGAGCTTTTTTTGCATTCTTGAATTTTTTTTCTTACCCCTATCCGCTTTGTATCCGGTCTTTTCCCATAGCTCCGTAGGAATGTTCCCCGTCTCCTACGACCACTAGCACTAGCAGGTGTATCATAACCGACGTAGTTTGTAGCCATACGGCTACGTGCATTTGCAGCGCTCATGTTTTAAAATCTTAGCTAAATGTTCTTGTATAGTCCCTTCGATGTTTTCCATTTATTCGTAGTATTGGTCTCTCGCCAGGCCTGCGTACCGAGCTGTGCCCTATGCTAGTCCTTTACCTTCGGGGGCTGCCCGTCGTGCAACCCAGGGCTCCGACTCCGCATCTTTGTTAAGGTTCTGCCTGCTGACTTGAGATAGGTCTTACAATGGCCTTCGGCCGCAATACCACGATCTTGATAATCGTTGTGAACCCTGGAAAAGGAGCCGTTGTTGAGAAGGGGTTTCACAGCTAGGGGACACACGGCAAAGGAGAACAGATGGAGAAGAAATCAAACAAGAGCACTATCATATTAGAAAGAGGGATTTGAAGAACTAAATTAATGAGCAGAGAATGGCATGTTATATACACGACTCGCTGCACGTTGGAATTGAGTCCATCTTGACTCTTGTTTCTGTGTCGTACAAAGTCAGAGCTGTTAGAAGCCAGGTTAAGTGTCCTGGCCATGGCCGAAGCCGAAGAGCGGCTATGAAGACTGACGTCGACCGAGCGAACAAGGGTTCGGTATGGTCATTCTGCTATTAGATAGAAGTGCTTCACGATATTGAGCGCGTATATCGGGACCAAGATCACCTATGCCCACATTGCTGTGCCGTATAGGGTTGAGATATTCTGATGTTAGGCCAGGGGTCCTAACGAAAACGCATAGGGAGACGAAATCATACTCTCTAAGGCTGGCAAATTACCCTTGCCATTGTAAGTGTTGCTCGTTGTTGGTCGTCGGTAACGTCTAAGTGAGGTACTGTATTTATCGAGAAATAGAAAAGCCATTATGACCGACGATTTATCAATACCTGGTATACGTTGGCTCGAGTCGTGTCTCGTGCCGAGGATGGCAGTGTAAGGAGGTCCCAATGTGATTTAATGAAATGTACTAACACACCGACGGACGGCCAAGGGGGTCGGAGATGGATATGATTCACCTCCTTGATGCCCCACTAAACCTAGGCTGCAGAGCGCTGTAATTGGCTGTGGGTTGCATCTCCAGCTATCAGAAATTCCCACTGTGATCTTCGAATTTACACTTAGTCAACCAACAATTCTACTTATCCCTCTGTGATGTTATCTTGTGACTAGCTTCTACATATATTTCTTGACAAGATCAAACCCCTTTCTCCTTCTCTTTCCACTTAGTTTCTGCGTACAGCCACGATGAGCCAACATAGAGAGTTTCGGCTTAGTCCGGTTGAAGGATTGCCGCTCGAGCTCGTGCGAATGGTCCTCTCAGCTTTGTCGGATGTCGCATCATTGCAAGCAGCCGTCTTGTCGTGTCCACTATTTTATCATCCGTTTTTGGAGGCAGAGACAGCAATCACAACCCCGGTGCTGCTCAACCAAATAGATGCTAACGTGTTACCTAAAGCCTTGGCTACGTTCGAGTCTTCACAGTTGCGCCCGCATGATACAGATCCCAAAACTTGGGAAGCCGTCACGGACTTTGTCACCCGAAATCTCCGCCAGAGGCCATGTGCACCCACATCTTGGTCACTACTAAAAGCGCTTCGCCTTGAGCGACTTCATTTCCATGTGGACAGGTTGACCAAGAAGTTCGTCGAAGTGGCCTTGACTAACCCACCCCTAAATCCGTCCACATCCACAGCGACGTGCCAGGAGAGATGCCGCATCGAACGCGCATTGTTCCGGTTTGAACTTTACTGTAACCTCTTCCGCGAATCTATGGGAGTACAACCTAGTATATATGGAGAGCAAAAGCAGCTTTTCTTCGCCAATTTTGCTCCCTGGGAGAATGAACAACTTGGCTGTATTCATGACTTCCTTGTCCGAGCCGTATCACCAGGTTAGCTTCCAGACACGTTTAACTATTTTAAGGCCTAGAACTCACGAGAAGTCACTAGCTTTTAACGATATCGCGGAACATGACGTTGCCTGGGGCGTATTCCAAGTGGAGTATAGTAATAGGGTTGACTCTCCCTTCATCCAAGAAGTTCTATCACTCGGCTTGGAGAAACTGCATCAAATAGTCAATGCAGAAACATACGAGGAACGATGGCGCCTCCTGAATTCCCGTGAATGCCCGAACGCTACGGTTTCGTTCCTCCACGACGGGCTCCAAGGTGCAAACGAACGGAACGACAATATCTTCCTCGATGACATGACACCGGAGGACGAAGTTGTTCATATTAAGCAGCCATTCTTTGCTGATCAAGATTCCGGTCCGGCAGATGTCTGGCGATGGGCCCATCAAGAAGAAAGTTGGGCGAATTGGGTGTACCAAGAGAATCGTCGTGGTCTACGCCAGTGGGGATATGTCATGTGGGACCGATCTCGGTTGAATGCGGTTGGAATCTTCCAGGACCCGTGGGAGGATACGGACGGTTCGGAAGAGTCGCTTCTGGAGGAGCAAGAGGCTGCGCGGGAACGAGCCTACATGCAAAATTCGTGGGAAAAGAGGGAGGAGATCTTCATGAGAGGTGGTACCGGTTGGTGGAGCTGGGGAGATGAGAGTAAGGTGAGATGGCGAGGTGGAAAGGCACCCATTCAAGGGCCGTCCGTTCCTGCGCGTGGCGTACCTGTTTCGCTTCAGGATGCCCGAGATATACTGAGTATGATCAAGTTACCACCCTCACTCCGATGACTTCAGGACCAGACCATCAAAAGCGCTTCGGGGTGATAATTCGTCAGCACCTGGTGTCTGCGACAAAGTGATAGTTAGACATAGACCTTCTATGTAACAGGGTATTCCTATGGAAGAGACTACAAGTTTTACTTACATATATAATATATCGGGGCTACCATCAAAGGAAAGCGTCGAAAAGCCTTAGTATACAAGAATATAAGAGAAGCCACTTGACGTTACTATAATTGGAAGGCATACTAATTACTAGGAGGTACCTAGGTATTATTCAATAAATGAGGTAGGCGCTGCGCCACGCAAGCCTTTGAAGTTGAAATCGAATCGCTCTCGAAAACAACACGTGTGTATTGCTACCCCTATATTTGGCTAAGGGTGATATACTCCCACATTCTCGATAGGCACTCGACGTGTATATCATTTCCACATCCTGAAGTTTAGGAACTATTTGAAATTAACAGCTATCCGTCTACCTGATACCATCAAATTAACAAGTATGATACTTCGTTCACTTTAATACGATGCTACGCCAAAGCGTGTAGGTCGTATCGACGCCAAGTTTGACAGAAGCTCGTAGGACTAACGACACAGAAGGAGCGGCGGCCGGCCGTGGTTATCGTAGATGGTGGCCTTGAACCTCAGAATCATCGGGAAGGAATTTGTGTCTAATTTCTAGAGTAACTAACAAGATATAGATAGAAAATTGGCAACTTCGTAACATCACTTTCACCCATCATGAAACGCACTGTCACGCACTGTGTGCAAGTAAAATAGGTAGGGCGTGCAATTAGAACTTCGGATGCACACAATTCGTGCTCGACAAGAGAAAACCCGCCCTTTTAGCTGTGATTCCATCGTGCTCCAGCTTACAATGTCGGGTTTTTATGAGCCATCCTCCAAGCAATGAAGATCGAACTCAGAAGTCTTCATGACGGTCAACCGTAAGGTGTATGTCGGTTCAAATAGGTACCTTGCAATGCATCGTGATGTTCAGGCCAATGCGTTCCCCGTGGGGGTGGATCGACAACGTCTCGACCGGAAATGGATGTGGCAAACGTAGGAACCCGCGCTCCTCCCGAACGGGTGCAACCAAGCTGCGTTACAAAACCGAAAATCATGGCCGCCTGGGGATGTCACTTAGATATTGTGAATGCCACTCAGATATTGTGGACAGGACAATGGTGCATAGGGTAGCATACGCAGGTCATGAACCCATCCTTTATATAAGGCAAACCCCTCACGAGCATGGTGGCCATATGGCCACTCGCACTCGCACTCGCTTACCTCCTTCAAACTTGGATTTTAACATATCAGATCATCAAACAAATCACTTGGCATATCCGAAGGCCTGGCATCTAATGCCGATGCTATATGTTGCATCGGCTCAGCTTCGGTGCTTTGCGATCTCCTATATAAAGTCTCACCTCCACCAAGTCTATTAGAAGTATCGTGGTTGTAGCCAACAAGTAGGGTTGCAAGAGGATCCGATGTTATCTCTTCCTTCTCGTCCTGCCATCCTCATCTTCGCCAATCACCTGACTGCCACAGCTCTCTCCGTGCTTCTAACTTTCTAGTTGCCCTATTAGCACAAGATACTGGGAATTGTATATGTTTATGCTATAGTTTAAAGTATCTTGGGCTCCGAAGTAGGACATAGTCGCGACCGAGAGATCGGTATGCCAGGAGACTTAAGCTGCGTGCCTATTCGGATGAAATACTGGTACGCATGATGATAGGTAAGCTACCTGGGTACATATTAGTGCTACGGAGACGAGCCTTTATTGAAGTACATAAGGTAGCGCCGGTATCGTGGCGCCGGCATTTGAATCCGGGCGGAACAGTTCCTAAGTGGCTACTTTGCTTAGGGGTTACATGGCATACGGGAGGCCCCGCGTCCGGTGTTGTGAGTCCCTGGAGAATAACGGGAACATGCATGATGCACGTGCAGGCCCCATTTGTTGCGAGCTCCCCTATCAGGTTGTTATTCTCAATGCAGGCCATTACGTGCAACCCAACGAGTATTCAGACTTGGGGGACTTGGGTGTGTGAACCCTATGATGGAGCACACTTTGGTTCATTTTTCACCTTCTTGCCACAGGCCTTTCTGAGACAATCCTTACGTCCTATTACTACCATTGTCTTGAACTTTGCAATGTTTAGAATCACGCATGTAACGCGGCCTGTACATCGCAACAAAATGACGATCCGTGGCCATTAACTGAGGACTCACCCTTATAGATACCCTGAGGATTAGAAGCAATCGACTAGGTAGCTGCTCGGAACTTTTTCTTTCGACATCGATACTTTCCAAATATCTACAACAGCCTCTAGGCGATCCTCTACTTTTCAGGTTATTAATTGGTGCAGACCATACAGACGCCAAGGGCATCGTTTGCGTATCGATTTTCCTGGCGGTTCCGCCGACGCTCTGTCGTCCCCCTGCGTGGAAACGATAATTCCGATTGAGTTGTGCGCTCCGCGGACTCTACCAATATGGATGGCCTAAGCATCAGTGGGTCGATGAACTTCGACTCGGCCGTGTCTATGGTGGCTCTTGCTGTCGTTTCTGTCGCGCTCCGATTCGTTATCCGGTTGTCGGCTAGACTGCCTATCACACGGTCGGACTGGTTGATCTTGGTAGCCCTGGCTATGGATGCCGTATATAGCGCCATAATGATTGACTGTGAGTCTATTCGGGCTAACAGAGAGTCGGATCTGAAGGAGCAAAAAGTGAGGGCGGAATCTAACAGATATACAGATGTGGTCAATGGTCCAGGACCACGGACTCTCGACATGAATGAAGTTGTTGCGAACCTTACTGATGGGGGAGAAGCCTGGGGAAAAGCATTGTTGAAGGTAACGCGGTTCAAGTCGAATGTACACTTCCTAAGTTAACCGCTGTACGGTAGATGCTCTACATCTCCGACATTTTCTTCGGTTTGACCATTACTTTTGTCAAGCTCTCGATCCTGGCCTTCTACTACACTATATTTTCTATCTCGAGGAAATTTCAACTATGGACCTATGTCGTAGGAGGATTATGCACCGCATGGCTTATCGTCTACATGTTCATCAACATCTTCCAGTGCAAACCCATCGAGGCGCTGTGGGAGCAGCTCGGCTCGACAGAGTATTGCATCCAAAGCGGTCCACTTTGGTTAGGCTACGAACTCACAAATTTCTTCTTGGACGTGCTGGTCCTGGTCTTGCCTGTCGCAATGGTTCGCCGTCTTCAACTCCCCTCGGGTCAGAAATGGTCTGTGGCGGGTATTTTCCTCCTTGGTGGGCTGTAAGTTGCCGAAGGCAGATGCTCCTTTAATCGTATGCTCATGCATCTTTACAGGGTCTGCGTGACGAGTATAATCCGGCTGACATTCATCTGGCACCCCGACAACCCTGATTTCACGAACATTGCAGGCACCGAAGTCATGTCCTCGATTCAACTAGGAACTGCTATCCTGTGCGCCTGTCTTCCAACTTACGGTCCTATGCTCAACGTGTTCCGCAAGGGAATCAATAAGATTAAGCGGAAAATGGGCATGAGCACGTCTGGAACTTATGACTTCAGTCGGAATTCTCGAGCGCGTGGTCTGGTCAGCAAAGATAGCGCAAATCGAGACCTTGAAGCCTCGCCATATTATCTCGTGGAACGCCATGGAAGCACTCGACGGAAAACCGAAATATCTAATGGCGACGGCGATTCACTCCCTTTGGCAGACTTCCCGAGTAATTCTATAATGGTGCAAAAGAGCGTTGATGTAGTATGATTACCGGTACCTACCTGATAGTGTACCTAGGTAGATAATGGATGGTGTCTACGGAAATGGTAACTTGGAAAAGGCGCGAGACGTATATATGGCTTCCATGGTTGAGGAGATTGGGGGAACTGGAATACTTGCAGATAGCTCAGGAGGAGCGGCTCCTCAGGTTCTCGAACGAGTTCCAATATTAATTCAGATGGAATACTAAACACTGTACAGGGGAAAGACCCTAAAGGAATCAAATTGAGCTAGAAACAAAAGGAGTGGGATGCACGGGCACCCTCCCGACCAACTGACCCAACTTTGACCCTGCTGGACCTATTCATCCGACTCGGTATCTTCCACCTCGAGATTCTTGAATAAGTTAAGCCGTAGGTCGTTTAGCCACTTCTTAACAAAGGTAGCCTCGTAAAATGCCTCGTTGTAGCAAATGCTGATGTGCAGCTGTCCGTTCCAGCTCCAGGTATGTAGATATAACTGGGCGGATAGCATTTGAACAGCCAGCTGGACATTGTGCACAGTGACGTCTCCGTACTGCGTTTTCACATACTCGTCCAACACTCCGAGATTGCTGAGGTTCGGCTCTGTCGTGGGCGTCGCTGTCTTCAACATGGTCATCACCTGCTCGTAATAGGGTACTCGTACGAACAGCATATCGTTGTCCGCCGGTGAAAACGACTGCTGGTATAGGGGTTGGATGGACGCCGCCAATGCATTCCAATCGGCGCTCGCATCGGCAACCAGGGGAAGTACCACCACCCGTAACGCAGGCGAGTAAGATGGGCCATCAAATGGTGCTGGACAGTACTTCCGCACGTCGAAGGCGGCCCATGACTTGTACAGCGTCGTGGTGTTGTAGTTTGATTGCTGGTATCGCGCAGTCTCTACGATGATCGACGCATGCAACGCGGCCGTTAGACGGATGTGCCGAGCCCGGCACGCAGCTCGTAATGCTTCTGTAGCATCATGTGTCACAACTGTTTCTATCCGACGAGTGTCACCAGGGAGTTGCTCCCCTGTGGCTACAGGTAGTCCTATTGAAGGTGTCCCCTGCTGGAGAGGAGCGAGCAGCTTTTCTGCCTGGTGCAACCACATTGCCTCGTATTTATCCGGCATGCCTATCAATGCGTCCAGAGACGGCACTAAGTTGTAAGCTTCGTCTCCAAATGACGATGATGTAGGCTGGGGATCGTGTGCTGCGAGTCCGAGTAAGAACTCGCCTAACATCATCATCATCCCTCGGCCATCCCATCGCCAGTGTGAAGAAACAATGGCAATCTCATCACTAGCAGGTAGCCAGTGGCAGGTGGCGTTAGCTGAGGCGACTTTGAGATGGCGGGAGAAGAGCGCGTCGGCGGAGCTGGCAGTTGTTTCGACATGAAATGTGGCGGCAACCCAGGCTTGGAGTTCTTCAGCACTAGCAATAGGTTCGTAGCGTTTCTCGTCACTGCGCAATTTTATCGCGATATCTGGATGATGGAACCGCAGAGCTGTCCAGGCAGCGCGAAGCCGATTCTCAACTCCGTCGGTTCCAGGTAGGAATCCGATCCGGACTGCCCCAACCATAAGCCAGTGTTCTCGTCCTAGAGATTGGCCAGCACTGGCAACAGATTGAAAGAGCTTGTCATGGCAGTCAAGGGGGCGGCGCCAATGAGCACCTTGTCGAGTCCAAGACATGTTGCCACGACGTGTTTGCAGCGAAGTGGTAGAAGCTATCAGGTCTAGTGTGTATAAATAACATTGAACACGTAATCTTTAGCCACATCTACTTCGTATAAATCTAAGCAATAGAAGTATACATGTATCTATTAATACATAAATACGCACAACCACCCCTCCTCACAGTGGTGTACATTACTCACATACCTCATATTGCGGAAATGTAATAAGGGAGGTAAATGACCACACGTACGTACACGGGGAGGATTGGGTGGTGCTTGTTGAAGCTTTGTAAAACCTAGCTAATCTTGGCAATAAAATATTTCCCTAGCGGTCCTTACAAAGAGAAAGGTTATGCTGATTTCTAGAGCCAGACAGTAAGGGGCTCTGATAAGGGTGTCAATGTATTCGTGACCGGTTCTCAACGGGATATTCCCCGCCTCGATCCCTTAACCCGTCTACTACCCCATAGACTCCTCGGGAGGATCAAGCCACTTCAGTAGGATCAAGTCTCTGTCAAGGGATAAGTAGCGAATAAGTAGCAAAGAAGTGAATATGCGTACAAGGATAACTGAAAACTACCTTGTACTAGATTTTATGAGACTTGACATTATTTTGGGGGCGATCTAATCCCTTACATGTATAAATTGCTGCGCCTTCGCCATCTTACATTTAATTCGTCAAGTACTGAGAGGCTTCTATTCTATCAGACATCTAGGGAACCACAGTCCCAAGCAAATGGTACCATTCTCGAACTTGACCAGTCTTCCCATCAACAATGACTAAGCAGACTTGGCTTATCACCGGCTGTTCAAGTGGTTTTGGGGAGCAATTCGTTCGTCAATTGACCGCTCAGGGTGACCAAGTTGTCGCGACCGGTCGCAATGCGGAGACCCGACTGGCGCATCTGAAGGATACGGGAGCAACTATACTAGATCTCGACGTCACTGCACCTCAAGCTGAGATAGACAGGAAATTCCAACAGGCATTACAGGCATACGGAACAATCGATGTCATCGTCAATAATGCAGGCTATATCCAGTGTGGAGCGATTGAAGAAATAACGTGCGTTCCATCTTGAGGATGCGTGAGACTGCTGAGCATCAATTATCAAAGAAGATAAGTGCTGACTCTGATACAATTGTAGTCAGGAAGAGCTACAGCTCTCCATCGACACCCATTTACATGGCCCTCTCAACCTCACACGCTCCGCCCTTCCATACTTTCGGGAGAAGGGGTCGGGTTGGCTGGTTTATATGACCTCTCAATCAGGCCTCGTTGCTGACCCAGGCGCCGCTTGTTATGGCTCTAGCAAGTTTGCTCTTGAAGGTAAGTAGCACATAGTAGGCTCTATCCTGAACTATCTACTTTCCCCTATTTGCAGCAACACGGGATTAACCGCCGTGTCTAGGGGCGGTGGAGAGTCTGGCGAAAGAATTGGCATGGCTTGCTCCAGGTATTAAGCCGCTGATTATCGAGTCGGGCGTCTTCAGCACTGAGATCTTGTCTAACCTTCATCACATGGACTCCCGTGTCCCATTCTGGCAACCGCTTAACGACGCACTCCGTACCCGTTGTCAGGGCAACTACCTCAACCCTCCAGGAAACGCCGTCGAGATGATCTCCAAGGTCATTCAAATCATCAAGGGGACCGGCATAGCCGAAGGCAGGGAGATCCCGCTACGTATCCCCTTCGGAAGTGACTGTCTGGCAGCGGTGCGTGGGAAGCTACAGAATCTCCTGAAGACGTATGACGAATGGGAGAGCGTGGCAAGAAGCACCGATTTTCCTGGGTCGAACATGCCTATGCCTGATATACCGGGAAGATAAATAACAAAACGTGCCTCGCCATGTTACGTTGCCAAGTCAGAACGAAGAACTACCTGAGTACATTTGCAGGCTTCTCATGCTGGAAATAGGGGACAGGAAAGTCGGAGTAGGGTATAATAACTCTATTCGTTCAAGCATCCTTGATGCCCTGCATCTGGGTAATAACGACGATGCTAGTCAAAATATACGTCTATTTTAAAATTTAGTCCTATAAGCATGTGGTTGTACAAGATCCTATTCCTCTTGTTTCTCTTGAGTCGACCTCCGTTTCATTGTAGGTGCGGCAGAAAACGAGGCTTTTCTTGGCTGAGTCTTAGCGACCTCGGACACCATTGCTGTTGCGTACTTTAGTGCACTGTTCAGCACTTACTGTACAAGAGGCTATACCCCAGGGTGGCTGTAAACGAAGCCCACCCGCAATGGAACGATGGCTTGACTACAGGGACCCCCACCGAATGTCCTAGATGGATGTAACGAATCGTTCAAAGAGCTCGGTGGGCATACTTGTTGAAAATTAAGCCTCCATTGGCGTGTACAACGCGATGCTCATGAGTTCTGGGGTAAGTCATGATCGAGCCGGGGATCATGAACGAACTAAGGTTACCATATCCTCCTACGTATTGGCTATTGATGTGCGTTTTGGTTAAGTGTAACTTCAGAGAATAGAGGTCCTATGGAGGAAACAGACATTATAAGTTGATTGCAACTGCGTTGTGCTCGAGATGGTGCTGGGTAGAATCGTTGGCTCGAATTGCTCCCCTCTGCCTACCGGTAGTATCCATACAATATTTTCATCATGAACCAAACTATGGAAGGCGACCACTTGAATGGTTGTGGTGGCACAGAGTATTCAACGAACGCTTCTACAGCCTGTGTCGACAAGCTCGAACCCATTGCCATCATTGGATTCTCGATGCGCTTTCCTCAAGAGGCTACTTCCCCTGAAGGCTTCTGGAGTATTCTAAGCGAGGGAAGGTCGGTCATGACAGAAGTACCTCCAGAACGGTTCAATATCAATGGCTTCTATCATCCCGACGCTTCCCATCCTGGCACCGTACGTACCCTTCTTATGGCCGTGATGAGAGAGGCCGAAACTAATCATCAAGCAGATCAATGCCCGAGGAGGCCACTTTTTGAAGGAAGACATCGCAGCTTTTGATGCACCTTTCTTTTCAATGAATCCTTCAGAGGTGGAATGTATGGATCCCCAGCAAAGATGTCTTCTCGAGACATCATACCATGCTCTTGAGAATGGTAAGCTTGCCTCTTTCTGGAGATTGACGGTTTCACGCAATTGCTAAACCTTCGTGCCAAGCGGGAATACCAATACAGAAGGCTGCGGGAACGAAGACATCCGTCTACGTAGGTTCCACTGGGGTCGACTACAAGCTATTTCTTGACATGGATGAAGAAGTCCACCCTACGTATAAAGCCAGTGGCACGGGGAACCCGATCCTGTCGAACCGACTTAGCTGGTTCTACGACTTGAAGGGCCCTAGTATGACGATAGAGACGGCATGTTCCAGTAGTATGGTAGCGCTCCATCTAGCCTGCCAAAGTCTTCGCGCACGCGAGTCGACAATGGTTAGTACTATTTTCTATTCGTTTTAATTATTGCATTAACTTATGAAAACAGAGTCTTGTCTGCGGCGCACAGCTGTATCTCGAACCTTCAGCAAGTGCCATCCCGCTATCGAGGATGCAGTTTATATCATCGGACAGCCGCTGCTTTAGCTTCGATGAGCGAGGCAATGGGTATGCTAAGGGAGAAGGATTTGGTATATTGGTGCTGAAGCCGCTTGCGGATGCTCTGGCAGCTGGAGATACGATTCGTGCGGTGATCCGTTCGACAGCAACAAACCAGGACGGCCGAACCCCGGGTCTCACCCAACCTAGCTCGGTAGCCCAAGAGGAACAAATTCGTGATGCCTACCGGACCGGAGGCCTTGACCTTTGTAGCACCCGGCTGTTTGAAGCTCATGGTACTGGCACCACTCTAGGCGATCCCATTGAAGCAGAAGCAATCAGGTCAGTCTTTCAGGAGTATCGCAGCAGTGAGGACCCGATGTATGTAGGTGCGGTCAAGTCCAATATTGGCCACTTAGAGGCAGCGGCGGGAGTTGCTGCAGTCATAAAGGTGATCCTTTGTCTGGAGAGAGGTATTATCCCTCCGAACGCCGGGTTTGAGACCTTGAATCACAGAATACAGGCGGAGGAATGGCACCTTAGATTCCCTTCGAAGCCCACACCTTGGCCTACACGTGGCCTCCGGCGAGCGTCTATTAACTCGTTCGGATACGGAGGCTCAAACGCTCATATCGTTCTTGATGATGCATACAACTACTTGAGAGAGCGGCACCTTAGGGGGCAACACTGCACTACAGAGGAGCCACCTGACATCGAGTCAGAAACAGTGAACGGCATATTGAACGATAGAACCCATATACATCATTGGGCTAACGGCGATTCGGAATTTAACGGATTCGCCAATGGCTTTCACGACGCGCATGCTAATGGCGAGGTCAATGGCAAACCAAAAACGGATCCATACATTTTCGTGTGGTCCACGTCGGACGCCGCTGGCATCAAACGAGTCGGATCTGTGTATAAAGATCATTTATCGCAAATACCCCCTGGAAGCAATACTCCAGGCTATCTTCGAAATCTCGCCTACACTCTCTCGAACAAGAGAAGTGTCCTACCGTGGAAATCCTACCTCGTGGCAAAGTCCCTCGAGGAGCTTCAGGTCAAACTGGAGAATATGCCAAAACCCTCGCGGCCATCTGTCATCCCAAGGCTTCATTTCGTCTTCACTGGCCAGGGGGCGCAATGGGCAAATATGGGACTGGAACTACTCGCCTTTCCGGAGTTTCGACAAAGCCTTTCGCAAGCTGAGAGCCACTTCAAGCTTCTGGGCAGCACCTGGTCACTCATTGAAGAAATGGGGAGACCATCCGATTCTTCAAGACTGGACGACCCTGCCTTGGCCCAGCCTGTTTGCACTGCTCTGCAGGTTGCGTTGGTTGAGCTTCTTACAGCATTAAATGTGCGCCCCTGGGGTATTGTAGGTCATTCTTCTGGTGAAATTGCAGCGGCATTCTGTGCCGGTGCCATTTCGAGGCAGTCTGCCTGGACAATCGCTTACTTCCGCGGAACACTTGCGGCTCGACTTGCAACAGCGGGACCTAAAGATCGCGGAGCTATGATTTCTGTACAATTATCTGAGCTAGAGCTGCAGCCATACTTCAAGCAGATTGGCGGCCTGTCCGTTGGGTGCGAAAATAGCCCATCTAACACCACAGTGACTGGGCGAGAAACATCTATAGACTATCTCAAGGAACAACTGGATAGAGATGGGATTTTCGCGCGGAAGCTAAGAATACCAGTCGCCTACCACTCTTCCCACATGCAGGTAATTGCAAAAGAATACCAGAGTCTTCTGTCAATTGACCGCCCGCAATCCCCAATCTCAGGGGAAGAGAAGCCCCTATTCGTGTCGTCCGTCACGGGTGATCGCATCTCTTCCGATCAGCTTTGCGAACCAGATTATTGGGTCCAGAATCTTGTTTCGAGGGTTAAATTCTCTGAGGCGATGAGAAGACTTCATTCGACAACTTTTGACACTTCATCCAAGAACCAAGCGAATTATTACATTGAAATTGGACCCCATGCTGCTCTACAGGGATATATCAAAGATGCAGTGCAATATGCTGAGGGCGTCCAGTACGATTCCGTACTTCGGCGCGGCTTGAGTGCTCTGGAGACACTTGCGAACTTGGCAGGGAAGCTTTTTGTAGAGGGATACCCGGTGGACATAGAGAGGGTGAATGGTTCTGGATTGACGAGCAAGCCCGCCAGAATGTTAGCGGATCTGCCGGAATATCCGTTCAATCACTCGCAGCGATACTGGCTTGAGAGCAGGCTCTTCAAGAACTACCGGCAACGTGACAAAATCCGACACGAGCTTCTTGGGCTTCCTTCCACCGATTGCAATCCTTTCAAACCGAGATGGAGACATACACTGCGAGTTTCTGATCTTCCGTGGATCAAAGACCACCAGGTAAGGACCCTTGCTACCTAATATAGGTGTTGGCTTACGTGAATATAGGTAAATGGGTCAGTAGTATATCCTGCAGCTGGGATGCTGGCCATGGTCATCGAAGCAGCCAGATCCGCTTCGAAGCCTGGATCTGTGATCAGGGGTTACCGGTTCTGGGACGTCGTGATGTCCAACGCACTCGTAATTCCATCTGAATCAGGCGGCTTAGAGGTTCAGCTCTACATGCAGAACAAGAGACACAACCGGACAACTGGTACTTCGGCGATCGAATGCAGAGAGTTCTGCTTGTATTCTTGCGTTGACGATGAGTGGAGGGATGCTTGTTCCGGCACCATCGTCACAGAATTCATTGAAAAGTCTATTGGCCTATACGACGCCGAGAATGATGCCCTCAAATTCGGAGATCATACTCGTGCTAGATACCAGGAGGCCCTGAAGAGTTGTTCGGCACCCACCACTCAAAAGCGTCTGTACGAAATGTACAGGCAGATAGGCTATGAATTTGGCCCTGCGTTCCAGACCTTGCATGACATCGCGTACGATCCGACTGGGTGTCATGCTGTTGGAACGATAATCTTGGACGAATGGGTGGAAAAGGTGCCAAGTACGACTGTACAGGACCATGTGATCCATCCGACAACATTAGACGGTGTGTTGCAGACAATTCCGGCGATGACTTGCAGGGGCGGCAGCATCCTAGGCCCATTGAATGTTCCTACGCAAATCCGGGAATTTTGGATCTCCCACAGTCTCCTCTCAAGACGTCCAAGCGAGAAGATTCGAGTTGCTGCGAAGACAGATCATATCGCAATCCGTGATACGGATGCTTCTATTGTTGCTTTGCACTCGGAGACATTAGAGCCAGTTCTATTAATAGATGGCTTTCGAGTGACAGCCGTTTCGAGTCAACACTACACGCCACCAGCGAAGCGCGACATATTCTACACCCTCGAATGGAGGCCAGACGTAGAATTGCTCCGTCAGTTGGAGAAGGAAGAGTACTGCCTTCGAGAAATAGGAATGCGCGTTGAGTGGGAACCCTCCAGAAAGGTGGTGTGTCTTCACTACATGGCTCAAGCTCTCCGCGAGCTGGAAGACGAGGGATTCGGAAGTCCAAAGGGCCATTTTCGAAAATACTTGGACTGGGTTCGTCTTCACCTCAACGAACTGGGTGATCAGAACCCGCTCCTCACATCGCCATGGAAGGAGACTTTTGCCCCTGAAAATCGAGAACAATATCTTAGTCAATTTGCCGCAAGGGGTCCGGTAGAGAGGGCCACGTACCTGTTCTGCTCGCAACTCACTAAGATTATTCGAGAAGAAATAGATCCGTTGGATCTGCTGTTTAACAAGGGGCTAGCCAAAGATCTATACTCCGAGGACATATTCACGCTCAGCGGGAAGCGAGTGGCCGCTTTTATTGATCTCGTGGCGCACAAGAACCCGAACATGGCCATTCTGGAGATCGGGGCTGGAACGGGCAGTATCACTAATTCGATATTGCCGATCATCTCGCAGCAAGGAAATCAATTGCTAGCTGCTCCGAAGTATGATAGTTACACCTTCACGGACATCTCCCCTAGCTTCTTCGAAAAGGCGAAAACCCGCTTCGCCCCTTTCGTTGATCACATGAACTTCAAGATATTGGACATCGAGCAAGATCCAGCACAGCAGGGATATGAACTCGGGAAATATGACCTAGTACTTGCCGGGATGGTGCTCCATGCTACTGTCAACATCGCAGAGACATTACGAAACGCGAAGTCTCTGCTAAAGCCAGGTGGCTATCTTGTTCTCGTCGAGACCACAAACAAGTATACCACAGTGCTCGATTGTATTTGGGGAACTCTGCCTGGATGGTTGAGAGCGGTAGAGGAAGATAGGAAGTGGTCGCCCCTGTACTCGCAATCTGAATGGGATTCGTGTCTCCAGCAGGCCGGCTTCACTGGAATCGAGCTTGCCCTTCCCGATCACTCAGAATCACAACATCACATATTAAACGTCTTAGTCTCGCGAGTAGCCCCAACTGAGTCGCATGCAGCTGTTACGCCACCTACGATAATCATTTCGGCGGGTACCGAACTCCAACAAAATGTAGCCATCGATATAGCCTCGTACATGAGGTCGACCGGAGTATCGAGCTGCGACATAGTCACCCCAAAATCATTGCTTTCGCGTAATGACAAGGATGTTATTTGTGTGTCTCTACTAGATCTCGACAACCCATTCCTTAGCTCAATGACCGACGATTATTTTGCCACTTTCAAGAAGATCGTCGAGTCGTCGAGGACGATCTACTGGATCACCAGTGGAAGTGGCGCAAGAGCTCGACAACCAGAAAAGGCCATGGCATCCGGGTTCAGTCGGGCCATCACGCAGGAATACCCCGGTCTACGTTTTGCCAACATTGATGTAGACGGCCCGATGACAGCTGCTGAAACGTTTCGACGAGTATTCGAACGCTCCTCGCTCGGACTCGATGCTGATGACTGGGAGTCTGATTACCTACAGTCCGAAGGCATCATCTCGATTCCGCGGGTGGTGGAGGCGAGTGACATCAACTCCTTCGTCCATTCGCAGACTGGCCAACCCGACATAGAGAAAACAGCGGTCGGAAAGGAACCGACCGAAGCTCTAAAGCTCGAGTTTAGTGTTGGACACCTCGATAGCTTCCGCTTTGCTCGAGATGAAACCATCAACGTACCTCTTACGGAGGACGAAGTGGAAATCCAAGTCAAAGCCACCGGTATTAATTCTACCGATGTTATGGTGATCCTTGGGCAAATGGCCGGCACTCACGCGGGCTGCGAGTATAGCGGTGTAGTGAGCCGCGTGGGCTCCGCAGTGAAGAATCTCTCACCGGGAGACCGTGTCTGTTGCATGGCATCAGCTGGCTTCAAGACGTTTGTTCGAAGCAAGGAACACGCTATAGTCCGAATCCCGAATGCACTCCCGTTCACAGAGGCATTCCCCGTCGTGTACCTCGCGGCAATCTATAGTATTAATCACGTTGGTCGTTTGCAGGAGGGAGAATCGATACTGATTCACGCGGCGGCCGGCGCGGTTGGCCAGACGGCAATCCAACTAGCACAGCATATCGGAGCTGAGGTTTTTGTCACAGTAAGCTCGACGGAAAAGAGGGACTTGATCAAGCGACTCTACGGCATTCCCGACAACCGCATCTTCTTCAGTCGAAACCTTTCCTTCGAACGTCAGATCATGCATGCCACCAATGGGCGAGGTGTCGACGTAGTCTTGAACTCACTCTCCGGCGAGGGCTTGGCTGAATCCTGGAGAACACTTGCGCCCCTAGGAAGGTTCGTAGAGATTGGCAAACGAGACATTCAGTCCTTCCAGAGTCTTCCCATGCAGCCCTTCTCTAAGAATGTCTCATACCATTCTGTTGACTTAGAGATGGTCTGTCGATATGACTCCAAGTTGTTCAGCAAGATGGTAACCGAGTTGGAAGACATGCTTTCCACCGGGATTCTGTCTTCATCCCAGCCGGTGAAAGTGTTCACGAGGGCGGAGTTCGAATCGGCCATCCAATACCTGCAGACGGGACAGCATATGGGTAAGGCTGTCATCGACTGGGAAGCAGAAACAGAGATCCCGATTATTCCAAGTCCCAATCCGGAATATTCGTTCGATCCTAATGCTAGCTACGTGATCGCCGGTGGCCTAGGCGGGATCGGTAGGAGCCTTGCTTCCTGGTTTGCCAGTCGCGGAGCAAAACATCTCATCCTGCTCTCACGCTCGGGAGCAAACTCCAAAGATGCGACAAAGCTGCTTGCAGATCTCGCTAGCCGTGGCGTCCATGTTGCGACCCCCCAATGCGATGTCGTTAATGCCGAGCTTTTGGAGGGAGCCCTTCGCAGTATTGCCGGCGACATGCCTCCTATCAAAGGATGCATCCAGGCATCCATGGTTTTGAAGGTTCGTGTCGATTCATTCTCTCCTTTAATCAGATGCATGCTCACCATTCCCGCTCCAGGACAGATTGCTCCAGAATATGACCAGGGACGAGTGGCAAGCCGTGCTCGACCCCAAACTCACTGGAACTTGGAATCTTCACAATGTCTTGCCTCGTAACATGGACTTCTTCGTTATCCTCTCCTCCTTAGGCGGAATGATGGGGACAAGCAGCCAGTCCCAGTATAACGCTGTATCTACCTTTCAAGACGCATTTGCCCGGCATAGGTGGTCCCGAGGAGAGAAGTGCATCTCCATTGATGTGGGCTTGGTCACAGGAGTGGGCTATGTCGCCGAGCATGGCGATATCGCAAAGCGATGGAGCGAGAAGGGTCTTCAAATCCTCCACGAGCAAGAGCTTCATAGTGTGGTCGATTGGGCATGCAATCCCGCTCGCAATATCTCGTCACCGTGGTCGACTCAAGTCATAACCGGGGCTGGAATGCCAGCCAAAACGGAGAAGCCAGACGTGGACGCGTCTCAGCACTTGAAGCGCCCCCTTTACCGTCATCTTCAGAAGAATAAAGAGCAAGCTAACAACGCTAGTCAGGTCCAAATAAATAAAATCGACTACAGCGCCTTGCTTCGCGAAGCAGGGGGCTTGGAGGAGGCTAGTAGCATCATCGCCACTGCGCTCGCTACGAGACTCGCCCGGGCTCTGTCCGTGCCGCAAGAAGACATCGACACCACCAAGCCGGCCCACTCATACGGTGTTGATTCCCTGGTCGCCATAAATCTTCGCTTCTGGTTTCAAAATGAGATCAAGGCGGATATCTCCGTGTTCAACGTCCTGTCAAACGACAGTATCGTCGAATTGGCACGCTTGGCTGCGAGTAAAAGCGAACATCTGGCAAAGTCAGCCTGAAATCGGCCATTAGGCAATTTGGTGTGCCTGTTGACTCTTGGCTGTTAGCTATCTAGGCGCTAAACGTATCACGATGGATCTTATTGCTGGTTGATTGTTCAAAATATTACCTGTTCAGGGGTTGGCTTGGCGAGATGGTGGCAGTGCTCAGTGGGTAGACCCAGCAAAATTCTTGGACAACGTCACTCGCTTTAGCTACCAGTTAGTTGTTATTGTGGAAATAAATAAGACACATTTCAGCTTAGATTCATCGTCTGTCATTTTCTATTTACTATATAAATATTTTCAGGCTAAGAAACAATGGAAGCCAACTCTAAAAGCCTACTACCTCCTTACAGAGGCGCGGAGGAAGTTCTGGAAGATGTTCTAAAGCCAACGACCCTTGTGCTAGTAGGGCAATCCGTAATGTCTGAGGCTGCGACCGCACGACCACTGTACCAGATGAACTGGAGTGTGACCTCTATTCCACAAAAGAGTTCGTCCGTGGTGTTTGAGCGGGTGGAGGACAGCACAGTATTAGGGGTGGAAGGTGGAATTTCCGTGAAGCAGAGTAATGAGCATCTGTTCTATCTAGCACACCCGGCGGGCACGCAGTATCAGACAGATACCCCAGCATATTACCTTACCTCCGTATCCCCCGAGACTTTAGGCAACATATGTCTCGAAGTATCCAGATCACGGTTTCAGAAGCCAGAATTCAAAGCCCTACTCAACCCAAAGAAGAGATGGTCAGATACCCCACTGTTCGATAGGAACTCCCAACTCCTATTCGATGTCAAGCCGAAATGGATGGGCGGCCGTTACACATGGACCGATCCAAGTGGCGCACAGATAGCTTATGAGGACGCAAAAGATGACCAACATAAGTTAATCATCACGGAATCAATACAGAGGGAGATGAGGGATGCGCTCGTCGCCACGTGGTGTTTGAGGCTATGGCACGATACAGCCGAGAGTAGACAAGCCAAGAGAGACGGTGAGCTAGACTCTATTCGTAGCCGTTCTATCATCGCCATTGACATGTTTTACTAATGATTACTTAGCTATGGAAAGAATGACGCCGCCTGATGCCGTGCAAGGGTATGGAAATATGAAAATGGCGAAAAGAGTTGGAGCACTGGGTGCTCTTGGTGGAGCAGGCGCTTGAGACATTAATGCAGTATCTAAGTATCCGAACATATCTCACTCTCTATCTAAGTAATCGTAAACACGGTCTCCGGTAAATAGACTATCTTACAAGACTTACTTTAGGTAGGTACCTACTTAGTTCGGGTCTGAAAGTTCTTCCTTCAACGTGTTTCATTACGCGCGGCCCCCGTAGTTATCTCCGCTGTCCTATCAATATTCAGGTAGATACACCACATACCTATTTAGTGATCTTATTCCACGGGAAGTCAGCTGATGGCCACTCCGAGTGGGTACATTGGTTCAGAACTTTGCGTCACTCCACGAAAAATCTCCTTAAATCTAGACCCCCTACAAGGGCCCATCTCATGCGGGCTCTATACCGGCTGAGATTAATAGTAAGGGGCTGAGTATGTACATTAGACCTGACAGCAAAATGCGGATTCCTCTATGCGCTCAGAGAAACCCGGCGGTGAATCGGTTTGCCATGCAACATGGGACTGAGGGTAGAGCCGGATTATACCCATGACGGGAAGAGTTCTTGTCAACGGCAGAGCTGATCTGAGGGAAAGGACTCACGACTCTGTAGGACTTAGATTATGGCTATGGTAAGATTTCTATGCACCTGTGGAACCATATATAATAGTTGGAAATACTGCCGTGTAAGAGGTAGGAACTAAGTGGAGTTAATCCAAAACTTCGCCATGTACACCGATTGATACTGTCAAGTCGATTTTTGGAGCACTCAAAATTGATCCCTTTTGTGTAATTCAGCTATCCATATCGCCACGGCCAAGACAATAAGACATGATTCGGACCTACTCTGCTGTCGCACTGAAAGCCACGCGTTAACTAGAGGCGGTATGTGTCAGGCTGCAGCATGGTACCTTCAAGATTCCGCGTGAAGGCAGAAGGGGCGTTCTATGGTGGAAGTGTAGTGATATGATATGAAACGGATGGCAATGATAGTAACATAAAATTTAGTGTGTAGAACGGCGACATCATTTGCAGCCTTTTACTAACTCATTGAGGCTCTAACTAATCTTTCGTACAATATTCCATGTTTACGGGGTTATGGGGCAACGTGTGGTATCTCCAATGATGTCGGTAGAAATAAGGAGTCTGGCCTGAATCGCAAGTTAAAGATCAAAGCCGAGATGTTATAACATATCGACAAAAAGGTTTCGAGTTCTATGATGTTCGATCATTATCAGTGCTCACGTACACAAACATGATATGGTCTTTCATCGTGTCCGACTTTAAAATAGAGAAAAGTTCAGCTTTAGCTCAAAATGTTGTATTTATTTGAATAGTGGTAAAGCCCTTGCTTTAGCCGCGATCTAGTAATATGCCATAGCCTTTAGGCCGTGCCAAGAATCCGTTGAACCGGTGAAACTAATCGCAACCAATTCGTTATGTGCCAAATGTACCTAGGTACCTTAGGTATGTAAAACCTCATACCACAAGTGGATTCTAAGATTCTGTTAGATCCAGATGATTCATATCAATGTCAATTAGAGATAGACTTCTTAGAATATCGCGTAGAAGTCCTCATATTATAGTGCAATTATAGGGTTCTTCCTTTCCTATGTTTAAGAGACTTCCAAAGTAAGAACGCTATAATCTATTGTTCAACCAAGTCTTAGTAACACGACTTAAGTCTCACTAATAAAAATAATTTAATAACATCTAATAAACGAGGTAGTATATTATATTCGACTATTTCCCATCCGGTGTCAAACCCGGTGTTAAAGCCGAATAGTCATAAAAGGGGCATAAACATTACCATTTCAAATCGCATTAGATTAGCCCCTAGGTGTCTCCTTATGCGGTTTATTATTCCTACGATGATTATATAACAAAAAAGAAAAGCGGCTTCCCGAGAACCCTTGGCAATGCGGGTGAGATGCAGGTAGTATCTAGACAGGGGGTAAATGCCAAGCTTGGGGCTGATAGGAGGTATGGGATGTACGTTTAAATAAACGTACCGTGGACCATGGTATCTAGTGCTTATGTCGGTCGGTTGTGTTGATTCGTGTCCTCGACGACAGTAAGCTTCGATCGATTCTATCCCGTAATCTAAGGGGTGCCATTCAAATCTTGCCACTGATCAGATGAACTACTATTACTGATGCTCATTGGATCGAGGTAGAAAGGCAAGAATCGGGCAGATAGACCTATCAACCATGTAGGCTGCATGGTCAGCGCGGCTATGAAGAGCCTCACGCAGTCAGCAGACACCGCTTGCTTCGTTAGATAACGCTAATGCCTCGTGACCGAAGCTCGGTAATGTCTGGCCGTTTCATGCATGCATGAGCCTATGTCAGAACTCAGTGACAGGAGAGACAGCCAATGACCTCTTGTCAGTAAATTGGCCCGTCCTTTGTGATTGCCGATCAATCTCACACCTCTTGTAGTCTAATATAGTATATGCAAGTAGTGAAGGACTAGTTAACCCATCCAACTCAACTTCAGGTAATATGGAATTGGTCAATATTGATAACTTCATTGGTAGACATAGCTGATTCCGACTTTCGGAGTTGTAGGTCAGCTTAGCTAAGGTCGGCTTATAGTGTTTAAAGGGATCAAGTCTAGCTGCATAAGCTTACGTGCCCGACGCGTTTTGACGTATTAGTCATTGCTTATACGTAGCAGTCGTGTCATTACACACTCTGAGGTTTTGTTCACGGCGTATTGATAGCCAGAGTAGTTATGGAGATGAATATCAGGACAACTCTGAGTAACCAAGGTATAAATTAAAGGACCTACCCGAATGACGCGTCTCTTCGCAATTAATAGCTTGTGGGATCACCACCTCTTCAAGTGATTACCGTGTGTAAACTCTGGGCGCTCCTCTACTCCAGTCATATGATATGTACTAGAGTTGCTTTATCTCACCGCCCATCCCCGATCCGATCGGATCAAATGAGGGCTCTGCTCGCCTTCCTGACATAAGCCTCCTCACCTCTACAGTTTTCAAGACTCTCCTCGGTCCCGATAGCCCCAAGGCAACAGAATCCTACATCGCAGGTTACTCCCTTCGACATAACTTATGGTTTGAGTATGCCACGAGACTCAAGTCAGATGCCGCGGAGAAGTCATCTTCGCAAGATCCTGACATCTTAGACACGCCTGCTAGGAATGATTGACCATTCAAATCATGCTTCAGCTTCCGTAGGTGGGTAGGAACGAAAAGTTCCAACCCATTCAAAGAGTCCAATATATTGAGGCTCAATGTGGAGCTTACCACTCTTACTCACCACCTTGAGTGCTGGCCGTAACCCTTGAATCAAGCTCCAGTGGCTGTTCGGGACCGAACCCCAAATTCAGGGGCTAAGTTGGACGCAATGAACCACAGAGAATCGCGGCACTCGCCGAAACCAAATAATAATAATAACGAGTAAAAGGAAATAGGAAATTTTAAGAAAGACATTATGGTAGTTTGGGTTGAGTTAAATATAGTTTTGGAATTTAAGGGGTCGTTTGATATCGCCACCTCGGTTGGCCCTGTCATAATCAAACTCCATTAACAACGCCATTAGCATTGCCATTCGTATAACCATTAATCTTGCTGCGCACCATGTCTGCCGTCCCGCCGCCGTGTTCCCAAGCCGAGTTGCGCTTGTTAAGCTCGACTAATGGCGTAGCCTTCTTCCACGTAGTCTGGACTAAGCGGCGTGTAAAGAACGAACTCTGCATCTTTGCTATTGCGTAGTCCCAATCGGTCGTATATTCTTTGAAAAAGGGTTTATACCCTAGCATGCCACCAATCCAGCGGCCGATCACAACACCTGCCCAGTATCCAATAAATCTGCGTATGCGTGCCGGTAGGAAAGCCGGGCCTAGCAGGTAAACATCTCCAGCATCGTAGGTCTGCGTAATCAGCGTCAGCGAACTCGAACTCGAAAATAGATAGGTTAGATAGGTAGGTACGCACGCAGAGAATCTGAATCATATCCATCTTCCCGTCTTCGTGAACTAGATAGTCATGCCACAAGCCGTACCAATTCTCAAAGAATATACGATCTAGCTGGTAGTCTCTTCCGGGGTCTGATCCCGATATGATGGCCACCATGTCTTCGGTGCTGTCGGGGGCGATAAAAAAGCGATGGATGCATCCGGCCCGGCCGAATACCTCGCCATCCTCCGGCGTAAGCGTCTTGAGCCGGCCGTCGATCTCTACACACATGCGTCCTTGCTCGACGCGAAACCACTCGTTCTGGAAGGGATGAAAGTGGACTGGCGGGCCCGAAGGATGATTACGCGCCTCATACTGGCGTGTGGCGTTAGGGTCATCGCTTAGCTCCGGGGGAAGCTTCACACGATACCGCTGACGGATGCAGACGGACCTTCCGGGGGGCGGCTCCAGGAACTCGGTAACGAGCATGCCGCCAAACCTGCGCTAACTGGTTAGACAATAGTTCCCGCCAAGCCGTGCGGGTAAGTAAGGCTGGTAAGTACTAACTTAGAAAGAGGATTACTCCCTGCAGAAACGTGATACGGGATATGTGGAGGCATCGTTGCGATGGATTCTTGGCCGACTCACGACGAGTTCGATTCCACAACAGAGAACGCATTCTGATCAATTTAATATACAGCGGCAGTTGCAATTTGATCGAATGTTATCCGACGACTTTGCCTATTCGCGATGAGATAAACCTCAGTTGTTGTCCGATCGAACATGTTTTCCCAATTCGTTTATCTCCGGGTCGTTCAGGGGATTGTGATGGGGATTTCCTAAATAGGACAGCGGTCAATCGGAATGCGTGAAGAGGCTTATCATTTTTCAGGAATCTGACTACATCGAGCTCGCCGCGTCTTGAACTTTGGTTCAAGGGGTCCGTAGCCCTACCGCATGGCAGGCATAAGCTCCACCCGTCCATGAAGGGCTACGATGATGACAACAGGAGACACAGCGCCGACTGCTTAGTAGATAGGGGCCACATAATTGAGGCTATGCCGCACATTCTGATAGTCCGATTAATGTAGTCAAAGCGCAGCCTGCCAGTCTAGTCAGTCGATTATTCCCTTCGTTGTAGTCCGGATATATTCACGATGCAGACAGAGGCGCCGAGCGCACACAAGGTGCGCACAGCCTGTGACATCTGTCACAAGGCTAAGATGAAGTGCTCGAGAGGAAACCCTTGCATGGCTTGCGCGAGATCGGGGAATCAGTGCCGTTACAGCATTTCGAACCGATTGGGCCGACCGCCAAAGGGGACAGCCAAGAACGCAAGCACAAACACAAGGGGAAAGGAGCGGGAAAGCCACCATCAATCCGCCGCCACGGCGGCTCAACTGTTACTAGCGAATGATCACACCCAACCGGAGGACTTGCCCACTCTGGATGATATGTTCATGGACGGCTTCTCGGATTCGTCATACGCGCTGTCGAGTCCCGAGACGCTAAACAATCAAGGGTATCACAATGTCGAAGATACCAATAACATGGTGAGAAACCTCTCTCCTGCGAAGGTATGTAAGCCACCATATCCATTGTTCTCTTACTCCCATTCTAAAGTTCTGACGTCACCTCCTCCTCTTGCAGGATGACCACCAGCCATGGACGCCGGGTCTGGAGCAGTTCCACCAATCGCCGGCGGTAGCAGTAGGAGCGGATCCTTTTAACACGCCGCAAAGTAGTCCCCGGCCGGTCTACAATACCGCCGTCTTACTGCACAACAACAATCATGGCTACACGCACCGAGGTGAGCCTCCCCGGTGCCATTGCCTCCAGCAGCATTTCCAGTTCATGTGTCAGTTGAACGACATGGACCGGATCCACCATTCGCGGTCCATTGCCGTCTCCCTAGACGCGGCCAAGCAAAGTCTTCGCCTATGGCAGGCTCACCTAAGCTGCCGGTCATGCTGCCTCGAGGAGGACAATGATGCGCTGCTGCTGCTGCTTATGTGCATCGGCACGGTGGTGAAGCGTTTATGGGGATTCCTCGCGCACCATCAGCAGCAGCGAAGCGCTCTGGAAGGGGGCAGCGCGCCTGGGTTCGGCGGAGAAAGGGCCGTGGCGGGGGTTGCCAAGACGGCGACATCCCCAACAGGAAGCAATTTCGGCGAGCAGGGGCAGCGAAATGAGCCGGGTCCCCCATCAGTTCCCCCTCCGATGAAGATCAACGTCGGCGAATTTCAGGTCCCTGAGGAAGAGCAGATGTTCGTGGTAGGTATGTTGATTATCCGCATGCTGATGCGGATCAAAGAGGGGCTTCAGGATCTGCGGGGCCGGATTGGCCTAGAGATACGAAGAGACAGTAGCGATGCGCATCAACCTCATCACCACCCTTTCCGTAAACTAACTCCAATGATACTAGATAACCTAGATGAGTCGGTTTTGGACCTAGAACGTTCCTTAAGGAGTTTTATAATGCGATGAGGGTTTCTGGCTGCACTTACGGTGAAGGCGATAATTGATAGACAATGTTAGACCTTATTCTCTATTCTCTCCCTGTTTGATGTAAGAAGGGTGATTAGATGTATGAAATTCTAAGAGATGTCAACAACGCAGCACGTTAAATTAAGCTTAAGTCCGTGTTCAGCAACTGCCGGGCGCGCAGGACGGACTAGTCTCTCCTCTCCCTAGCCCCTTCCCCATCAATTTGACTTCCCAGCCATGCGGACAATCGGTTGCGTTGTGTTACCAAACTCTAAATGTCAACTTACCATAACTCTAATATAAACGGCTCGTGTTACCTGCCTCTTTGATTGCTTCCGGTTTTGTGCAACCGTTCGGCCTATAAGTACTCGGATGCTATAGACCCCCCACGTATTAAGACAGGGTCAACAGGTTCAAATTATTCGAAGATTGCAGCAAGCGAAAAATACACCGATGCAGGTGTTTGAATTATAATTTTCGGTGTTGGTTCCGATTACCGATTACATACATAACACCACTAGTCAATAGGTAATCGGTTCGATCTATCGAAAAGGGGGGAACAGGTCACAATCATGCTAATGAATACCTAGCCTATGTAGGTTGGTGTTCGTTTCGAGCAGACTAAGAACTGAATATAATGTGCATCAATTATTATATTGCAGAAAGCGTGCGTACACACGATAGATGTGTGCTTTTGTTAGATAACCTGAATGGATCAGGTGGATTGATATCAGCTAGTATATTACATAATATGCCAAGATGGCTAGATGTCACGTGATCTTCTCTTGGGACACAAATTACATCAGACGTTTGTACACACAACTTTCCAATTCAACCAATCGATCAAGATTCACCCATAACTTTGAACTGATCAGAATAGAGTGCTTTTGATAGCTTTGCCGAACTTGCCGGGTTTGTCTAGGCCTTCTTTACATGCAGCCCTACCTTAGTCGCTTATGTGCCCCGGATTTCCCTGCCAACATGGTAATCAAGCAAGGATACTCGTAAATCTCGACCGGTTTCTGTGATGGAGCGGAATTCCGCAATTCCGCCACATGATTCCATACTAGGTACCTATTCCGCTCATCTCACCCGCTTCCTTGCTAGTATCTAAACTCTGCCATGGTAGCTTCCCATGCTGCCATGGTCTCTCCACTTCAGCCGCATGCGCACGCAACGAGAGAAATAGGAATAGTTGTTGACAGTGAAGTGTATGCATCTGGTTCGATGTAGCGTCCGCCGGTACAGATGTTAGATGTTCTTCCTTGCGCCACGTCACTAGACTTAGATGCGGTCACAGAGATGATGCTGCAATGTCACCATCCTAGTCGCTTCCTGTCCTTCTAGTTAGGTTCCCACCTAAGCAGTCTTCTTATCGTAGGAGTAGGCAGGAAAGATATCTCAATCCCGGGGAACAATTCCTGTACCTTCGTGCGCATGGTATACGTGCTAACAGTCCATCACGATGACCAGCCCGCTCAAATGAGCGGCCTTTTTGGGGTGATATGCAGCCTTATGGTAGTTTTTTTGGTTGACTTGGTGCCCATGGCCTGATCGTGCATCGCTCTCTTGTAAGACCTGGTCTCATTCATGCCTAATTCCAGTCCAGATGAATCGAGGTTGGTATCAATTTGTCGTCGAACTACATACATGTTAGTCTTCCTGCTGGGAACTGGCTTACGCTCACCTGGAACTTTCTTTGAGCACCTAGTGCAACTGCCAGCTTGACCTCAAGTTAGATTTGACACTGTTAGTCTTGCAAGTTTCAGGCGAGTGGTCATACATCATATTTATTGTCTCTAGCTGTTTAGTCACCGATTGATAAGCAGAGTGTTCCTGCATCTATTTTAATTCAGGATTGCAGTTAATATAAATGTTATCTGATTTTATATCCCGAATCGAAGAGCTGGGCTCTTGGTTACGCTGGCGCCGCTGAAAGAAACTCCGTGTAATCCAAGGAAATAGGTGGGAATAGAGGTGGCAGATGCGGATTACATAAAATTACGTTATCCAACCCAGGAAATATTTGAACGTGGCGTAGATATAGGGAGATTTCTTCGATCACGGCGTATGGCATGAAGGATTGTACTGCAGATGCAAATTCTATGCATCGTCAGCGTGTCAGAACTGCAGCTTCAAAGCTTGATAAATTCGTCCTTCTATTTGGCCAGTCATAATCGCTGCCAAAAGCCACAAAATGATAAAAACATCCCCTGCGTTGATAGCGGACGAAGGGAAGTCTACATTCGGCTGTGACACACGTGTGGCCACGCTTATGCACAGTCCAATGTAAGAACTGATAGAGCTGTCTTTTGTCATCTTACGTGGTCGATTCTCGATGAGGTAGAATTGTGAACCTCGCCTATTGGTCAATTCGTTTTCGAACAAAAACATAACATTGCAGGAAAAAGCGCCGAATAGTGACACATGAAATTCGCCGGGGTTATGTAGCAATCCGGAAGGTGATGGATCACTCAACCCTGTAATTACAAGCCTCATATGTGGTCGGTTATGCGGAACCTGCGGCTCTAGATGCTTACAATCGGGGTCTGAGGCGTTCTCGACCTTGTCAGAGCCGTGCAGATGTCATAGTTGGATAGTTGATCTATCCGGATCTTCCCGTTCACATTGCTCATCACTTACGGTAGGCACCAACGTTTAAGGGAAAGATGGTACACTATAACCCCCTGGTCCTATTAGCTACCTAGGCACGTTCCGAGCACTACGCTTCTTACGGCAGTGCCCACGTCATGTGTATGCTATTAACTGCAAGGGGATGTGCGTAGATAGCTATCGGTGAGAGTCGAGACAATAATTGAGAGAAAAGGAAAACATCTCTGATACGAATCTCACTACAGTATGTGTTGATATCGGATGGTATTCCCGGGATGATTTCAAACTAGACAAATTTGGTTCAAATTATTCAGTGTCTGTTCTCCGACCTCATTTCATCTTATTCGCCCTGTCGTTTAGAAAGGATGCTCCTGGTAAGCCTTGTCAGCTTCTACTACAGCATCGTAGCCATATAACCACGGTTGTACTGAAGGGCATGTCCTAAATGTGAATGGCGTGTTAGCAGGTACCTATGCAAGGCAAATTAGTGCAAAGAAATTCGGCTGTATCCTTACCAGCGGCTAGGGAAATGAGGTGTTGGGTCTTTTCCTAAACTTGCTGCGAACACGGCATCTCGTTGCTCCTGTTCGGGTCCGTCAGGTAGATGGAACGAATCCCTCTTTAATAATAATTAGTACCCACAATTTCCAACTAGTTACTTGAGGTGTACTGACCTGTCCTAGTGCCTCCTTTGCTATCGCCTCTCCTCGAGCCTTTCGTAATTGTTGATACATCTCGAGCGCTGGGGCAATCTTGTCCCGACTGGTTACATATTTAAGCAACCTACCAAGAACGGCGCCATCTTCTAGAGAGGAGTTCGCGCCTTGTGCAAGGTATGGAAGCATTGGATGGCATGCATCCCCGCTGAATTCGTGAGTTAGTTCCATTAATATGACACCAACGGAGGAATTCTGGCGTATTAAAGCTGGGACTTACGCCACGATAAAGGTGCCCTCTTTGTTCACCCATGTGTCCAGAGGGGAAACTAGGTGGTAGAAATGGCATAAGATGTATATTCCCAAGAGATCAGAGCAGAGGTGGTAGGATTATAATTACTGTGCATCAGTCGCCATTTATCCACCTGGCTCACACACGCCAGCAATTTACTCAGGCTGTCATAAGTCTCATGTAAGTGAAAGGCACACAGTCCAGGGTTTATATTTGACTTACACCGGGTCCCACGGCTCAAAGAGCTTCCGCATCTCATCCACATCGGCGGCAGCCCGACTGACAGCTTCTGGCAGGTCATCTGGGCGTAAAAGCACTAGGTTGTACATACGGCCTTGGCGGACAGAGTATCCTACGACATGGGACTCTGGACCAATCCAGAAGTTGACGGAAGGATTGGAAACCAATTCCCGTAACTCCGGATCTCCGATGTCCTCCAGATTTAGGATGATCCGATACGCGAGATCTCCCGTCGGCTTCGGGGTTAGCTGCTGCGGCAGCAAGAAATCCCTCGTGCGCGACCATAAACCATCGGCTCCGAGGATGAGGTCGCCTTGGACCGTCTGACCATCTCGTGTGGTTGCCGTGGCGTTCTTGAAATCAATATTCTGAACATCGGCACCCAAGAGGATGTCGACGCCAAGAGATCTGGCCCGGTTCACCAATGATTCTTGTAAGTCGGCGCGATGGATATCCCAGAAAGGAGCCCCGTATTGCTCAACAATCTTCTTTTGGAAATGCTCTTCATATGCCAGGAGGCTAGTGCCATCGTATCTTCGAACTGCCAGGTACGAAGGAACAGCAACCTTAGGGTTCAACTCGTCGAAAATTCCCCAGTGATGGAATAGACGGCTCGCATTGGGAGTGACTTGTAACCCAGCACCAACTTCCACTAGCTGGGGGGCTTTCTCCAAGACCGTGACGCGGTGACCTTCCAACCGAGTGCTGATAGCAGCAGCAAGCCCTGCTAACCCTGCACCGACGACGATGAGGTGCAGCTGGAAGCTGGCGGGTTTGTCGTTGTTCTGAGCACCGTTTGCAGCCATTGTTGAAAATGTGTGTATGTGTATGGGGAGAGAATAGGGGAGCGAGTATGTCGTGCCCTTGAGTTGATCTGGTTTCTTTGTTTCAAACCGGGATTCGGTGACAAAGAAGGTTTGTTATAGGTGGCAATAGCCGGCATTGGTAAGTAAGGGATGTGAATTGATGAGGGGGTACGGCAGGTTACGGCATCACCGAAGGGAGCGGTTATACACTTGCGGCTAGCAACTTCGGTAAGCACATGCCTGACCACTCCTTTTCTAGACTAATCGTAACCCCTGCACGGCTCCAGAGGCTGAGAGGGCTACCAATGAACTACGTAGATCTATCGATAAGCTTAAATAGACATTGACCAATCAGACACTATCTGACGAGATTAGGAAGATTTATAGAAGGTACGGTACAGATATCTAGGCTGCTAGGGTCAGCGGAGTTATAGTGGTAGCGCTATAATCCTTGCCAGGCCGTTTCAACAGGGGGCCTAGTCCGCTTTTTACTCTTTACTTACTCCCGCCGTAGGGCTTCATGGGGGTAAGGGGTAAGCCTACGATACCACTTATACTTTACTTTACGCCGTACCCATGCCTTGTCACACAGCACAACGGCTTATATATCTCACCTGCAGACGCAGATAGCAATCGATCCTTACATCAGCAGGATTTCTCTGATAACCAGGATAACTACGGCTGCCCAGAGTCTCTCATCTCCATACTATGTAGAATCTGTATGTCATACAATACCGGCTGCCAGAAGGGGAAACCGTTGTATTGCCCCTTGAAGCTAGCCATCCAGAGCATGAATAATCACTTCTATTAATACGCAGTTTTCACATGCGAATGGATACTCCGTAATACAGGAGTCCTAACTATAGCCCTATTGTCCCTTGATATTATCGTTTCGGCTTACACAATTTGCCTCGATTCGCTTATTTACTTAATGGACTGATCTGGCTGCGGCGGTGAGGAGGCGGTCAAGTGGAGATGCTATTCATCATCTCACTGTTTACTGGTTCCGTTAGCCCAAACTCGCTGAGGTCCGCCTTGATAACGACGAGAACCAACCTAGTTATTTATTCAATGTAGCCGCAAGGATCCCCCCAAAGTTCTGCTGACCCTAAGACACTTGGTGTACATTCTACGAATTCTTCAACATGTATCGTATAGCTGTATTTGCCGGACTAGGCTCCGAGTCCCTTTTCTCCCGCACCACCTTAGACACGGCGGTCCAGGATGCTTCCTTACCGGAATCACAAATTATCTTGCAGTCATGCCATGCTACTTTCCGAACACAAGTAGCCAAAGCTATAGAGCAAGGTCGTCTCTCTGTCGAGTCGATCGATTTGGACGACTTCATACAACCAGAAACTCTTCTACGACCTCCCGTTAACTACCATCAAAATGTCGTTATACAACATACAACCATATACCTCATCCAGGTCCTCAGATTTCTCCGTCACTCTAGGGGACTATCTGATGTACGGGGAGTTGCTGGATTCTGTGCTGGCCTTCTGCCCGCCGCTGCCGTAGCATCGGCTCACAATGTGATCGAGTTCCTCCAGCGTGCGCAAGATTTCTTCCATGTTGCCCTATGGCTCGGTATCAGTTCGGAGTCATATCGAAGCTCGCAGGTTTCTCAGAGTGCTTGCCCTCCCAGCTTACCATGGAGCGTGGTAGTTCACAACATATCTGACGATATCATCAACCGTTTGATCGGTCCTGATGCTAAAAATGTGAGTGTTAAGATGAAGTATCTAGAGTTCATCCATGTTCTAATGAACTCAAGCAGGATCCTGACGCTCCCGTCTACGTCAGCGCTAGAAACTCAGCGACCTGTGTCACATTAAGTGGAAGAGGAGACCAACTGGCACGCTTCATCCACGATCAGCTTCCCTCCCAATGTAGGACACGCGACACTAACGTGTTCACTCTCTATCACAACCGTGATAGATTGACCAAAATCTTCAACGAGACACTCGATGTTCTTGAACGGGAGTTACCTTCCCAGTGGGAAATCCCAGCCGTTCTAGCAGCCCCCCTTTTCTCTACCGTTATGGGAGCTCCTCTAACCCTTTCCGACAAGCCGGACACTTCAACAACACTGGGTCAGCTGATCTCGCTTCTGTTGGAGATGATCTTGCTAGAACCGGTGGATTGGGTCTCCGTCCAAGACTCCATCTTGTCTGAGCTTGGGAAGGTCTCTGACTCAGAGCCCTGTGAGGTCTTGAATTTCGGTCCGGGATACGGTGTGTCGAAGTCAGGACACCCAGTGCCCAAGACTGTGGAGATCCGTGATGTCTCAGCCACCGGAGCATCCATTCCCACGAACGAAGCTTCCAACATATCATTAGACGACATAGCCATCGTGGGGATGGCCGTCGACCTTCCCGGCTCCCAGGACGCGGATGAGCTATGGGAGAACCTCTGCAACGGGGTGAACTCATGCTCCGAGGTTCCCGCCTCAAGGTTCCACATAGATGACTTCTATCAGAAGAAAGACGAGAAGGGCAACCGGGCAAAGCGATCCATAAACACGCGATACGGGAACTTCTTGAAGAACCCATTCCTTTTCGACAATGACCTCTTCGACATCTCGCCTCGGGAGGCCAAGTCAATCGATCCGCAGCAACGAGTTCTACTCCAGACCTCGTACCGCGCCCTTGAGGATGCTGGATATGTTCCGGATTCGACTCCTTCATTTGCCCGAGACACATTTGGATGCTTCGTCGGTAACGCCACGCTCGATTACACCGACAACCTCCGCGTAGATATCGACGTATACTACAGTCCAGGCGAGTTTCTTCCCCTTTTTCTGCCCTCCTTTGTAAGACAGAATCTAACTGAAAACCGATATAGGGACGCTTCGCGCTTTCCAGAGTGGACGTATCTCGTACTACTTTGGCTGGAGTGGTCCATCAATTACACTCGACACTGCCTGCTCTTCGTCAATGGTGGCACTTCACCAGGCGGTGCGAGCAATCTCGGCTGGAGACTGTCGAGCAGCTCTGGTAGGCGGAGTCAATGTTATTTCCAGTCCAGACGTACGTGCCATACCCAAGTCATCATTCCATGACGATAAACTTACTCTGGGTAGATGTACCTCGGTCTCGACCGCGCGCATTTCCTAAGCCCCACGGGCCAGTGTAGAGCTTTTGATGCCTCTGCTGACGGCTACTGCCGTTCTGAAGGTTGCGGTATCTTCATTGTTAAGAAAATGAGAGACGCACTTGCGGAAGGCGACCGAATCCATGCCATTATCAAGGGGATTGAACTGAACCAGAGTGGAAATGCGCATTCAATTACCCACCCTCACGCTCCCACGCAGGAGTTGTTATTTCGTCGTCTGTTAGACAAGACTAGGGTTCATCCTCACCAGCTCACAGTGGTTGAGACGCATGGAACAGGGTAAGAACTCTCCCCTTTTCAATACATATCACTTCACGGCTCGTGACTCATATTCCATCCTCTAGCACGCAAGCCGGAGATCCGAATGAACTCGAAAGTCTACGGGGTGCATTATGTAGTGGCCGTGACTCGCGGAACCCCTTGCATTTCACGTCGATCAAGGCCAACATCGGACACGCCGAGGCTGCCTCTGGCGCCGCGGCTCTCGCTAAGGTGGTCCTCATGATGAGACACGGAAAGATACCACCCCAAGTCTCTCTGAAGAACCTCAACCCTAAGATCCAGGATCTCGGTGTCGACGGCGCTATGATAGACCGCGATGTCACTCCGTGGCAACAACCAGGGAACCAACCAAGGCTGGCGTTAATCAACAACTTTGGAGCGGCTGGATCGAACGCTGCAGTGATAGTGCGGGAGTATGAAGCCCCTGCACCTCCTCAAGTCCCTCTCAGCGGCGACGCGCAAACATATGTCCTGGGTCTGTCTGGGAAGAGTGTAAGAGTCCTCAACAAGCTCCGCGAGCAGCTCATTGCCAGCCTGGGTAGGGCACTTTCGACGGGATCGCCTTCTTTGGCCGACATCTGCTATACAATGACAGCCCGTCGCCAGCTTTACGATCACCGCATCGCTGTCACCGCTGACTCGGTTGGCAAGCTGATAAAGAGCCTAGAAAGCGCCGAACCTACCCACGTCCCAGCGGCAAAGGCTACCGGGCTTCAAGTCGCGTTCGTCTTCTCGGGGCAAGGGTCGCAGTATCTAGGAATGGGCCAGCAGCTCATGTCCACGTACCCAGTCTTCTCGAAGACTATTCACCAGTGTGATCAGATCCTCAAGAGAAACGGCTTTCCCGGATGCTTGGAAATCATTGACCCAAGCACCGCTAAAAGCACGAAGTCAAAGGACACCAATGCGCAGCTTCAGGCTTTCCAGTCCGCCATCTTCGCGCTGGAGGTCGCTTTAGCTCAGTTACTGATGTCTTGGAATATCCTGCCAAGTATTGTCGCCGGACACAGTCTTGGTGAATACGCCGCCCTGGTGATCGCGGGGGTATTGGACATCTCTAGTGGTGTACTCCTGGTTGCTCGTCGGGCCCAACTTATGATGGCCAACTGCGGGGTTGGGAAGACCTCGATGCTGGCAGTCAACATTTCGGCATCCGATGCCCGGGCGAGGATTGAAAGCGACGGCCGCTTCCGACAGTTGGCCATTTCGTGCGATAACAGCCGTACCGACTGCGTAGTGGGCGGTCCAGTGCCGCAATTGCAAGCTTTCAAAGAGTATATGAAAGCCAACGGTGGCGTGAAGAGTAAAATGCTGGACGTGCCTATGGCGTATCATACAGAGGCCATGGATGCCATCCTCACCGAGCTGACGAAGTATGCCAGCAGGATGGTGCTGAGAAAGCCCTCGGTTCCGGTGATCTCAAACGTTTTAGGCCGCGTAGTGCCGGCAGGTGAGAGTGCGTTCACGCCTGAATATTTCGCACGACACTCGCGCCAGACCGTCGCTTTCCAGCAAGGGTTGGATGATTTCCTGGGTTGTCACAGCTCTGCGACGACTCACTGGGTGGAAGTTGGACCGCATGCCTCCCTCCTCCCCATGATCTCCACGCAAGTTCCCACAACACAGGCTGGCCTGGTGCCGTGTCTGCGAAAGGGTGTATCGCCCACTTCCACATTATCACAGCTTTTGAGCCACTTTTACCAGAAGGCCGCGCCGGTCAACTGGCGTCAAGCATTCGCATTCCAGGACCGACCTCAACTGGTTAGCCTTCCTGGCCTGCCATTCTTCCAAACTGAATTTGTGGTGTCTTATCCCCATGAGACATCTACCCTCCTCACCGGCGTCCCCGAGAAAGTCCAGGACACTATATCCAGCAACGTGTTCCTTGGCCGGACGGTCCAGAAGGCGTCAGAGGCCAACGGGTTCTCTGGAATCTACGAGACCTCGATTCGGTCCCTAAAGGAATTCATCACCGGCCACATCGTCTGCGAGCATGCGCTATGTCCGGCTTCGGTGTACCATCAAATGGCCCTGTCGGCTGTGCAGGACATGGAGCCGGATAGCACGGCGGAATCAGCTTGGTCACTATCGGACATCACATACGTTGCCCCTCTCCTCTACACCAACGAGTCAACCGCAATAATCCGCATCCATATTGCCCCAGCTGGGGTTGCTCGGAATGAGTTAAACTTCGAGGTCTCGTCCTTCGGTGCTGGCGCTGATCCCAACCGTGGCAGCGCGCATTGCAAGGGCCACCTAAAGCGCAAGGTCAGGAAATCCACGGAGCAGAAATACGCACGAGCGGCCCGCATGCTAGAACGTCAGGTAGACCGATTCGTACACCCGGATCCGAATACCATTCTGGAGACCTTCTCGACTAAAGCCATGTACGAAAACGTGTTCACGCGCGTTGTCACATATTCGAAGTTATACCAGCAGGTGCAGTACATCCGCATAAGTCCGGACTGCAGTGAAGCATATGCGCGATGCAAATCATCAGGCACGCCTTCAAACACCCCGGCTGATGCGAGCGCGATTTTCATGGACGTTTTGCTACATGTGGCCGGATTCGTTGCGAACCTCTCCATCGCTAGCAGCGAAGCTTGCATCTGCAAAGAAGTGGAATCCGCCTTGGTGCTCCGCGAGCCAGCCTCTCCTGGGACCATGTTCGACGTACACTGCACAGTGATTGAATTGCCTAAAGAGGGAGTGTTCGTTGCCGACGCGCAAGCGACCGATGAGCACGGCGTGATGGCCTCTTTCAAAGGAATGGTCTTCCAGCGAGTCCAACTAGCCAAGGTCAGCCAGGCATTTAGCATACAGTCAAAGAGGAAGCATGGGACAGCAAACACCGCGCGAACGAACACAGCTCCGCGCATCGAACCACAGTCTATGACACAAAAAGTCACTGATTTTCGACCAACTGTTCCGGTTCCATCATCACAACCGAACATAGACATAAAGAATCTCATCGCCCAAACCTGTGGGGTGGACTCTACGTCTCTGTCTCCTGAGTCGAATTTAGAGGCGCTCGGATTCGACTCACTATTAATGATTGAGTTAGAAGCCCAACTATCGCAATCCTGCCCTCAATTAGACATGACGGGCTTAGCAGAGTGTCTCACGGTTGGAGATATCGAAAGTCTCTGCTCCGGGCAGGAGTCCTTAAAGGCCCCTCCTCGTGCCGATAACCAAGCACCGAGCGACGAAACTATTTCTGAAGATACTACCATCGTCGGCGACATTCAGAAACTTACCCGTACCATCATCGCCGAAACGTGTAGTGGGGACTTGGATAGCATCGACTCTGGCTCGGAATTGTCAGCTTTGGGAATAGACTCGCTAATGATCTTCGAACTCGAGTCCAGCCTGTCGAAGATTAGCAAGGGCGGCTATCTCTCATCCACCGATTTAGCGGAGTGCCGTACAGTTGGCGACGTCGAGAATCTGGTAGGTACCCTGCATACTATGTAATCAACCAGTCCAAGGGGGTTCAAGTGTCTGATGTTCTGGGATTTCCTTTCTTCTTCTCTTTTTCAACAAATTGAGATGCTCATACATCTTGTGTGTTCTAGATCCTTGGCGGTTATCAACAAGCCCCAATGCAAGATGACACGCCCTCTGTCTCGTCGAGCTCCGCCTCAGACGCTGGTACGGGGTCTTTGTCGGACTCTACTGGCCCCACGGCCGTCCCCACGGCTATCGCGACGCCCGTGAGCGACTCCGACTCTTCACAGGTGTTATTCGGCTCCGGCATCATCGAGAAAGTATCGCAGATCCTCAACCTCGACCAGCAGCCAGAGATCGTCCAAGCAGCGCCTTCGTCGCAGGTCACAGGGCACGACAAACGAACGCCTTCGTTATTCTTGATCCACGATGGCAGCGGCGTCTGTACCCACTACCATCGTCTACGTTCCCTAGGCCGACCAGTATACGCGCTGCACGACCCTAAGTTCCTCGACCTGTTCGACCCATGGACCGGCCTGGGCGAGATGGCCGACGAGTACGCCCGACAAATCGCGTCCACGACCGCAGGACCGTACCTAGTCGGAGGCTGGTCATTCGGCGGCGTAGTAGCCTTTGAAGCAGCGCGGCGGCTAATGGCTCAAGGGCACGGGGTCGTCGGCGTGCTCCTAATCGACTCGCCGGCCCCCCTTAACCACCAGCCGCTGTCGTCGCGCATCATCGACGCGGTGACAGGCCAAGTCAGATTACCCGCAACCGAGTCGGCTAGAGCCATCCGGGCCCTGACGCGGCGCAGCTTCACATCATGTGCGAGCCTCCTCGGCGCCTTCAAGCCCGAGTCGCCTGACGCGCTGCCCGTGCCACGCGTGTTCCTCCTGCGGTCGCGCGAGGGCTGGCAGGACCCGTCGGACCCCGACTTCTGGGAGAACGACTGGCTGCAGGACCGCCGCACTCCCCGCTTCGCGATTAGCGGGTGGGAAACGGTGACGGGGTCGAAAGTGGCCTGGGTAGATGTCCCCGGCAACCACTTCCAAGTTTTTGACGCGGCTAACATTGAAGCCGTCTCGACTTCGATGCGTCGCGCTTGTATCGAGTTAGAGGGCGCATATTCGCGTGTCTAGATGGTTAGAATGGGCTAGCAGCATTTTAGAACTTGGAAAGTGCTTGTAATGTCAGGCGTAGCATGGAGAGCAACTGTGAGCAGTCTCGTTGGTGAAAGGATAGAATTGGTAGAGTTGATTGTGTTTTAGGCAAATAGAATGATCTAGATTTATCAATTCGTTACTTCACTGATTTATCGATATGTAATTATAGCATATACTAAGTAATACAGATATATATCAATCAGAACTAAGTGAAAAGGGGGTTCAGATGCGGATTGATTGTATTAAGGCTCGAAGTACGCATCTCGGAGCCAATTCTACCATTCAAAAGCTAATCTGACCGTCCAGCTCTGTATGAAAACCAGCTAAGAACGATTGCCAATCGCCGTTAAAAAGAGTACTATCATAGCTGTCCAACACACCATCCGTGTCAGGAGGTAACGCCATGGAGGGGTGCCTCTCGCTGCTTGAAGGAAAGTTGGCGTTGGATTGTTGGTTTCTGAGTTGTGATAGATCGGACGGCCCCACACCGGCGTTACCACCACTCGAGGGATCAAACGGGTTCCGTAGAACTGAATTCCATAAGGGATACTGAGGAGAAGGCGCTGCGAGTTCTGGGGTGATGGTGTAATATTCTGAGTTGGTAGAAGACGGACTACCGCTCAAAAATTCGGGGGTTGACGATGGTGAAAACGCAAGCGATGTTGAAGAGCCCTTCCTGCTTGGGGGAAGCATTTGATTCCACGAAGACGGTGTATCTCCGCTCGGATTTACCGGTTTCGATGTGCGGTTAAGTACATCGTGAATAATATCTAGAGCACTCCTCGCAGCATATAGATATCTCTCTAGGATTGTGAATGTGTGAATAGCTGTGGCGATTGACTGTTGCGCCTTGGTGATGAATGGAGACGCGGGGTTGGCAAAGATAAATCCCAAAATGTACAATGTTGCATCCCATTGACATCGAAAGACGAAATGCCACCCAGTCAGAGCGTCTCCCTCTGAGAGTGCCTGATTAACGATGTATGTAAGGCTCATAGCATGTTTCAGGCCGACCACACAGTGTGAATCAGCTTGTGCCATCAAAGGGGAGGAGGGATGGTGCTCGAAGCGGACGAACGGTCTCAGAACAAGGAGGCTAAGGTGGTTATAGGTAATCTCGAAAACAAGTCGCTGGCGCTGAATCCAAAGTGGAACGAAAGGCTCGAGCTTAAGAGTAGCGCCGTCAAGAAAGAAGAAAGGCTTTCCGCTGTTGCCTTTCCTCGGAATCGTCAAGACCTGGGGCACACTTTCAACCCAGTCTCGAATGGCCGCCATTTTTTGCGCTATGCAGCCTGCGACAGACTCTAGAGTCATAATTCTCTGGTAGCCGCCCCTATCGCTGCTGCGCTGAAGTTCCATCTGCTTGCTATGGATCAATGTATGCACTGATTGAACTGCCATGACGAGTTTCGTGTGGTATACATGGAAATCTACACATGTATGGTTATGGTTGTCACCATCCTTATTAGATATGAGAATGCTAGCGCTGCTCTCCCCAGAGTTCGACGGTATGCTGTAAGGAAGATTCGGTCGAGAAATCAGTGGAGGGAGTGCCATCATGACAGCTGCATAGCTATCCAATCCAATCAGCTTCTCCCAAATACTACGGCGGATTTCTCCTTGCTTTGAATTCAATCCGAGGAATGACGAATTTTCATGCAGACCGAGTAACTGCGCCATCCTCACCGATATAGCGAGAGATGTATTGGCTAAGTTTAGCGACCCTGTGTTTAAGAGATATATAGTTGATAGGATTGAACTCTGCGCTGACTGCAATGTCGGGCACTGCTGCTCCTCTAGGAGGAGGCGATGAGACCTATTGTAAAGCCACCGTCCTGCAAGGCTCGAATTCACGAAACGCGGATTCGGAGGCCCCCTCGTGCTATCTAGCTCGTCTCGTAGAAGGAGGCTGCTGCTGAATTGCATGGAGAGTGCTAGCATTATATCTATGAGAGCGGATGGCGTACGGGTGGGTGACAACGATCCGGCGATAGAGGGATGGTTCCATAAAGAGTCGTGATGTTTTTGAACTTCGTCTCGGTCTAAAATCGGATATAAGAAATAAAACCCCTGCCAGAACAATCCGAGAAGATGCTTCTCCTTAGCCCGGGAGAATTCTGACCGGCCCCCGTTGCGGTTCTCAGGAAGCGCAAAGGTGCCATACTGTAGATGAGGCCCAGCAGGTTCAAGACGGGACGCAGGGTACGGTTGGTTCGAAATCCGCTCGAGATATTGACCCATACGCTGGACGAACGGCGGTATGGCATAAGGAGGATAAAGGCTGTCATTGCCGCTTCTGAATCTCCGATGCTCTTCAACCGTCTGTTCGCCTACCGCGTCTTTGGCGAATAGCGCATCGTTCGCACTTTTCCGCCTAAGTGTATTCGAGAATTCATCATTGAGATTTGCTGGAGCATCAAGTGGCGTTAACCGTCGTGCCTCAGTTCTCTCGGCTCTTTCGGCAGGCAGGTTTGATGAGTTCTGCTTTTCCTGCAATTCTTTTAAGCGCTCTTGTAACCGTTCGATTTCTCTAGAGAGACGCATTAGTCTTCCTAATGCTTAACCAATACACGTTTCAATGTGGACCAATATGGAAATCGCCACGCCGTTGACAATTGCCACCTACCGCTTTGCTGCTGGCAGGGAATGCGCTTCCCACGGCATCGAGCTCGTGCACTTTTCGCCTCGATTGCGGCAGTTTCGACACGGCTGTTCATCATCACACTTAATTCGGTTCAACCGACAGAAATCACATGCGCGCGAGACTTTTCGCCTCCTCGTCTTTCCTATTTTTGAAGGGGTCATCGATCCTGATCCCCGCGAGCTGGGAGTGCCGGCAGAGCTCATTTGAGCGGAGAAGGTGGTGAACATGGTTCCTGCAAGTCAGAGAAAAAGAAAAAGACAAGACAATCAAAGCTATACGCATGAGAAAGAAAATATCTAATCTTGGTCTAGATTACAGTGATCTCATCTGTATATCACGTAGCGCGACCCGTAACGCCAGCCCCTCGGGAATGAGTAAGAGGGCACAACATACTAGGGGGAACCAGACACAGAGAGACGGCGTGAGATGGGGCTCGTTCCGCCAACCCTCGCCTATCATCCAGGGGCTGCATTTTGTGTTACGCATACCATCGTCCGAGGGGGGGCGGACATCGGAACGCTATCATAGCCTATATGAAGCAGCGAGGCCACCACAAGCAGAATACCCGATGGCGTTGCGTCAAGTTCGAAAGACATAAGTGAGACGCTGATCACAAGCATATGCGTCCTGCAAAAGCGCACATGATCTTAGAGGCACGCCAGCCGTACAGGCATGAATTTGCGACTGCATTATGTTCGAAAGGTGCATGGAGACGCGAGGAGGCATAGAAGCGGTCAACCTAGGTATCTCAGGGATATAGATAGAATCTAGGGTTACCGGAGGCGGTCCGTCATACGGGCGCTGCACCACATTCGGTAGTATCTTAGGTACGCAAACGCTTTGCATGCGAGGTCCTATTACCTGCAGGGGGGCTAACGTGTCCTCGCCTTTGTCGCGGAAGTGCGATGACTGCTGCTGAAGGAAAATAAGCTTATACAAGGGCTGACCAACCCCTTCGAGATCTAACCACTGTTATCTCTGTGATGAATCGGGTGTCAGCACTACCCGGGGACTTTCTAGGACCCTCGAGCATGGGGGACGGGAAGTCTATGTCATCGCGGAATGCCCCGAACTACATATGCTTCACTGTAGGATAAAAAATCTGCATGAAATATACCTCTGTATGTCTTTAGTTGGTGGGGAAACTTCTGATTCCGTCTAGATTGATTTATAATAATGAAATAATATCCAATCATGGTGGAATTCTAGTAAGGACGTAATTCGATCATCGTAGTCCGTACGCATACGGCGTATTCTGTTTTCTCTCAGTCCTCACGCACCCGATGCGGAGGATTATACTCACCTAGGTAGTCACCGAATAGGAGTATCCCCAGACTTTAGCTTCTATCTATTCGCTTGGAATAGGCGAGTCATTGATGCCATCCTTGGTCTGTTTCGGATCGAGATGCCTAGGCATTGCCTTTCTCCATCTATCGACTATTAATATGCTGAAGGAGAAGCACTAGGATATCATGGATCGATGCTTATTTCCGGATTATCTGCTAGCTTGAAGATTCGTTTCTCGTCATTACCATGGCTTCCGTCGAGAGCCTCGCGTTGTCAATTTCTGGAGAAGCTTCGAAACTGTCGTCTTTGCTGCAAGAAGCAGGCTCACCCTCCCCAACGCTTGAGGAGGCTGGATTCGGTGATTTCGCACATGAAGCAGACACCACAGCAGGCAAGGTCCTACGCGAAACGCGCAGCAAGATCCTCGATGCGGCACAAGATCTAATACGGCTGGTCCGAGGGCCAACTGAACAGGTCTTGGCTTTAGCTTGGTCGGTCAGTAGTGATATTTCCTGTGGTCTTTGCCTGATCCGATTCATGCGACGAAACCAAGCTCATACCTTTTGGGACGCCTGACAGGCCGCAGACTCTTCAAATATCGACTTGATCACCCGCTTGAAGGTTCCTCAGCACGTGCCACTTGAGTCGTCCATCTCAATCCAAGACCTAGCTGCTGCCGTAGGGGTTCCAGAGCCGCTGCTAGCACGTGCAGTGCGGTATGCCATCGCCAACGGTGTGTTTGTAGAGGAAACGCCCAATGTCATCCGGCACTCTGCATCTTCAGCTGTATTAGTGCGCAACCCACACTTAGCGAACATAGTACACTTCGGAACGGAGTTTCTCGGTAATATCCTACTGAAGGTGCCAGATGCCGTGCTGCTCAAGCGTGATGATCCCGCACACGCCGTTCATGCAGCGTTCAACATTGCGTACCGTACAGACCAGACGCTATTCGAATATTTCCATAAAAACGAAGACCTCACAAAAAAATACCACGAGTATTTAGCAGGAAGAGTCAACACACCGCTATGGTCGGTAGATCGGCTCCGTGCAGCCTGGCCGTGGTCATCCATGGGAAAAGTGACGGTGGTGGACGTAAGCATCATCCCCCCTTGTTTGTTCTTGCGCCGCTGACAGGGCTTAGATCGGAGGATCTAGCGGCCACACTGTCCGGGCCCTAGCACCCCTGATGCCCGATGCAACATTCATCGTCCAGGATAGCAATCTCTCCGCACTGGAGATGGGAAGACGCGCCGTTGCTAGCGACCCCTCTCTAGGGTCGCGTATTAGCTTCACAGAGTACAACTTCTTCAAGCCTCAGCCTGTCCAAGCAGATATATATATCTACCGGCACATTCTGCATGATTGGAGCGATGCAGATTCCGTGAAGATCCTGTCGTCTCTGCTCCCAGCCATGAGGCCGGGAGCAAGAGTTCTCATCAGCGAAGCCATTGTTCCAGACCCGCCTGCAAAGCGGTTGAACACGCTTGCGCATAAGATGGTCCGGTAAGTGGTCTCCATCATCTTTCCTTTCTGGGTTGAGCCTTTCGCCTATCCTCAATTGCATTTCATCAGTCAACTGACAAGTTGAATGACTGCAGAATTGAAGACATGTTCATGCTCGCCGCGCACGACGCATACGAGAGGACGGTCGCCGACTTCGAGTCTCTGTTCCAGCAACTCAGCCCTGGGGATTTCCGGCTGGTAGGCGTCACATCGGGGACAGAGGCCGGAGCGTTCCAGTCGCTGCTAGAGTTCGAGTTCGTTGGGTTGAGGAACTAGAGGGCACTGCTGCTAGCATAAGGGCTTATCATGTCGCTGTTAAGATTCCAAGAAGTCAAAAGGAGTAATTGATGTTGTTGATGGAATGATGACAAACTTCCAAGGTTCCTTTTTCTCGTGACTAGCGATTTTATGCCGAGCGCACCGACCATTCCGGGCGCTCCATCCATGCAACCCCAACCCAGCCACCTACCCAGTCCGTCATCGCAGCCACATTTAAGGGAACCACGTGTTGTACGACACGAAATCACCTAAACTGGAAGAGACAAGTTTCTATATGAAGCCGGGGAAGGATCGGCGTACATGTATAGCTGCGTTACCTAGCATAGGACCTAGGCACCTATATTATAGAGGTTTAACTTGTTACATGTAGTATTGAGATCCCAAAGCTCGTCTTTCGCAGATACCTACCGGTACCTAGGTAGGTATATAAGTTTCCAAGCTTTCGTAAGTACATGTCAATATTTGACATAACACAAGAGTAAAGAGTATGTGTACCTAGGTCTATGCCTACCTCCTAGGTAGAAATAACGGGCAATATGTACATCTAGAGAGAAGTCAAGATTTAGGTACCTAAGGTCTATTCAGTGTCCCACAATCCTTCCAATATTTATATCCCTACAACTATCCACACACCGACAACGAATTAAGCCTATCCCGCCGTCTAGAGTGTCAGTCCCTTAGCCCCCTTCACTTCTTCCACGATAAAGGCTTCGGCATCTTCCACTTGCAAATAAATATCAAATACGTAGCAACAGCCGCAACGGTGTAGTTAAACATGATAAACGCAATGAAGATGCCGACATTGTTAGCGCGACTGCTATACACGAAGTCGTATTGTTTGACCTGGCACACGTAGCGATTAGCTTCTTAGAAGCCCCTTTCAATGGCGCATAATCGAAAACTTACATATTCATCTCCGTTCGCGTAAGGGCAATACTCGCAGCTGCCTGTGGCGTTCTCGTCAATTAGGTACCCCTGAGACGCCGACGAGCTGAAGAAGGACGCAGCGTAGTCGCCGCAGGTCTGGTTGCCGGGCGCGTGGAAAACGGATATCTCCGAGCTTGAGCACCCGATATCGAGCCCGTGCATAACATCCGTAGAGATTCCCTCGACGAAGTAATACAGCGGGGACACGTTGTAGAACCAGCGCCAGCCCTTGGGAGTGAGCGGTGGCGGGGAGAGAGGGCCGTTGAAAGTGTTGACCATGAGCCAGACGAAGCCAGTCGCGATGTGAGCAGCCCCAATGGTCGGAAAGACGGAGGAGATCAGCTGGGCGATGCTAGACACGAAAATGTGGAAGAGCTCGTACATCAAGAACGCGTACCCGGCGCGCTCTGACGAATAGAAGTACCCTACCATGTAATACCATAATATCCAGTAGATAAACCCGCCTATGAGCGTATAGGGGATCTCGACTATGAAGGCACTCAAGACAAACACGGACCAGTGGTAGACGCGGGACTCCTTCTCACGCGCGAGGAACTGGTCGCGTAGGATAATGAAACGCGGTTCGACTTGCAAGGTGAGCACAGGCCCCGTGATGGTGGCAACGAAGATGGAGAACATGTGGTTGCGCGCGTCGGCCATGCTGTTCGAGAGTTGCAGGAATGTCAGACCGTTTATGAGACCCATCCAGAGATTCAATTGCATCTTGCCAATTATGTAGTCAGGTTCCCGCCAATAGTTAAGGAAAGCCCGGCGGACAACTACCCGCAGCTGTTCAAGGAACGAGGCCGCGTAGGTCGTACCGTCTTGGATGTCTTTCTCGTTATTCTCCTCTGAACTTGAAGCATTGCCTGAGGTTATCTCATCCAAGCGTTGCCGGGCCGCTCGGTATTCGGGTGAGTCTAGCCATGTTGCAGCCCAGTCGACTTGAGCGATTGCCGTAAGATCAAGGACATAATCGGCTGGGTTCTCCGTTTCTCTACAAGGTCGGGTGTACCGGCCAAAATAGTCGATCAGAGTTTTGCACTTCGGGCCCATAGGACCGAAGTACGCGGTCTTGCCGCCAGGAATAAGTAGAAGGATATTGTCAAACTGTTCGACGAGCTCGAATGATGGTTGGTGAATTGTGCATAGGATAGTTTGTCCCGCATCGGCCAACTTCCGCATCAGCGAGATGATAGAGAAGGCAGAGTCTCCATCAAGGCCTGAAGTAGGCTCGTCTAAGAACAACAGAATATCCGGTTTTGCAGCGAGCTCGACGCCGATGCTGACTCGTTTCCGCTTTTCGAGACTAAGCCCAGCCCCTGGCGTTCCTATCAGGGCATCCGCTACATCACCCATTTCGAGCATCGAGATAACTGTTTCAACATAGTCATACTTCTCAGAGATCGGGACCGATGCTGGTTGGCGGAGTCGCGCGGTTAGCCGTAGTGCTTCTCGGACGGTCGACGTGTTGAGATGGACGTCTTGCTGCTGTACAAAACCGGAGCGGCGGTTCATCGATTGCGGAAGGGGGTCACTATCCAGATACAAGCTACCGGTCACAACCCCGATAGAGACCCTTTGAGCAAGTGTATCGAGGAGCGTGGTCTTGACGTTCAAGATCGATTAGCAACCCATTCAGATATTTATTTAGTCTCATACCTAGGTACGCACCTTTCCCGCTCCAGACATGCCCATTAAAGCGGTCATGGTCCCAGGTTCTAGCCATCCTAACCAAGTGTTAATCGCCGAAGATTTCATGCCCAGTTGATGAGTCGAATTAATCCTTACCAGTAACATTCGTCAGCAGCCGACGATTCTCCCCTCCAACTTGAATATCCAGACAGAGATCTTTCCATGCGAAATGTCGCCTCGAAGACCTTATCGTTTCGTGGGTCTTAGCCCGAAGTTCTTGCAAGACGATCTCACTCGCGTCAGTTTCTTGTCCTGGTGTCTTTTCCTCGTCAGATATCGGGGAGGCGTCTCCAGGCCTCTTCTTTCGCAGAATATCAGTGCTATAGAAGATAGTAGCCAGGCGACCCGCAGGTGTCTTAAATCTCTCCATTCCAATCCTTCCTCGTGTTAGTATCGGATCAAATGAAATCTATAAATAGAGATTAAGGAAACTTACGTGACGCAGATGACGAAGAAGCCGAAAAATGCTGCATTGATCCCGACATCACGCCATAGATTGGACTGAAAGAATGTATACACCGCCTCGAGGTAGCTCCGTCCAGACAGAATCAGATTACCAGGGACTGAACTCTGAACCGCACAAGCCTGGAACGTGGTGTCATTGTATTCCGGTCCTCGCGGGACTGTATCCAACGTGCTGCACTGGTATCCGCTGGACACGAACTCGTTTAGCATGACAGATTCAAACGCGTAATACATCGGCTATCAGTCTCAATCAGTTGACAATGTCCAAAACATCGAACAGATTTTAAAAGGGGACAGGCTCATACATCCAGATATCGCAACCATCCTAACCAGACTTTCATTCCAGGCGGATTGACGTAGAAGCCTGTATAAATAATAAGCGAATTCATGAGAATGCCCACTGGTACGACGGCTCGCGTTGGGGTTGTAGTGAATACAGCAACGGTACGAAACATCACTCCCAATGAAATTAGGGTAACATAGAGGGTAAAGAACCACGTGAAGAATGGACCCGGCTCCCGCTTGAAGTTGACCATCCAGTAGATAGGCAGGTTATAGAGTATAAAGATGGCCTTCCACGGAATATCAGCAAGGATTTGCCCCAAGGCGTAAGCCCCGGGTCGATAGAAGCATAAAGCCCGTTGCTTGAGAAGGATTGGCCGCTGCGCGAAGGTGTTACCAAATTCCGCGCTGGCCTGCAGACACATGATGAGGACACAGAAGAATAATGCTGACGACCGGGTGTATATTCCTTGAGTGACTGCCTGCTGGTCCCTGAATAATGTGCCTAGCATCAATGCCTGAACAATGGTCCCCGCGGCCTCTGCAACCCAGGTACTGCGGTCTGTGAAGTGGACGCGATAGTGTCGGATAGTACATTCGTAAATTTGTCGATAGAAAGGCAGCTGGAAAGTTGAGACTGCCGAGGAGGACGACGTGCTTCGATCCGATACATCCAACATCTTATTCTCGAAGTACTTGCTATCCCGACATCGTTGTTCGAAATCTATGGAACTAATGGGCACTGGCGCTCCATCATGATTAGGGTGGACGTGGCGAGACTTGGGATCTCCAGACATCGAAGTGAGAAAGTCCGTCAACGATGTTTGCGGAGAGCATTCAAACCCAAGGCCCTCGAAGTATCGCTTCGACTCGCTAGTGGGTCCAAAGAAGGCTACACGTCCTTCATTCAACACCAGGACCATGTCGCAACAGCTGGCGATCGCGTCGCTGGCTTGGTAGAGAGACATAACGGTGGTACACTGACTCTGGATGGTGTATTCCCGAAGCATTCGGGCGACCCTAAGTGCGGTAGACGAGTCGAGACTGCGAGTTGGATTATCGAAACACATGACACTAAAAGAGGTGAGCTGCCTGCAATCTCCGTTTCACCAGGCTTGAAGGTTGACGTGCGTACCTCGCTCGAGTACAGAAAGCCTCTGCCAAGGTTACTCGGTGCCGTTGTCCTCCACTAACGCCACGGATATAATCATTACCAACTGGGACGTCCGCGACATGCCCCAGGTCGAAAAGTTCGAGAAGAGTCCGAACATCCTCGTCAATCCGTTGAGAGCGGTTGGGTAGATTGACAGGTGTTCGCGCATTCAGAGCAAACCGGAGCGTTGTACCCACGGACAAGCTATGGAAATGGATATCATCTTCACCTGTTCATTTCGAGTGCCATTAGAACCATACCATCGAATCTGTATTGGACCTGCTAAGCGACTCTTACCCGCATATGTCACCTCGGCGGGGCGGCGCGACTTCACCTCCGCTGCGTCCTGGCCGTTATACCGGACCTCTCCTTCCACTGCCTCATATTCCTCGCGCATGTTGGCTAGAGTCTTGAGAAAAGTTGTACAACCACTCCCAGGCTTTCCAATGACCATTAGAGTCTCCCCACCGCGAAGGACGCCGGACATAGGATGAAGCAGAATACGCGATGGCTGTGGTTTGTTCGAGAGGTACAGGGCCGGGTTGAACCTCTGAGCCAGCGACACTAAGGCCGAAGGGACTGTTGGCGCCTTTTGATGCTATTATAAAAGTCAATCATATATTCGACTATCATGGCTAACGTTCGATGATTCAATGCTTGTGTCTGGCGAGGATGGGGGTTCACTCACGCCAATTCCCGCTCCCCGAACCGTGAGATTTCGAAACACAACATCATGTCTGTGTTTTTCTGCTCCGGGACGATTTTGCACAAACGAATTAACTAATTCACGAACGTTGTCCTCATCGTTGGCTATATCCGCTTGGTTGAGCTCAGGTTCGCCTAGAGAGTCTAGCGCCATCGTGACAATGGGCTATTTGAACAGAAGCCTATTGCAGATCTAACTTGAGAACTGAACAGTTACTACATGGGTTTCCGTTTTATTTCAAAGCCTCCCATAAGGCTATGTTTCTTAAGTCATGATGTTGTCGTTGATGTCCCTTCTCGCGATGGGTACAAGTCCAGGGGTGAGCTAAGCAACAGATTAAGTCTCATTATAAATCAGGGATTATGTGATTCATAGGATCAAATATTCTCCCCGAGACGAATCATGCAACTTCGTCTCTGAAGAGATATGCCCTTCAGCTAAGATCAATCTATCTGTGTTGCTGTTTTGCTAGTGTCGTCGGGCCTGGATGTAAGTCGATTGCACTGCAGTAAGAATGAGTTCCGAAAATGGATTGTCTGATGGGATCTTACCAAGTACGGCTGTTCCGGGGGTTTGGGGGCCCATAGCAAAAGGAAGCTAACCGAAAGGGGAAATATCTCTTCGGGTTCGCGAAGAGAGGTTCGCGAAGGGCACTCCCTCCTTTAGGCTCGGAATGTCAAATGGAGGGATTATTAATTGCAAAGCAGGCTCTCGAATGCGAGATACGTCATAAGATCGATAATGGAGCTTTTGAGATCTGTGCTTTCGAATACAAGAGTCTTCTCTCCTCGACAGGCACAGTGGCTATATCGCGGCATTCATTTGTCATATCCGCTCGTCTCCGATCATGGCGGACAACACCTTTGACCCCGACTTGTACACCAGGGCAGGTGTAATAACAAAGTCCTACTATCGTGACGTTTACTCCACCATAGATCCGGCACGTACCGAGCTCTCTCAGGCTGGAAAAGTGACGATTGTCACTGGCGCAGGAAGGGGTATTGGAGTCGTATGTCGCCTCTGTATTTCTTTCACTTCCGGCATCCGCTGATTCTCTGAACACCAGGGCATAGCAGAAGCCCACGCGAAGAGCGGAGTGCGAGGCTTAGTTCTTGTCGGACGTTCTCCGGCCAATGTTGAGAAGGTAAAGGAGGAGATTTTGACGAAGTATCCATCGGTTGACATTCTCACCGTAGGCGCAGATGTCGCTGATGAGAAAGCTGTCGACCACCTGTTTGATATGATAAGAGAACGCTTCGGGGCTGTAGATACATTAATCCATAATGCAGGACTCATCACCCCGTCAGTATCCCTTTAGGTATCCTCAGCGTCTCTGCTCGACTGCTAACAAAATCTGTCGAAGCAACTTCGACGTAGTGGACAAGGTCTCCCTCAGCGTGTGGTGGAATGACTTTAATGTCAATGCCAAGGGGACCTTTCTGGTCAACGCAGCCTTCATAAGGCTAGCGAAGCAGAACCCTGCCTTGAAGCTGACGGTGGTTAACGTGGTGACAAATGTTAACTTAGAGGGGCCAACCCTAAGTAGCTACCTCAGCAGCAAAGCAGCCGTGATGAAATTCACGGAGGTCTTGCAGGCTGAAAACCCCGAACTGGCAGCGTACACTCTCAACCCGGGTATCGTAAACACCGATGCTATCTTGGAAGACTTTAAGCCGTATGCCAAGGATACCCGTGAGTTGCCCACTTCCATTTGTTTCACGGCCAAGATCGTCGGAGCGTCTTGCTAAGCTAGACTGGGTTGACAGCGGGCTTGGCCGGATGCGTCACGGCATACTTGTCCGCCAAACGACCGGACTACCTAAAAGGCCGACACCTAATTGTGAATTGGGACATGGATGAGCTTGAAGCCCGGAAGGAGGAGATCCAAAACTCGGACATGTTGAAACTAGGGCTTAAGATTTAACTGTGTATCATAGGCCGTTCGCTCGAGATACTGTGTTGTTAGATCTTAATAGGATGGGACGCAAGTCATAGTTATCCTTCAGGGGAGAGAGAAGAAGTTGTCATTGCCGAATGGGAGATTAGGAAAATCTGCTAAGACTCCTGTAATTCCATCGCTGTAAGCCGACCACACGTCAGGGTTTGTCACATCCGTCCATGACCAGAGCGCCTCGCTATTGGGATGTGAGATACCACAGGGAGCGACTGAAGCGTCCAGTTCACCGTCGTAGTGCTTCTCGGCGTTGGGGGACGCCGGCCGATGATCATCTGACTTCAAGATTTTCACCAGACTATCCACTTTGGCGCAGAGAGAGCGCGTCACAGCTGCCGCCCGAACGGCCACCATGTTTCTCGAATCCGCCGCGGAGAAAAGTTCCAGAGCAAGCTGAGCATGGCGGCGGGCGCTAGGGGCAAATTCACAGAGCGGATAGGACATTTGAAAACCAATCAGGGTGAGCAAGGCATTCCATTGCCATTGATAGACTTCACTCCGCCCGTAGAGCACATCTGTGGTAGACATAACACGATAGCCCAGGTCCACGGTGGCCATAGCATGGTGTAGCGCAGTCGTCGCGTGCGCGTCCGCCTTGGGGCTACGCTGGGGGATCAAGTTCCGGTTGGGGAAGCAAACGAACGGTCGATGCAACCCGATTATCTCATCGTAGTACTGTAGCTCTATCAAAACGCTGTGCAACACTTGAGAGGGGCTCGCGTCAACGGCAGAATGAATCCATGCTAAAGATTCAAGGGCCCCTCTGTTGTCTACATGCAACGGGCGTCGGATGGCTGGGCGCAATTGCTGATCCCGCCACTCTAGGAGCCGGTAAGCTTCGGCGGAGAGGGCGGACGCGCGCGACTCAATTTGCGTGATACGATCCTCACGCGGGGGGCTTGGATGCCGAGAAAGCGCCTCCGTTACGGCTAGCGTAGCCCCGGTGAGACTAACCACTCTGGTGTGATGGACGAATTCATCGGCGGACGGCAGCGGACAGGTTGTCTCGGCGAGCTGCACCCCAATCGGACGTCCTAACAACCGTCCGCATCGGAAATTAAGATGAAGAATCGTCCACCAGACCCGTCTACCTAGATTGGCATCAGGCTCAGCATCAGGTAGCCCGTGGTGGAGATTAAGCGCCTGAGCAATTCGCAGAGCCAGGCCGATCATGTTATAGGCAGGTTGGTGCTCGCCGGCGTCGAGGAGATACAGGGTCATGAGCACGTAGCACTGCAGGCGTTCTAAGGATGGCTCCGCGAATGCGGCGTATTGGCTCGTCGCAGTTACGCAACGCCTAAAGTAGGCGAGAGAGGTATCTCCTTGCTCCCGACACAGGCCTACGAGGCGGCGATTTAGCCCTGAAATGTCGAGGTAATTCAGGCAAAGAGCAACGACGCCATCGATCAACGGGGAACTATGCAGTTCGGAGTCGTCGGTGCTCCATAAAGTTTGGCAGAGTGCATCCACCCTCGCGCGGTTGAGGATTGGAACAAGAGGATGACACCGCGCCCAATAAATGTCCAATAAGTGTAGCACTTGTGGTCTTGAGAGCACAGTAGCAAGTCCTCTGCTCGCATTCAGTAACAATTGCCCACCAGGAGACGGATAAGGAGGTGGTGAGTCATCTACAGAGTCGGACGACAGTTGCGAGATGGCAGAGCAGAAGGCACTAATCTTAGACATGAATCCTACGGTCGAGTCCATCCCTTCGGGTTTAGATGGGACTACACTTGGCGAAGCGGACCGGGTAGAAGGTACGGCGGTTTCCTGACTGGATAAGGAATCACTTTGTGGGACTTGGGGGCTCTCAGGAGGTCGGCTGCCGGGAGAAGACATGACACATTCTATGTTGTTGGCAACACAGCGTGAGCAGGGCGATTCCGTGTCGCACCGCACCCGATGTTGGCGGCAATAGTTGCATGCTCGTGACACCTTGGGCCGCTTGAGGTTGCGCTGGGACGAGTTACCACTAGGGGCAGGCGCCGATGCAAAGGTATAGAACATGATTGTCGCTTTGAAATTCCGATGAAACAGGTTGAAAGCGAGATAAGGAAGGCTTGAGGCCTTGAGTTGAGCGTAGCTGAGTGCATAAGTGACCACAGCTGAATAAGCTGTAAGATTGCAACTGTATTGAACTGTATAACGTAATCCACCAGACCGGACGGGCTTTTTAAACGCCATATTCCCCACTTGCTTAAAGCAGTAGTATGAGACGAGTGATGTAAGCCAGAAACGCACTTAAGAGACAATTGATGAAATCTCGAGCTAAGAGGGACAAACCACTAAGATACGCTATAAATATAATAAATGGACACAACTGTATGTGGAATCATCTCGGATACACCTACCGTCTCTAAATTCGTAAATCCATCTAATTCCGCTCACTCAAGCAGCATTACGTCTTATTATAATAAAAAGAGGAAACCGACAGAAAGCACCGCTAGTGACAATTATCCCCATAAAATATCATAAATTCATATATACAATTCTGCACGACTCAACTCATCGTTAGTTCTCACATTTCCGCACAGAAGTAATATTACTTCACCTCGTCACAATTCCTCCCTCATCTCCGGCCGTCTTCGACACGCCCGTCTTCTTTTCTACGGGCTCGTAATACTAGCCGTTCTCCAACTTCTAGAGCGGGGCCGTCGCTACCCACAGCGAATTATACGTACATTCGGCGGCGCTCTTCAGTAGGAAGTTGGCGGCCGTGAGGAGGCACATCGCCATGGACGACTCGGTGTGTTTCAATATCTCAGTCTTACCAACGCCCGGGTGGACGGCGATGCTGGTGATCTGCGGATAGTGCTTGGCCATGACCTTGCAGTACAGGACCTGGGCTACCAGCTATAGCACCGTCCGCCTCTTCATTACGTCCCGTGAAGTAGATGCGGGCAGGATTGTGAGAAGCAAGAAACATAACTGTCTCTTTCCAATACCTAAAGTACCTAACCCTCATAATCAGTCAAAGGCCTATATCATTGTACAAGATTCTGGCGTGCCTCCTGTAATAAATATTACCTTCCCTGATAGGTCGGGAATATCCTTTCCAGTATTGAAAGATGGACGGGTTTCTACTGGTTAGATTCCTTATAAAATTGTTTACGTACTCTGTTGTAAACCAGCGCACTCTTGTCATATTTTTCGCTCTCTAAACTAACGATCCACTCGGTCCCATGGCAACACTCCATTCTCGAAGAATCCTCTAGAGCGGGAAGAGAAGTTCACAATGATCTTCAACTCTAATACAACGGCCGAGAGGCCATACAGTCTTTTAACCTGATATCTCACAACCCTACGTGTTCGCCGAGTTGAACGTCCAGTCCTCAGAAAACTGACCATACTCAATATCGGCGTTCCCCTTGAAGATGTCCTCATACTTCTCGATTCTAGTCAACGGGCTTTGAGCCTGTCTATAATATTCCTTCGCCTCCAGCTTCATGACGGGGTCGTTCCACATCTTCGCCATCCATTTTAAGCCATCCTCGCTTATCCCGGTCAGAGGAAGCTGATAACTGCGAAAGCGCTGCACGGCATAAGTCAATATTCTCAATGTCAATAAACCGAAAGCGATTACTTACCCATAGAACAGGCCAGAAAAAGGCATCAACAATACAAAACTTCCCGAACAGGAACCCCTCGTCCTCCTCACCCAGCTCCTGCAGTCTCTTTTTCGCATCCACTCGTGCCTTGCTCCAGATCTCAACCATCCGTCGGGCTTCTTTTTCCCCGGCCTCCGTTATAGGAACTTTGCCTGTGTACTTGCCGAAGAAGTTGGTATGGCACGTATTGCGGATCTCACTGAAACCTGAATGCATTTGCGCTGCCGCAGTTCGTGCTAGCGCCCTCAACTTGGGATCTTGCGGCCATAGGTGAAGCTCGGGATGCTTCTCCGCCAGAAACTCGCAGATGGCGAGTGAATCCATGACCACGAAGTCCTCGTCCTTCGGATCCGGCTGCAGGACGGGGAGCAGACCACCTGCGAGGCGGGCCGGTGGTGCCACGGCTGGGCTGTTCATCCCGTACATCTTGATGTTGCAGGGGATTCGGAAGTAAGCCATTATGAGGGCCACTCTGGCGCCCCAGCCTAGTTTCGGTGATTAGAATTGTAACTCTATAGGTCATATTCGGTTCTACTCAGCGATGAACATACTTGAGTACCGAGTGAAGTACACATGGAGAGTGCAGTCTGAGTTTAGTTCGTTATCTGCCATTATGTCGATGGATATGAAGCTAAGATACTTGATAGGAAAATGTTGTTCCTGTTTCCCAATTGAGATGTGCTTTTGTACCTGTGCTAGAAGACCAAAGTGTGCGTCGCAAGGGCGCGCATCGTGAGCCATACTCGGCCGATTACGGAATAAGACTCACGTCAGACCCACCGGCTCGCGCCATCAAACGAAGCTATGGCTTATTCCACGGAATCGGACCAACAATATCAGGTTCATCCTTCCACCGTGGCGTCGCATCAAGATCCAATCTGAAGATCTCAGGCCTCTTATAATGGCCTGCTCCGTCCACGTACGCCTTCACCAGATCCAACTGGGAGAGATCAATCTCGCTCACAAGGAGCTTATCCCGACTACTCATGTACGGCCCAGCCATGAACGAGCAGAAGGGGTGAATGATAGCAGTCCATCCCCCACCAGCCTTCACCTTATCCTGCGGACCCAGGTTCTTCACCATCCACTGCAGACAAGTCTCATCGACATAGCTGCTCGGGCATAGCACGAACACCTGCGCGGTCAAGGCGTGGGTCTTCATCAGCGCCTCGATCTGCGCGCATGCCACGTCCTCGAAGCCCTCGAGGATGTCGAGGGCCGGCCAGCAACCGACGTGGATGTGCTGGCCTTGGTCAATAAGTGCCTGCCGCGCCCCATTCATGGTGTGTTCCCAGCACGCAAGCCCGCCGACGCGGTACCCGGCGCCGGCGGGCTCGTACGTGCGCAGCGTGTATCCGGACCCCTGGCCCCACACGAGCCGCTCGGCCCAAGTGGGCTGCACCTTGCGGTGGACGCCGAGGATGGTGCCGTCGGCGTCGATGGTCACGATGCTGTTGAAAAGCGTGTGTCCGCCGCGCATGCGTTCCGATACCCCCAGTACTACGACGATCTTGTGCGTTGCGCATGCGGCTTGCACCTCGCCTAGATCATCCGGCACTACCACGCTCTGCGCCGCGTATAGAGTCACGGTGGCGGCGTTTGGCGCGTAGCAGTTGGTGAAGTAGGGGAATCCCGGGACGAATACCTCGGGGAAGGCGAGGAGCTCGATGGACTCGCTTGCTGCTTGAGAAATGAGGGAGACCACTTTGCGTAGGCTCGCGACCTTATCCATATAAATGGGCGCAGCGTGCACAGCGGCTGCTTTGATCTTCTTGTCCAGCATTTTGTATAGAGCTCGTGGCGGAGATGATGCTTCTTTACCCCTATCGAAGTCGTGATTTATTACAATCGCGACAGCATACCCGCCAGTATACAGGTAGATCGTACGACTGCACATCTTGGTGTGGGGTACTGCTCCAGATACTTACCTGATATTGGGATGCTGATTGTAGTCCGTCAGCAGCGGGGTATCGGCATCTGCATGACAAGCTCTGCGCAGATCGCCATGGAGTTGGGGTCTATACGGGGTCTATACGGGGTTGATCTTGGGCCTATGGCACGACGGAGAGGGAACTTGGTCTTGATGACAGCATTCTTCATAACCTAGCTAATAGTTTGCCAGGAGCCACGCCATGTATTCTTACTGCAGATGAAGGATAGTATATAGGGTTATAATAAGGGCAATTTCGTGGTCGCTTTGACATAATCGTGTTTGTCTCAAGTCTAACGAGGTCGTTCTCTCATCGTATATCATCTCCTGCAAAGCGCAAGATGGGAATTCGTCACATTGCCACATTTGTTTGATGCTTGGGTTGTGTGTTAACATATAATGGCTTAAGACAAGCCACCGCAGGTGAGAAATCCCCTTCTAAGGATGCTTTGGGGTCGGTCAAGCTCAGCTATATCAATTGTCAGTAACCCTTTGCGAGACATGCGGTATCGAACACTCTGTTCCAGCTCACCTTAAATTTCATGAGTAGCGCCGGTATGACCTTTTTCATCTGCATCATGGCGACATTCTGTCCCAGACAACTGCGACGGCCCCGACTAAACCCCATGTGTGAAGCTTCCATCTGCCTCAGCTGTTCACGATTAGGCGTGAGCCACCGATCAGGACGAAAGACATGTGCGTCTTCGCCGAAGATATCAACCCTCTGGTGCACCGCCGACGGTAGACAACCCACACTCGTGCCCTCCGGAAAGAACATACCCGCGATGGTGGCACCCCCTTGTGGAACCGATCGTTCCATAGGCCATGATATTACGGGAAAGACCCGCATGCTCTCCTTAATGACGGCGTTGAGATAGGGCAGCTTGCTTACTTGTGAGAATTCTGGTATCTCTGGCAAACCGGCCAGGGAGAGTTCGTCTTCCAGCTTCTCTAGCGAATCCGGGTTCTTAAATAAGTTGAAGAGCGCCGCGGTCACCGTTGTCGCTGTTGTGTCACCCGCCCCAGAGATCGTCGACATCAACATTCCTATCACGCCAGCAGTGTCTAATGCCACAGGGTGGTCTTTGCTGTTTTCGAGGAATCTCTGAAGGAGATCGGTGTCCCCGGATTCGCTCTTTGGTTGTCCGGCTCTCGCCTTAATCTTCGTTACTGCCGCTGCCGCCATACCAGACGGTGCACGCTTCTGGCGCATAGCGATGGGATTGCGATACACCAGCCTCTCCAGTTTCGGGATCGAAGACCACCAACCCCAATGATTGAAACGGTCGCGGATCAATTGAATCGAGCCACCCACGTCATCCTCAGCTTGAAGGCATCCAAGAGGTTCGCCAAATGAAAACCGACCGGCTGCATCCATCGTGTACCAAAGGATCATTGACGAAAGGTCGAAGGTCTTCTTCCCGCTTATAATATCAAGAAGCTCTGCAATGGTCTCATCCACAGCCTTCTCATAGTCCAGTACGGCGGTGGGCGTGAAGGCGTTGGCAACTGACCGACGCAGGGCGCCATGACGTCCTTCGTCAGTGGTGCTCACTAGACTCGGCACCTCTTTGCCATTCTGGATGCCAACTAACACCTTATACGAATCTGCCTGCATGAAAACTTGTCAGAAATTACTGTTAGATGCGATTTTCTAGGCATCGTACCGTGATAAAGCCCGCGCGACTTCCGTAGACAACGTTAATGACCTCCGGGTCACTAATGCTAATACTACGCACACCGTACCGGACAATAGGGCCGCACTCGAAGTGCAAATCCAGAAGCTTCTGTCTCAACTTTCCATTATACTGTTGGTAAGCCCGCCAGAGATCTGTGCAGCCTGCGAGAGCCGGTCCGGGTGCCTTGCTCAGTTTTCTCCAGTTAACGAGAAGACGTGTACCAACTAGCACAATCAGCAGAACAGGTACGAGAGTAAATAATGAAGACATCGGATATCAAACTTCGAGAACAGTATATAGCCATAGACTTGGAGAGGAAATCGAGAAGCAAAAGACAGAGGAAGCAGACAATGAAAGATATGTTGACATTGTTAAGAGCCTACCCTGTCTGCCTGTATTATCCACCTATAGGCTATCAGCAATTACCAAATGCAGTATTAATATCCTTGGCGGTCGATCATATAAGGGACAGCTCCATTAAGCTAATAGCTTTAGAGTTAACACTCCGTGATAGTAGAAGCCTCGTTCGTTTAGCACACGGCGATCTTAACGGGGAGGATAACGTAAGCCCGGGGTTTCGGCTAGCAACTGGTGGAGCCGCCGATAGCCGACGTGCTCGGCCGAGATTCATCATTCCGATTTAGAGTCTATCATGATTGTCAGCATCAAGGGATCGGCTGTTGTCTAATTAATCTATTAGGAGAGAACTTTGTGAGCCTACTTTAGTTCCAAGAACTCACGAGAATCGATATTATCCGTGCTCCTAAAGATATTCTGGCAAAAAGAGAAGAGTTCGTAATTCGTTGTAGAGCATATAGGTGGCTACGGTGAGCCGAGGTTATGAGACCGCGCCAGCCCTTGAACCTCCTAACGGCATACTACCTAATTTTAATGTCTTGTATTCGATCTATCCAACGCAGATTGGTATCAAAACTATCTGCCTTCTTCTCAGTGTCACTGCCATTGCAGCATGCAATTACGTACGAGTAGTCATAACGAAGCAGTTTGGCTCAAGCGATAGTAAGTGATCTAAATTCATTAGAATAACGAATCACCACTAGGTTAACCCATTGCTAGTTGCACTTCTTTTGTCAGTGGTACGGTTTACTTCAGTAGCATGGTCTTGTCCAATATGAACTAAGTTACTGTCAGGCATTGTTCGCAGCGTTCATGGTAGCGATACAATTTATGCGTAACTATTGTGGCCAAGGCCAGCATCAATGGAACGTCACTCTCTCCAGCTTAGCTAATGTGCTCTTCGTAAGTACCTATCTATATGCAAATCTTTGTGTTATAGCTGTCCAGTGTATGAAAGTAGCATCTGCTGACGTTGTTTCGGCCATTTTGTAGTATGCTCGAAATTGTCTATGGTCCGACCACGTTCTCCGCGAAGTATGCCGTCCTCCGGCAAATCGAAGCGATATTCTTCCATCATCCACGAGACAGTCTGGGATTCAAGTTTATACGGGCTCTTATTTGGGCAAATTTAATATTCTATTTTGCGATCATGCTCGCCTTCATTTTCAATTGTATGCCTCAAGAGAAAATTTGGCATCCTAACACAGACGGTCGTTGCATAAATTCGAATGCTAGTATCATCGCTACGAGCGCGATCAACGTGGTCTCCGATCTCACAATACTAGCCCTTCCACTCGCTTCAAGATTTCAGCTGCACATGGCACCGAAGACTAAGATCTGGACGGCAGCTGTATTTGCTGTTTGTAATGTTCATACTTTCTCCCTATACAGACCTCACTTTATTACAGTACAATTCCACCAGGCGACATGCTTATACTCAGAGCAATGCAACTATTGCTAGTATTACCCGCCTTTATTTTAGTGTTGTATTGACTTGGGTTGAAGATTTTACCTGGGCCTTAGAGCCTGTTGGCAATCGGAGGTAAAACTGTTCCTTGGCTTCATAAATAGCGTCACTAACGCCTAACCTTTTCTTCTACAGTCTAGGCGAATTCACTACAGTCATCTTTGTAGCCTGCTCCCCTTCGTTCGCTAGTCTATTCCGGCACCTTCTACGCACCCAAAAGAATAGGCAGAGCAGGAAGTCATCCATCAATTATCAGGTGGTAGTAGCGGGAATAAGTCACGAAACAAAGCACTTAGAAACCAGGCATATTGTTCAGGAGATTTTGGCAGCATCAATGCCCTGACGGCTCAACAAGAGATTATTGGTTCGGCCGGTAATGACATAATGCTGGATCACGTAGGTCAACCTGAGGGTCCCAGGAGTTAGATTAATGCAAACTTATAGTGAGTCCTGGAGAGAAATTTGTACCTCGAAACAACATCACCATTACAGATAGAGTCGGTACGGGTACGACCTGAGCCCACTTGTAACGAATTGTATATATATCTGAAGCTAGGTACGATAGTAGACACCACTTTGGTACCTAGTTTTATAATGTGTATGAATATATATTACTACCTAGTTCATTGGCTCTTCCCTCTTCCTTGTCCCCGTCATATCGTTGCCTTGATCACGAATATGGCCGTACTCACTAACTAGGTGGTGCTTTAGGTAGGGTGCCTTTCTAATTGTACCTACCTACGTTAGAACCTATGGTGGATGCCTAGTTGTAGGCAACTCTTTTCCCATATAGCTCGATTGACTTAGTTCCATGTTTAGGTAGATAAATTCCAAGGTAAGGCAACGGTATAATCGGGGACCACTGGTCTACGTTGACTGCGTCTCAATGTTGTACAAATTCCCTTATCCCAAGTTTTACAACAGCATTTTATCTGAGATGCGACGCGATTGGACGATTGACTCCCTTGAAATTATGTTAGGTCTGGATGTCGCGTACTTTTGCGTTGTGGTATATGTGAAGTTACCTAGGGCTCATTAGTTCAAAACATCAAGTTGGTTCGGGGATGCCCGCCATATTTTTGTCAATCCAATTCATTGTCATGGATGCCTCGTTATCCATAGGGGTATATAGTAGATGACTTATATCATCATCGTGCACATTATTTAGTTGCTACCTTTATTATTGATTGCCTTAAATCACTAGGTTCCCATGAACATAATAAAAAGGTGTGACGCGTCCAGGATTCCAAGGCAGCAAACGAGCGCGCACCAGTAGCACGATAATCAAGCGACTAATGCACGAGATAGGCTACAGCTGAACTTCTCGTATATAAGAACTCATTCACCCCTCCCAGCATTTCCAATCTCACAATTATTTCCTCTTCAATAACCATCCATCCACGAAACATCATTTTCTTAGATCTTATCTCCTCTTTTGACCTCAGTGCCCAACATGGTGTCTTCCAATGGAAGTGTCTTTTCGGAGACTCTCCAAGAGATCACCAACACTAAATTGGAGGAGCTGTCTAAGCGTCGGTCCGACTTTGAGACTGCCAAGGCCAACATCCTTTCCATGCTGGAGAATGAGAAGGAACCCACTAAGCGTCTTTATATCCTCAGCCAAGGCGTTAAGGCCTGCTATGCTCTGAACCTCGGAAAATATGGCAAAGTTCACAATGCCGCTCAGTCCAGAAATCCCGAGTTGGAGCTTGAGTTGAAGAACCTCGACTGCTTCATAGCCCAAGCCAAGTATGATCCGTCCTTGTCTACCAAGACCATGCACGGCTGGGAAGAGTCCCTGTTGCATCACCTCGATAGGCAATCGCTGAAGTACCAATACGCGTCGCTCTACGCCCAGCTCGTCACTGAGTGGCTGTCTACGGAGAAATCTACGGAAAGCGAGGAAGACGATGTCGCGATGACGGAGGGTTTCGAGGATGTTGCCAATGCGATGAAACGAGATGCCCGGCAACAATGGGAGAGCACAGTTTTCGAGCCCGCCAAAGTCGATGAGGATAGACTTCTAGCATACTTGAACAACCTATTCGACACTCAGAGCGCACCAACATCTGTCAAATCCAAAGCCCTGAACCAGATAAGAGCCAAGTTCGCCGAGTTCGAAAGTGAAATGACAGCGCCTAACCAATTTGACTCGGCGACGCTGAAATGGGCTACTGATGGGTTGCTGTCATCAGGCCTTCTCTCGGATGAGAAGCGCGATGTGCTGAAGGACTTCAAGAACAACCCCATCATCCTAGGCGAGATTGCTGATGTTCTGAACATGAGAATTCAATCGTTAGATTCGTGGTCTTGGGGTCCTTCCGTACCCTTGGAGCAGCGACGACAAATCAACGGCATATACAACGTTCTAATGCATGAAGACCTGCTCCAGGCAATCTTCTTACAGTATATTGGCGTCAGATGGTCCACTTTCCTCAAAGAGATTTTTGAAGAGTTTCGAAAGACCTCTGGAGCGTGGAAGTCGGGTTGGAAACAGATACCCAAGATTGACGCGAAGCGACGAGGCTACTATTTAGGTACAGAGACCAGGAGGAATACTGTTCAGTCCATCAGGGACAGGATATATCGTCGGCATTACTTTATGGCCAATCTAATGGATGACGAGGTCGATCGAAACGAAGCCGCCGAGGGTGAGGAAGAAGCCGAGTATTCGACAGTACCACCACCGCCACCGTCGTTGAGGATGGCCGCCGCAAGGCAAATGCAACCAACGGCGGCATTTCAGTCTGCACAACGTGTTGCTCAGATGGTGCCTATAGCACAGCAATCAGCTCCTATCAGCATGATGAGTAGACAACGAATGGCCAGAGCCCCTCAATACAACTATGAGCAACCAGAGGAAGATGACGCAGACGACGATGCATCTTCTAGCAGTAAGCGGCCAATGGAGTCGAAACAACGATTGTTGCGACTCTTATCAACCGAAATTGCGGTCAATACCAAGCTGTACGGCGAGATGACTGCCTTCCACTCTATGTTTGAAAGATGGAATACTCTTCTTCCCCATGAGACGATCCTCGATGTGATGGTCTTCTTCGGCATATCGCCGACATGGTTCGACTTCTTCAAGAAGTTCCTCAAGGCACCCCTGAAATTCTTAGATGACGACCCCTCGATGCCTTCACGAGCTCGATCTCGCGGGACTCCTGCGTCACACGTCCTTAGCGACGTTTTTGGCGAGTCCATCCTGTTCTGTCTCGACTTTGCCGTGAACCAATCAACAGACGGGTCTGTACTCTTCCGCCTGCAGGACGACTTTTGGTTCTGGTCGCGAGACCACGCTGCCGCCGTGACGGCATGGAAATCAGTGACCGAATTCGTCGATGTGACTGGTACCTACATCAATACCTCTAAAACAGGCACTATGCGCATTTCGCGAGACCTGAATACCTCTCTTCCGATTGACAGGTCTCTTCCAGAAGGCGACATTTGCTGGGGCTTCCTAAGGCTCTCGTCGCGAACTGGGAAGTTCGAGATCGACCAGAACCTGGTAGACAAGCACATTATTGATCTACGCAAGCAGCTACAGGATAAACGGAAGAGTGTCATATCATTCATCCAAGCGTGGAACACGTACGCCGCGACCTTCTTCACGTCCAATTTCGGAAAGGCAGCCAACTGCTTCGGACAAGATCACGTTGCACAGATGCTTGCAACTCACGAACGAATCCAACGGCAAGTCTTCTCTCCCTCGTCGTCTTTGGCTTCGGCCATCGGAGGCCAAAAGAGCGCTACAAACATTGTCGATTACCTCAAAAACGTCATGCAAGAGCGGTTTGGCATCTCGGACATTCCTGACGCCTATCTCTTCTTCCCCATGGAGCTAGGTGGGCTAGACCTCAAGAGTCCCTTCATATCTATCCTCCAGGTACACGACACCGTGATACAGGATCCATCCAAGACAATGGATGCTTTCTTCGAGGCCGAGAGAGAGTCATACAATTCTCGGAAGAACACTTTTGAAAAGGGTCTCGTTCAACGTCATGCCACGCTGGATCCGAATTGGATGCCCGAGAGCAAGGCAGAACAAGACAATTTCATGAGCTTTAACGAGTACGTGCGTTATCGCGAAGACATATCCTACCGTGGCTCCAATGACCTCAGCTACGTGTACAAGCAGCTACTAGAGATACCTAGGGAGGACGGTGTTCAAAATCCAAGCGCGAAAGTCCTGGCCGGGATCAATACCCTCGCGCAGCAACATCGGGAGACGTTGCGAGGAATCACGGGAAATTGGAATTACATGGAGCCGTATTGGAAGTGGGTTGCCCAGCTTTACGGACCGGAGGTGTTGGATCGCTTTGGTGGCATGAACATTGTCGAGCCCGGCTTACTGCCGATGGGGATGGTGAGCATATTCCGAGACAAGAGGGTTAATTGGCAGGGTTAGGTGATCTAGGGGCATGAATGTGTGTTCTTGTATATCACACACAAGCACGAAGGGGAAAACACCAAAATTATATCGGCTAAATGAGAAGGATAACGCGATGAATTAAGTACATTAAATACTTTATGAGCATATTGAGTTGGGAAGTAGTTCATATTCGGTGAACAATCATTCTATCGATCACCATTCATTATTAGAAGCCTCATACCCCTATTTTCTTAGCTAGCTTTCTCTATATTAGCCACCAATCAAACCTACCTACCTATGACAGTATAAAGCTTGAGTAACAGAATTAATCCTCAACATCCCATGGTGTTTCCAGTGTCACTCCACTAGACTCGATATCCTCATCCTCGTCCTCGAAATACTCGAATTCGGGTACTTCCTCGACCTCGCCATCCGTCTCCGCGTCGGGGTCTTCACTATCTAGGCGATACATGGCACCATCAACCACATCGCTCGACTTTTTAAACACCTTTCTTCTTCGAGAATATTGGAACTCCCTCACGCGATAAGCGAAATCGCACTCCCCCTTGACCACGTACTCGGCACCGACAGATCCTTGGCGGCCGGTCGACACACCAGCAGTCGCCTGTACGCCACCAGCATCTACTTCCACCTCGCCCGAGGCGCTACGCGCCGTAGAGCGCGTGTCGCTCCCGGTGAAGTTGCTGCACGTCGCAACGCCAACAATAAGATACAGGGGCTTCGCAAACAGGCACCCCTTTACGTACTCAACCACCCTCGGGTTCAACAGGGCCCGGTCCATGTACTCCTTAGCCGTGTCGGGGGATATGATCTGGGCGCGAATATTCAGCGCCTCGACCGTAGCCAGGGCATTCCTCGAGCGTGAGGCCTCGAGGCTGCCCCCGGCGCTCAGGAAGGGCAGCGTCGGGAGGACAGCGCCGAGTTTCCCGCCGACGTCCTTGGACAGCTCCGACCTGAGGGTGAGCCGCACCATCGTAGCAGCGTCTTCTCGCTTTTCGGGCGGGAAGGCCTCGATGCCGCTGCTGTAGTTCAGCGACGCCTCGAGATCGTCTGGCCTTGTTAGGATGCTGCCTAGCACCATTCGAGTGTTTGGTGGCTGCGGGTCGCGGTAGATGTGCCATCGTACGGGGCCGGCGACGCGGCCTGAGGGGTATTTGGTCATTGTGGGATTGACTCCGATGTTTTAATGGCCTGCGCGACTGGGATCTCTGAGCAAAGAAGGGCGCATGAGTAGTTATACTCGATAGTACTTGATAAGATGAATTCTGCTGCTCATTACTTGGTTGGGCTACGAGTTGTAGAAGATCCCCGCTAAGCTGAGGCCTAGGCCGAAGTGTTGGGTATTTATTTATGAGACTTCAGATGATAGTTGACGATTAGATGACCACAGGACGAACACGCCAGTCTAAAATATATCAAGTCTACATATTTGGTTAGAATCGGGTACCGCTCCAAGGACACCAAGGACTGGCCGACGACGCTGTGTCATCTATCTGCAATCGGAGCGCAATATTTTAGCCACTAATTGAGAGCTCACTTCGCCTAAGTAGCAAGGATTCACAGCATCCTATTCAGGCCTGCAGCCAATGGCGAAATACGGATGACTGGAGTTTTCATGCGGTGAGAATTAAGCCACCACACAGCCACCACGTCCAGATTCATCGTCCATTCTCAGTTCTTATATGAGTTCTCCAGTGTACAATTGGTCCCTAAATAATCGACTCTCAATGAGAGCAATCGATATCCTATTGGAAAGGCGACTCAGAAGCTAACGCCGCTTCAATAAAAGGCTCATATTCGTAATAGGGACATTATCTCAGGAGGCGAACTCCGCCGCTAGCGATCTCTCTCAAAAGCCGCACGGTATTCCTTCATCTCGAAGCTCTAACTTTTCAAACATGAAAAAATCATACCAGAAGTCGGCGTCTAAGATAGATACAGGCGCTGCTCTACATGAGGCGACAAGAAAGGGCGACGTGGATGCCGTCAAACGCATACTGGAAACGGATCCCGATTGCGTAAATAGGCGCCAGCGGCATCGAACACCATTACATAATGCAGCGGTTTGTGGCTTTTGCGATATCGTGAGGACTCTTCTTGAGTATGGAGCAACAATTGACGCACGCTCTTATTCCGGGTACACGCCGTTGATATTTGCCGCCGAGGACGACCATCCAGATGTATTGGCGACTTTATTGAAGGCCGGGGCCGATATAAATGCCCAAACTTCGGCGAATGATTCTCATCATCCATTGTACACGGCTTTGCACAAAGCGGCGTCCCTAGAGTCTTGCGACGTATTGCATCTGCTAGTTGCAACGGGCGCATCGGTCAATAAGACGGCAGAGAAAAATGTAACGGCGCTCCACATTGCTGTGAAAAGGGGATTGTGGTCAAACACCCTCATACTCTGCGCCTTCGGATGCGACCCTCTGTTAAAAGATTCAGAAGGGAAGACAGCTTTCGAATACGCAACAGAGCTGGACAGGCCGCTCCGAGATAAGATCAGAGATATCATGACTGTATGGAGCTCTGAGCAGGATAAGCTATCATGGCTGCGGACGAAGCTGGTGAAATTTGTAGACAGGAATGGGAAGATCGATACCAAATTACTGCTGGTACGGTGGCCCGTTGTTGACTCTGTGCCAAAATCGAAAAATCATAATTGACCTGCCCCAAAACGTGAAAGCGCAGAATAGCCACCCACTAGC